>CM031616.1:55332419-55339919 GCA_018398815.1 Conus ventricosus
TGGCAGTTTGACAGGCTGGCAAGTAACCAGAAGGTTCACTTTCGCTGTTCCTATCAACACAGTTTTCTCCTTATGAAGTATGCAACAGCCTGAATTTGGCCATTGCTTTTAACTTCTTGAATATCGAGTGCGACCCCTGTTGCCAAATTTGCTCCAGGGGCCACAGTCTGAGTCGCACTATTTTATGCTATTTTATTTACTTTTTAAACATGCGCGCTGGTGACCTACTCGTGTTTGAGTGAACCATTATTTTAGGAAGAAGAAGAAGAAGAAAGAAGATGAAAATAAAAGAAAAAAGAGAAGAAAATCTTTCTTTTAAGTGTGTGTGTTGTGTCCTAAATCCCTCTTTAAAATGCTTTCGCCCCGCAAAATTTCACAATGTTTACATTTTGCGTGCATCACGCGCAAAAAAATTAATACCGCCACACATATTCCGTGAATCACGTACGATAAAACAGAAACAAAGTTCTACACTTCGCTCACTCGTATCAAGCGTGCCGTCCAACGAGCATTGTATTGGTGATCAGCACCGTCCTCACTCAACCGTGACATAAACTGGTATGGCACGCTGGTTCGGCGTTACACATACTGCATGCTGTGACGGTTTAAATGGAGCAGTGGGAATACATAGATAACTTCAGTATTCCAATTTGTAAAAAAGATTATTTCGGTAATTTCAAAATGCAAACAGTGCCGTTTTCGCGTACATAACCATTCTCTAGGAAATGTCCCAAAGGATGATTATTTTGGTTTAAAAAAAATCATTCTTTCATATATAAGTCGTTCTTTTTGTATGTGTGTAATGATTTGTTAGCTAGTCATTAGAAATGATGACCTAAGTGTTTGTATCACGATTATCTGCATGAATATCTGTAAACAACATATCATTTATATACAAATCCACAATACATGAATAGTTATTGAAGGAAATGCATAATGGATCATTTGTGCATGTTATGATTATTTGTGTAAATAAATGATTTACATTTGTATTTGCTGTGTTTGTTAATAATGCATTATTCACAGATGCTATAATCATTTAAACAAATAATTCACATTTTTGTAAATGAATCATTAAATTTACGTGTGTGATGTTAATTTCTGTAAATAATGCATTATTGACACATATAATGATTACTTACAATTTAAGCCATTATCGACACACAAAAGCTAACAGACGATCATGAACTCTCTCTCTCTCTCTCTCTCTCTCTCTCTCTCTCTCTCTCTCTCTCTCTCTCTCTCTCTCTCTCTTACACAGGTACACTCACACAGACGGGTGCGTAGCGCAATCACTACGTATCTAAAGCACTACCAGTTATTAGCCCTACGACCAATAGATCTACGTGTCGTAAACCATACGACCCTTTAAGACTACGCGTCTATATCATTACAATTGACCATGTATCGAAAAGCTATTCATGTTCGCGTTCTCTAAAACTACGTGTCTATATCGCTATGCCCGTTTGCTCTACAGCAGAAAGAAAGAAAAATAGTGACAACGGCCCGTTTGTGTGGGGATGGTGTAGCGCAATCACTACTGGATAATGTCAGTAGGTCCCATTAGGGGAGGCGCCATATGTTCCCCCAGGTCTGTGTTCCCCCATGTCTATGTTCCCCCAGGTCTATGTTCCCCCACCTCCAGATTCCCCCAGGTCTATGTTCCACCCCCTACCTACCGTGCCGTACGTGACCTCGTGTCGTACGTGAGCACGTGCCGTGCGTGACCTCGTGTTACTTGTGACCTCATGTTGTTTGTGATCACATGTCGCTTGTGACCTCGTGCCGTACGTGTCCACGTGACTTCGTGTCGTACGTGACATCGTGTCGTACGTGACATCGTGCCGTACGTGACCTCGTGCTATACGTCTCCTCGTGCCATACGTGACCTCGTGTCGTACGTGACCTCGTGTCGTACGTCACATCGTGCCGTACGTCACATCGTGCCATACGTGTCCTCGTGCCATACGTGACCTCGTGTCGTATGTGACATCGTGCCGTACGTGATCTCGTGCCGTACGTGTCCTCGTTCCATACGTGACCTCGTGTCGTATGTGACATCGTGCCGTACGTGACCTCATGCCGTACGTGTCCTCGTGCCATACGTGTCCTCGTGCCATACGTGACCTTGTGTCGTACGTCACATCGTGCCGTACGTGATCTCGTATCGTACGTGACCGGATTGTCATACTTGTTACAGAATCTAAGTTGTATCCTGACTAGATATGTTGGAATGTTCATATTTTATGCTTTAAACCCGGGAGAAGAGACGGAATACATTTAAATGTTACAAGATTGTATTGATCCTTTCTTTGCTTTGTTTTGTTTTTCTCTGTATTTGGTGACAGGAGTCATTGTTACTCATTAATTTGTTGTTCATTTACAGTTCTATAGTTAATGTGTCAGTACACGTGTGTTTCCATAACTATACGGGTTATGTTAAAACTCCTGAGTCCCTGAGTATATGTGGATGGTTTAGTGCGTCAAATATATTTTTTGTAAATCATTTTCTTTCCAAGTTCCATCCCCCCTCCGCATTATGGCCAAGAGCCCCTGGCCTAAGGCCAAAGTACAATAAAAATGTTCAGAGTTCCGAGTTGTATTAAATTACGATAATTGAAATTACCAAAATACAGAAATCGAGAAGAGAGAGAGAGAGAGAGAGAGAGAGAGAGAGGGGAGAGAGAGAGAGAGGAGAGAGAGAAAACAAAGAGACAGAGAAGAGAGACAGAAAGAGATAATTAGAGAGAGATAATTAGAGAGAGAGAGAGAGAGAGAGGAGAGAGAGAGAGAGAGAGAGAAGAGAGAGAGAGAGAGAGAGAGAGAGAGAGAGATGTGGAGACAGAGAGAGATTCAGAGAGACAGAAAGAGATAATCTAAGAACTCTCTCTCTCTCTCTCTCTCTCTCTCTCTCTCTCTCTCTGTCTCCCTCTCCCTCTCTCTCTCTCTCTCTCTCTCTCTCTCTCTCAACAAGGTGGGCAGGCGTTGCGCTCCAAACAGTATCGGTATTTAATTGATGATGAGTACTAGGCCTAGTCTGTTCAATACAAAAATCAGCGCTGCCAGTGCAGCAGTTCTACATTTTCATCATGTAGAGTTATTGCCACGTAGTGCTAAAGAAAGAAATAGAAAACAAACACACGAAAGTATGTAGAGCTACTGCCACGTAGTGCTAAAGGACAGTAGCCAATAGAGATCGCAAGTCAGCCTTCGAGCTTCTTTTTCCTTTTTTGCCATCTATATAGCGCTAATCAAAAATGTCCATTAGTGACAGAGGGCAGTTGCTTTTTAGCTACTTTTTGTTATTTCTCGTAGTGCCAAAACAAGGTAGAGGTTTGAATACGTAGTGCTATTGCTACATGACTAAGCGAAGACTCTCTCTCTCTCTCTCTCTCCTCTCTCTCTCTCTCTCTCTCTCTCTCTCTCTCTCTCCTCTCTCTCTCTCCTCTCTCTCTCTCTCTCTCTCTCTCTCTCTCCTCATTATATATTTATTCATGGGATATTCATGAAAATTTTATATGGAGCAACAAAACACAAAACAAACAAAACAAAACAAACAAACAAAAAGAAACTAGGCATTACTTTTAAATTTAGACCTCTGTGACACTTAATTGGAATGAGAGAGAGGAGAGAGAGAGAGAGAGAGAGAGGAGAGAGAGAGAGAGAGAGAGAGAGAGAGAGAGAGAGCGTGAAATGCAAAAATTCACTTTAATAATAATAATAATAATAATGGGGATTTATATAGCGCCTTCCACGGCACAAGGCGCTTTACAAAGGGAGAAAAAAAAATACAAATTGCTAAAATGTAAAGAAAATGCATTGAAAAAACGGCTCAGAAAATGAAAAACAAAGGCTCTCTCCATTCTCTCCCACGCGCACACACACTCTCACGCATAGACACACAATACACAACAGTCGCAACAATCACAAAACTATTAAGCGATCCACAGAGACAACAAGAGTCAATCAACTACCAGGTAATAACTGTCTTCTTAATATTGTTTGAAAAGGTGGGTTTTCAGGGAGGTTTTGAAGGAAGAAAGGGTTTGAGAATGTCTTAAGTCATAGGGAAGTTTATTCCAGAGTTTGGAGCTGCGTATGAAAAAGCTCGTTCACCATGCTGTTTACGATGGGACGGTAACTGGGAAAGCGGAAGGTCCTGGTGTCGGTGGAGGAGCGGAGCGTTCGTGATGGGACATATACTTGAAGGAGATCGGAAAGATAGGCAGGGGCAGTGAAAATCTTGAAGCAAAGACAACAACATTTATATTTAATTCTTTCTTCAACGGGGAGCCAGTGCAACTTTTTCAGGAGAGGGCTGCAGGGTTGGGTCCAAGGAGATTTGCAAATGAGACGGGCTGCAGAGTTCTGTACAGATTGGAGTGGTTGGATGACAGTTGAGGGACAGCCAAGAAGAACACAGTTGCAGTAATCTAGCCTTGAAAGGATGTAGGATGAAACGAGAGTTTTTGTGGCGTCTTCAGTGAGATAGGGTCGAATAGCAGCAATTCGTTTAAGTTCCATGTAAGCTAACTGACAAGTTTTTGTGACATGCTGCTTCATTGAGAGGTCACTATCAAGGAGAACACCAAGGTCACGAACAGTGTTTGAAAATTCGATAGTGCTGGAACCTAATGTTAAAGAAGAAGGGAGCGGATCAGGGCCATGATGTGACTGCTTTGAAAAACGGATGGCTTCAGTCTTCTCACAGTTTAATTTAAGCTTATTTGCTGACATCCAGGTCTCAATATCAGAAGTACAAGATTGAAGAGTAGAGACAAGGGGTGAGTAGTCATCGATGACAGAGGAATGGAGCAGCTGAGTATCATCTACAAACATTTCGTGTGAAACGGAATGGCCGTGGATAACATTAGACAATGGAGTGGTGTACAAAATAAAGAGGACCGGTCCCAGCACGGATCCCTGAGGTACGCCAAACTGGAGGTTAGATTCATCAGAACGGTGGTCACCTACTTGAATGAACTGTTTCCTGTCTAGAAGATAAGAACGAAACCAATTTAAAGCTGTTTCCCTGATGCCACATGTGTATTTCAAACGAGAGAGAAGGATTTCATGGTCTATGGTGTCAAAGGCTGCCGAAAGATCTAGCAAAAGAAGGACAGAAATTTTGTTTTCGTCTAAGGAATTTAGAATATCATTGAGAATGCGAAGGATGGTGGTCTCCGTGCTGTGCCCAGGGCGATAGGCTGACTGATGTGGTGTGAGGAGGTTGTTTGAGGCCAGATGGTCAGAGAGCTGTTGAAGAATGACTTTCCGTCCGAAAATCGATTTTCATCGAATGAAAATTATTTTCATGTGCAAATTATTGATCAATAGGCCTGATAATCAATAACCAGGCGCAAATAACGCCTGATAATCGATTATCGAACCGGTTATTGATTTTGATACCTAATATTGATTTTGGTAAATAAGTTGCATATAAAATTGATTTTTGGCCCGTTATTGATTATCGGGGCCGGTTATAAATTTCCGGCGTAATTTGCACCCGGTTATTGATTATCGGGTCTATTGGTAAGTAATTTGCACATAAAATCGATTTTCGTACTGTGAAAATCGATTTTTGTGAAATGCACACAATTCACTTTCCCGCCGAAAATCAATTTTCATAGTATGAAAATCAGTTCAATTTTATAAGCAAATTACTTACCAATAGGCCCAATAATCAATAACCAGGTCCAAACAACGTCTGATAATCGATTAGCGGGACCGGTTATTGATTTTTACACTTAACATTGATTTTGGTAAATAATTTGCACATAAAATAGATTTTCGGCCCATTATTGATTGTTGGGGCCTGTTATTAATTACCGGCGTAATTTGCACCTGGTTATTGATTATTGGGCCTATTAGTAAGTAATTTGCACAGAATATCGATTTTCATACTATGAAAATTGATTTTCGGCCGGAAAATTAATTCTGTGAATTTCACGCTTCACACACACACAGAGAGAGAAGAGAGAGAGAGAGAGAGAGAGAGAGAGAGAGAGAGAGAGAGAGAGAGAGAGAGAGAGAGGAGAGAGAGGGAGAGTTTATATATGTGTATCTGTCATGCCTTAAAACAATACCAACAATTGCAAAAAAGAATTTAAAAGGAGGAGAGAGAGAGAGAGAGAGAGAGAGAGAGAGAGAGAGAGAGAGAGAGAAAAGAGAGAGAGAGAGCATTTATATATAGTAAATGTCAGTTATTTGGCTGCTGTCGCAGCAGGTTATGACAAATTGGGGGGGGGGGGGGGGACGAGAGAGAATGGTCGAAAGAAAGTGTATCTGTCATGCCTTAAAACAATACCAACTATAGCAAAAAGAAATTAAAAGGGGGGAGAGAGAGAGAGAGAGAGAGAGAGAGAGAGAGAGAGAGAGAACTGAACTAATATTTTACCAGTATTACGTTGACAGGAAGAGGAGTGAGAGAGAGAGAGAGAGAGAGAGAGAGAGAGAGAGAGAGAGAGAGAGAGAGAGATTGACAGACATTGCGCACGTGCGCGCGCGCGCGCGCACACACACACACACACACACACACACACACACAACACACACACACCACGCACGCACGCACGCACGCACGCACGCACGCACGCACGCACGCACGCACTCGCACGCACTCGCACGCACGCACGCACACACACACACACACACACACACACACACACACACACACACACACACACACACTGACATTCTTTCGTAATTTGTTTCATTTTTCTTTTAAATCGTAGTGATATAGAGTGACATGGAGACGTAGCGATAAAGACGGTGTCTGGAAATCGTAGTGGTAATCATAAATAGTTGTATAGGTACAAGTTATGAAGGGAAATCATCTTGCGAATGACACTGTAGTGATATCGGGTAATAGTCGTTTGGATATGTAGATTAGTGTTCCGTAGAGCTTTAGCCCGTTAGTGATATCGACACGTAGTGATTACGGGATGTCCCCACACAGACTCCTCTCCCACCCCAATTTCAGCCCCGGCTCTCCGCCGTATGCACGTCAGCCAAAAAAATAGAGACAGTGTAGGGAGCAACTTCGATTCACATTTTTATTCCTTAATTAATCAAATGTATAGCTAATGTGTCATCTGAGAGAGAGAGAGAGAGAGAGAGAGAGAGAGAGAGAGAGAGAGAGACAGAGAGAGACAGAGAGAGACAGAGAGAGACAGACAGACAGACAGACAGACAGAGCTAGAGACTAAGACAGAGACAGAGGTGTAGTGTGTGTGTCCATGTGCGGGGGTGTTAGGGAGTCGCGGAGGGGGGTTGGGGGGGGGGGGGGCTAAGGGCACTTAACCTTAGTTTGTACAGAGGAGTGAAAAACAACGGTATGGATGACAATTCAACTGAACAAAGTCTTGATAAATATGATGAATATGTGTTTGCTTTGTTCGTCTGTTTATTTGTAAACAGAATCGGTTGAATTCAACATGAAACTGGTCAAGTTGAATTTGCCCCGAAACGGAAATGGGTGTTCTTTTTTGTTTAAAAAAA
>CM031616.1:55345627-55358483 GCA_018398815.1 Conus ventricosus
ACACACAACACACACAAATCGTCCCCCACTACTCACAACATGCCGCACGCGCGCATCCGTTTAATTTACTTGCTAACAAAGAGAAGAGAGAGAGAGAGAGAGAGAGAGAGAGAGAGAGAGAGAGAGAGAGAGAGAGAGAGACAAGAGAGAGAGAGAGAGGACAAAATTCTTTAATTACGAGGATAATAGATAAGCACTGATGCGCTTTTGTACATCCAGTCCTCACCCTGAGAAGGGTCAACAATGCAATGATGAGGCAACAAAAGAAGCATGCATAAAGTGGCAGGAACTAAAACAGGATACGGAATAAAACGAGAGAGAGAGAGAGAGAGAGAGAGAGAGAGAGACAGAGACAGAGAGAGACAGAGAGAGACAGAGAGAGACAAAGAGAGACAGACAGGCAGAGAGAGAGAGAGAGATGATGATGATGATGATGATGATGATGATGATGATGATGATGATGATGATGATGATGATGATGATAATCTTTATTTCCAAGGGTAAGCAAACACATGCTTTTTTTCATCCGGCCCTCGCCCCACTAAGGGACTAACTAAGCATGACTAGAGACTACTAAGCATAACTAGTGACTAAAACTTACAAAAATTATAACAAACTCACATATCTTCACAAATGCATTAAAACTTGATAAGTTGTTCATCCATTAACATTTAAGGCATAGATGACTTTGAAGGAGAAAAAAAAAAGAAAAAAGAAAGCAATTGCAACAACAAACATAAATAAAGAAATAAATTTCATAGAAGAGAAAAAGAAAAAAAATCAGCACACACAACATAGAATAAGCGATCCTCCTATCGAAGAGAAAGAGAGGGGAGAGAGGGGGGGAGACAGAGAGAGAGAGAGAGAGAGAGAGAGAGAGAGCGGGAGAGAGAGAGAGAGAGAGAGAGAGAGAGAGAGAGAAAGAGAGAGAGAGAGAGAGAGAGAGAAGAGTTTTACATTCCTTTTGTAAATATTAACATACAGCAAGCTGCTAAGGATAATAATTAATACAACTACAATGCAATCATAATATCAACTTTTTGTTGTTTGTTCTTTAAACAAATTATATAATATGGTTATGGGGGGGCAAGGCAAGACAACCACGAGCCAGTACTACAATCAATTATCAGAGAGTGAGAGAGAGAGAGAGAGAGAGAGATAGAGAGAGAGAGGAGAGAGAGAGAAGAGAGAGAGAGAGAGAGAGAGAAACTCGTCGTCGCTCTCCCTGAGAGCTTGAAGTCCGTTTCCGATAAGAGGTAGGGGGCGAAAAAAGGGGAAGGGGGGAGAGAAGTAAACCACTCGTTTACACTCTCTCAAGCTGATGCAACACCGAAGTGGCGAAGCTTGTCCTTCCCCGGGCAAAAAGTCCGTGGCGACAGTTAAGTCATTGGACCCTATCTCTCCTGTTACGTGAGGCGGAGAGAGAGAGGGTGGTGGGGATGGACAGGGAGGGTGGGGTGGGAATGCTTCAGTGCATTCTGTGCCCCCTGACCATCAAATACACCACAGAGAGTTGTGGCCAACGACGCAACAATTACAATTTTGCTATAAAAATAAAAAAATCACTGTGCATCCACGAAGAGCGTTTTGAGCTAGCGAAAGTTTGACCAACATTTTGATATCGCAATGTTCATTCTAGCTTTTACATGCCCTCAATTAAATTTCGGCAGTAAAAAGCTATAATAAAAACATTTATTAGTTCTCTGACAAGTAACACTTCCAACATGAATTAAAATTAAATCCATCACGACATGCTCTTTCGAATAACCAAAAAATAACGATATTTTACACAAACATACTGTGTAGGCTTATCCGTTTTCAATACTAAATTACTAAACTTTTCAGATTTCATTTTTGCTTTAATCCTGCGTTTTTCCTGGTCAATTTCAATAACATCAATTTCGCGCCTACAGTCATTTTCAATAACATCATTTTGCCAGACAGTCCACAACTAAGACTTGCTGAGTACACTGTGTGAACAACCCTAATTAGAGGGTTTCGGGGAGTTGCGGTGCAGGCAGTAACATGTAGGCTGTCTCGGGCAGCTCCGTGTGATACCTGTAATTAACTGACTGAAACCGCCATAAGGTGGGGCTCGCGACGCCACCCTGACAGGTTAACTTGCAAAATTATGGTGCAATCCGAAAGAACATTTTTGAACACTAAGACCGAATCAGCATTCGTTCACTGACAGCTGCACGAGAAGTTGTGTTTTATTGTGCTCCGAGTTGACTACTGTGTTTTCATTGTTAGTTTATTGTGTGTGATTTCCAGTTAGGAAAGCGTTGTGCTATTTAAACTTTGCTGATTGATATTAATGTCTCAATATAGCATTTTTTCAGAAGAAGAAAAGGATTTTACTAGGTAGCCCTTCTTCACAAGAATTAGCACAGAAAATTAGAGGTTCAAACGCTGGCACAACAACTATGTAGGATTATTTCTAATCAAGAAAAGCCGCCTTATTATCCCAATCATGAGTACTGGAACCTACTTCAACACCACTACTCAGTCATCTACGCATTTTACATTGCCACCTCCATCTTACAATTGATACTGAGGAGAAAAAGCTGCTGTGCATGAATATTTTTGGTTTACTTTTGAAAAATGACAGATGTTTGTTACCAAGCTCACTGCTTGGACCGCATAAAACTGCAAAAAAAAAACCCAAAAAAAACTTGAAGCTAGAGTCAAAGAAAGGGATGGTACAAACAAAAAGAGCAGGAAATAATTTTCCAACCCATGAGAACTTCATGAATACTTTCTACTTGCAAACAAAGCTGACATAGACAAAAAAAATAACAATAGAGTATTTACAGATAGCCTAATTTACCAATGCGAAAGTGAAGAGAAATCATTAACAGACGAAAAAGAGGGTCAGACCATTCCCAGGCGAAGATGCACAACTATCATGATCTACATTCAATTTGGGATTTTTTAATTTGTGTAAAGATTGCAATAGAACTCCGCTAAAAACAGGTGAAAAAACAAGCAACTTGGGGAGACAGGTTTTAAGGAAAAAACTGGATATTCTATGACCACTCTATAAAACTGAATCTGCGTGCACTTGCAAGTGCAATTTTGGATTTAAACAGTTTTTTTGTGTTTGACTTTCCTTTTAAACTTCTTCCTTAGTATACTGAACGCAAATAAAGTCATGCTGCAGGATCCAGAATATGCCAACTACTGGCAACATGATTCCAACATGTGCCAACCGACTTGAGCAGCAACATTCACAGTAGAGCACGGTCACAAACCCACCCAGCAAGGGAAATGGAAATGATTCTAAAAATAACGGTTATGCATAGCCTGGGCTCTCTTTAACTTCTTCTTGCACCTCTAGCTTCAGATGCTCCTATTCAACGCCCTGCTTCAAAGGCTTGCCTTTTTCAGGCGCCCACAGAGTGTACTTTATTCAACAGTCTTGTTTATTAAATCAATCTTTTGATAAAAGCACTTGGTGGCCCCACTTTGAATAATCTTCCGTTGACAGAGAGACCGACAGCCGCTTGAATTTACGGCACTTAATCGCGAACCATAAAATCCCTTCAACATTTCCCCTGCAAGCACCTTCCCTATGTCATAAATGTTTTGTGTGTTGTGTGTGGCGTGCGTTTGTGCGTGCGATCGTGCTTGTATATATGCTGTTATAGTTGTTGTCCGCTGCTTTCATTGTTGTTGTTTTGTTGTTTTACTGATAATAAATATATTCTCCACCCTCCCACCCCCACCCCTCGCATGCACCACACAAGTTCTTCAAAGTTCTTACTCAATCATCCCAAGTTAACTTTAGTCTTACTCAAGCGTCCTCAAGGTTCTTACTTAATACACTCTAAGTTCTTACTCAATCACTTCTAAGTTCTTAATTAAGTTTTTAATTAAGTGGCCTCAAGTTCTTAATAAGTTCTTGATCAAAGTCAACCTCAAGTACTTAACTTAAGTCACCTCTAGTTCATTACTAATCATCCTCCTAAGTACAAACCAAGTACTATATTCAGTCAACATATAAATATTTATAAGTACTTAAAGTATATTGCATCTGAAATGGATCAAAGAGCATTTGATGTTGGCGTTCTGGCATGCTTGTGGTTGGCTTTTTATTTTAGTGGTGAGATTTTTTGACTGCCTTTGGTTTTTGCTGTCTTTGGTTTTATATATTTTTATAACCGTAATAACCGCCCCCAACAGCAATGCCGCCAAAAAATGACAATTGGATTTAAGAAAATATGAAGACATTTGGCGTGTAGGCAACCCTGTTGTTGTAGGCCTTAATCAACTGTTCGACATTATTAAGCCGGCGTTTGAAACTACTGGCTGCGGCCTAGCACATTTTCATTATGAGCCATAATTTGAGATTGTAACTGTAATTTTCTTTGTTTTGTTCCACTCTGCTAATTTTTTTTTCCTGCCTCAACGCGGCCCAGGCTTTTACTGGTCACTTCCTCCTCTGATTCAGTGTTTCAGTTTCTGCTGATTTTCTGCTCGTCATTTTTTGAAGGGAAAAAAAATCCATATGAATAAAAGTAAATTAATCCCATGATTAGCGGCGACAATAATGGTTCCAAAAATCTGTACAACATATCACATCCTAGATACTCTAATGACTTTGTTAAAACTGATCCTGCATTAAATCATACATAAAGACTTGTCAGAAATCAATGGGCGCAAATTTACTAACTAGTTTAGTGTACAAACTAAGAACCGTTTGCCCTACACTTTTACCATTTCTGGTGATCCTAGTTTCGCTACATACCTGTTATGATACTTTAACAATGTCTTGCGGCACAATTGTTGAATCTTTGTATGCCTGAATTCATTTCCAAGGATGCAGTTTTTGTATTTCCACATGCTGCCAAAGAATACAGCCTTTCCTTTTTGGCATAAAAAGCTTGGTCATCAACTTGTTCATATTGGTAATCACAAGTTCAGGATGTTTAATTAGATCATCGGTGTTCATGTTTATTACTAAATATAATTATTATTTTGTTTAACTTAAAAAAGAGCGCTGAAAGACTGTTACCAATTCTTGTTTACCATTCTGCTGTTATTGCGGTTAAGTAAAGGATACACAATGCTTGGTAAAAGCATGTTAAAAATAAAACCGCAGAATCATGGCAAACAAGACTTTGAAGACTAGCAAAGCTGATTTGCTGCTAAAGGCAGGCAACATTTGCTACGAAAGATTTTCTAGTAAGCAAGGAATAATTCCTGACAGTATCAAATGTAAAAATTAAAAAAAATACATTAATAAAAATGGCTTCATTCATAATGAGATAGCGCTCAGTATGAAATGCGCTTGCATTTAGCTGGAAGTAATTAACGCATTTTAGTAAACTGCGGGATGACGGCGAGAGAAAAATACATAACAAAGCTAATGACAACTAGCAGCTGGCACCAGATCACTAATTAAAAGCAGAGAATTGAGCAGTTAGATTTTATTAACAACAACAGAAAAAACAGGGACATGCAGCTTAAACCTTTAAAAATGTTGAACCAGGCAATAAAAAATATTAACTTGTAACAGCAAACCAATCGAGACATTGCCCCAACCAAAATTCAGTGACTTTTAATCAGCATCAGAAAAACAAAAAGATGTATAAATCCCGAGTCTATTGTCTTTTGGCATGACCGACCGTGTATATTGTTGCACATAATAATTGGCTGAATAAAAAAGAACCAAATCTATATTCTCCAAAAATGATATTGGAAGGGAATCACGGTCAATAAAAAAGCTAAGCAAGCAGCGGGGAGGTCAGGTGAACAAACAGAAGATGGTTACTAACAAGCGATTTTGGCAAATTTATTTACCTGCTCCTAGACGAATACAGAGACCACACTTTGTGAATACAAAACCGAACGACACCCATCAAATGGATCTCTATATATAACCCCCAAGATACAAAAGACGAAAAAAGATTTAAGTACTGCGCACTCCACAGTCATTGAAATAGCTACAAATCAAAGATGCAGAACCATTAACATCAAAAGAGTGCTTCAGCTGTTGCTGATGCCATACAAACAACTGATATACCAACGAGGCCCCTCCCCTCCCGCCCGCCCCCCTGAAAACTTATCCTCTGCATGATCAAGTCGATGATGGAAAAGAATATTAAATCCAAGAGAATCAATTATGTTAAAACATAGAGTACCATTAAAAGAGGCATTCCAAGAGTCAAAGAACACAGGCTTTAGGTTGAAAACTTTAACAACAGTTATCTGAAAGACTTTTTTCCTACCAGTATCAATTGAGACATGAATGACAATTCCACGCACACAGAATGGGTAGTAGACCTGCCCTCAATTTGCGCGCAATGAATAATGAATAATTTTAAAAGGGCAAAAACCAGTACAAGCAAACAAAAACAAAAATAAATGTTCTGAACACTCCATACAACAGGCAAACTATTACCGTTTGGTTTAAAAGTAAGGTACCGTTATTTACGGAGAAGCAGAAGGGGACACTCGAATTCAGGCAACACCTATCAGTTTGGAGTGTTGATCCATATGAAATAAAAGAATTGTAAGATAATCCGCCCGTGTATTATTTACGAGAAACTGACACAAACAAAACACCAGCTCCTCAAAGATCTTTTGTGAAGGAAGAAAACTGCAAATAATCCCACCAACACAGTTCCAGTTGCTTAATTAAATTACAAAAAAATATATGAGACCTATAATGTAAGCCACAGAACGTAACAAGAATGATAAAGGAAGAATACCATGGAATTAAAACAGGATCATATGATACGATTTCTTACTATAAATGAAACATTAATAGGAATCATCAACACATGGCTAAACATACCCCATACCACCTACAACCCAAAAATCCCAAATTTGATTATCAGATATGTGGAAAAGTAATATCTTTAAATACTAAAAAAAAAAAATTCGAACAAATCAAGCAAACATGAAAAACAATTTGTGCTAATTGGATAATGATATGATAGCTTATAATGAAACATGAGGAAAAAGTTTTCTCCTGGCCCGAAATACTGTACATTTTGTCTTAAACCTCCAGTGTGTGCTTAATTAATTTTTAATTTACATAAAATATATTTAAGTCCTAAAATGGAGGCTCAGGACGAATCAAGATGTTAAAGGAAGAGACCTTGAAAATAACCGGGAAACATTTGATACGATTCTACTAATAGGGAAACATTTGCAAGGCTTCACCATCCATCAAAACATCCAGATCACCAACAACCCAAAAACCCAAATTTTGATTATATCAGATAGTGGAAAAGAATATCTTGAAATAATAAAAAAAAATTCGAACAAATCAAGCAAACATAAGAAACAATTTGGCTGAATTGGATTAAGACCTGATTGAACATAAATAAAAGTTTGATGAAAAATATAAACCCCTTAGGTGAAGCACTCAGTGAAGAAGATATATAATTAGCGTTCTCCAGTGCCCAAATGCATATGGAAAACTCTGGATCAACAAAGATCTCGTTTTTGTGTTTTGTTTCTATCAATGACCTTCTTTGTTACAACAGTTTGTGTTGATCTCTGTAGAATTAGATCGCAGTTTACGTTGTCATTAAGAAAATATGTTAATTGAACAATGCTTCTTGTAGTTGTCATGTGCGATATTTTGACTGCACAACACTGCGAGATATTTCCTTTTGCTTTCTTAATGGTTTTTCTCCTGCGTCGAAATACTGTACATTTTCGACCTAAACCAACAAACTCCTTAATCACCCCTACCAGAATACATTCATCCTTCATCTTTCCCTAAAACGCTCTTCATAACAGATGAATTAAAGCGAATCATTAGGTAATCAATGTTAATCATACCATCTCCGCATGCCCATTAGCTACTTCTAATCCATGTCTTAATAGATGTCTTTAGTAGGATATCTATAACAAAACAATCTGTATCTGTGTAAAGTACTCTGACTCGGATACACAGGTTTAAAGTAGTCAAAAAGTATGCATCTAAACATCAAAAGCTTTGATAATTCTAAACGGTAAACCCAATAAATACAGGTTTGTCCAATTTGACTTTCATTTTTTTTCCTGACATTATGCCAAAAAGTCAGATCATGAAATCTTCTAAAATCCAAAAATTATTTTGAAGTCAGCGTAAGTGCTTCCGTTCTCTCTGGTGACCAATCTAACATCTTGCGCTTGTGCGATTTTCCATAGTCTTTTCCGAAACAGCTGTTGTTACCATGCAGCTTGAAAAAATCTTTCTGAGCATCTTGTGGATTTAGTTCTGAGATCATTGTTCTTCATGATGTATGGTTTCATGAACTGTTTCTTGAAAAGCAATTAACACAAAGAACAGGCTGTTAGCTCAAACCATGTCTTAAATAAAAATTGTAGAATGTCAGAGATGACAGACATAATTTTTTTTGTCCCGAAGATTAGGCACAAGTTAAGGCGGCTCTCTTGATTCATCTTTAGACTTTCTGCTGCAATGGGTAGTCATTATGCTGTTCATGGAGTTCATGGGATATTCTAAAGTCAACTTCTAGAATAAAGCCCGATGTCGATCGGGCGTTAAACGTTACAACCAATTTAAATGCCTTTTGAATATTATTCCGTACCGCCGCCAGTTTACATTTAAAAGTTGCGTAGTGGAAGTGATTGCGCCATAAGCCCACCCATACAGATTGTTTGCATCTAAATACAGAGTATAGTTTAATCTTATCTTTAACATGGATCATAGGTCGTCCAAGTTATTTTGTTGTTTCTTTACAGAAATGAAGCGACGCCATACAAATTCCTCCACGCAATCCGTGTTCAATCATCTTAATCAATGGTAAATTGAACAAAAATACAATCTTTATTCCAGTAAACTTTTATGAAAGCATCCCAACTCATCCGCAGCGCAGAAAAGTAATGCGCGTGAATCCAGGCTAGAATGTTTCTAGCAGTCTTTCTGTAATTTGCAAAAAGTCCCCGCCAACAAACATACATCCATCCATCAAGTATGAATCATGAAATTCTCCCATCGTTTTAACACTCTAACGTCTGCCACGGCATCTTGACAGCTGGTAATCAGAATCACTGATGTCCTTTCCTCTAAGACAAAAGAACGCGCCTTTAGGAGTAAGTGTTACTTCGACAAACCTTACTCCACTTTTCATGTACTCATAAGGGTAACGCCCTTTCTAACAAGAAGTTGGGTCTAACAATATTCTTCCGTTATTGGGCAGGACTTTAAGGACATAAGCCAGTGACTCTAATGATCCCATCATGGCTGCATATAGTCATAAAAAGACATGTATTTTATTGTAAACAAATGTACTTTCTGATGACAGGCAATGCATGTTATCCTGAAGCGTCGTCTACTGCTATTCATTATAATATAGAGTCGTAACCTCGCAAGTTATGAAAGAAGATGGGAACTACCATCACACTTTAGTTGAAGATGCATTTACTGTGTGCTGCCTCCTCTAAACTTCCACTAATGTGATCATGGTACTCTACTGACCGGATTGGCTTCCTCTCTGTTAGACATTAGTTCTAACCGCAAATCCTACAATGTGTGGCTGAGTCATACTGTTGTTGGTCTCAGGCGGTCAATAATGATTTCAGATAATTTAAGATTATTAAAACAGGCGTTACGCAATAGCTGTCATGCCTTTCTAAGAAGTTATTTGTGCAGCATCTGGTCCTCTATATAATCTGGTTTTGAATGGCACCATCCGACTGACAACGATGAAAGCAAATGAACAAATCTGATGATTACTCCCAAAGCTGATTTAGGAAGTTTCTGTGGGCTTGGCCCTTCCATAAGGATACAAAAAGTGTTTCAAAGTCTGCGTAACTACGTAGGGACTTCGTTTGCAGCCGTTTCCCCAGTTTTAAAACTAACTTAGATCCAGGCGTGGGCGCAATTAGTTCTGTTATTACAAGTCTACAGAACTTTTACAATGTTTTATAAGTTCAAGCGCTGCTGAAACGGATGGATTCTGTTAAAATTTCTAACAGTATTCTTGTTTGCCCATGATTTTTTGAAGTATGCAGCATTAGTCTACTCATTGTTCGTATCAATGTTGTAATGTGGTAGCCCTGCTGATGAAAACATCAGTAGTAAGTCCACATGGCTTTTGGCCGATCACTATTGTCGTCTGTCTTTAGATCACTCTAATAGGCGCCAAATTTGTTTTCTCAACCAGTGTAAACATTAACAGTTATTGGTTTGTTTTTGTCTTCAAACTGATCAAATTTGTCGCACGCTAACAAGGAAAGGATATCCCTAAAGATAAGATCATTGATTTAAGGCTGATAAGTTAGAAACTTTCTCTGCGTTTTTGCGGACGTAATGCAAGCCTTGCAAGAACACACCACAAAAACATTGTCGTCTGAATTCTTTTATGTTTAGAACTGCTCTAATTGCAACTAATGCTGGAGGTAGTGGAAAGTAAGACATGCCTACAATCGGTGCATACTTAGCCTTTTTAATCTGATCTCTAAGACTAACGTGCCTCTGACCAACCAGAGACTCTCATTTGGCATTCTTCAGCGGCCTACATCAAAAACCGTGTAAGCAGTTGTCTGCCCAACCAGGTTTAACATTATGATAAAGAATAACCTGTTGTTGAGTCGAGACCCCGACTTCTAGATTTACTTCAATTCTTGTTATATAAGTACGATTAAAACACTAAACAATTACTTTAACTGGCGGGTCTACGTAGTTTTACACTGAACTTGAAAAATATCATGAGCAACACTTTGCCTGTACGTTAGATGGATTCAATGGACTTCTAGATTAATATCATTAAAGCTTTTGACAAACTCTTCCTTAAGCAATTTCCTTAAACAATTCGTCCGCTCCCTTCATATTATTTTAGCCATCTAAAGTGGTCTTTTCTAATTGAAACTTTTATTTAAATTAAAAACAATAATTAATCAGAATCAAATCAACAGTCATTATTTGTGCTTGACTCATACACTAAGTATAAACGCCCTTTGGGTTTTGTTAATGTGAGCTGTTTAGAAACATAGGTTTGAATGACTCGTTTACTTTTTTTAAACATTCCCTTTTTATCTCTCGGAGTCTGGCTGTTTGAGAAAAAACTTGCCCTTGCCTTTTTTTTTGAAAGATCAAACTTTAAGTCTTATAGTCCATCAAATTCGGCCTGTAACGACTAAATTCTTCATCCGTGATGTTTGAGTCAACTAGCGCTTTATTTTATTGTCCAGTTTTGAACGAGCTAAGTAATAGCTGTTATTAGTGAACATAGCTGTGTGCTTTTTGGAGTTTAGTTTTTAATTTTTTGCCAGCAGCAACTTACACTAATGACACAGGCAAGAGCTAAAGACACCCGCCTAGAGGTAAAGCTGCAGGTGCCACCAACACCTGTTTGCTAAGAGACCAACAACTCGTTCCTGCTGATAGAGAACTTATAGGTTGATGTATCCAGTATTAACATATGTAACAGCATTAAAGGCACAGAATACCTTCGTTTTGTTTTAGCTGTAATTTGAAAAGGTCCTGCTCTAGACTTGTGCATTTGCGTAAAAGTTTGTTAATCTGAAGGTTTTTATGTTTAGGGGTTTTCTACTATCCCTTCGATTGTGACCTGGCGCTGGTAGGCCGCTTGATAAACCATAACAGACATCTTTTTTTTAAATAAAAATAATTTAGTATTGTATATCTTTTAATCTGTTATCTTGAATATTCAGCTGCGCATCATATATTAAAAACAAATACACGTTAAGTGGTTTATCGGCCTCTTTTTCTTTATCAATTTGAATGTTTATTATGTCTTTAACAGTTCTCCCACTTCCATGCAACTGATTATCCTCTGTTGACCTTAGGTCAATCCATAAACCGTATTTCGCTGTTAAATAATGATCAAGTCTAACACTGTGAAGATGTAGATCTTTAGACACAAGGTCAACTGTTGGATTTCTACACCTCCCACCCCCAAACAGTTTTCTTATTTCATCAAAATGCTGATAAGGTTTAAGCCCGCTAGTGTAGATTTGGTTAGGACTGCCCTCAATTGTACATTGCACTTTCGTTATTTTGGGGTTAACAAAATTTTCAGTTTGTCTTTTGAATGGTTCTTCATTTTCACACAGCAATAAAATACCTTTAAGCGATCTTGCTGCGGCACTAAAACTAAAATTCCATATAGTGTCTGCCCTGCTTTTAGGATATTTAGAATGAAAAATCACTCTTTCGTAATATATTGCTAATTTTGACTGATATTGTTGCTCGATCAGCCTCGCTAAGTTAGGGTTGCTAACGATGTCAAACTCTAACGAGATGTCAGAAATGCTGTACTTTGCTTCGGTGTCTGTAGATATAATAACATATTTGTAGTCATTAAAAGTTAGTTCATATGACAATCTGTCTTTTAATGCTCCTTGAAAGTATGGGGCATGCGCTTTTAACAACTCAAAATCTAGGGGTATGAAAAAGCGATTTCCATACGCATAACTTACGGCTACAAACCTTTTGCCGTCTTTAGCATCTTCAGCGCCTATTCTATGTTTTAGTGCTTCTTCATTTTCGATTCCTTGAAACGCAAGATCAGCCCTTTCGTTCCCGGTTAGCCATAGATCAGAATAGGTTAAAAAATATGTCTGCATTAATGTAAAGAAAATATTTCTTGTCCCTCAAGTTTTATAGAAATTTTCTTAACGATTGCCCGCCCCCAAATTCTGTACAACTGTCCTGTTGGGGTCTGTTGTTGAAGCGAGTTCTATTTTGAAAGTAAGACGCGCAGAGCCTGGCACAATCACTTCATCCGCTCCTAGGTCTGGAAATTTGACAGTAAGAATTTGATCCGCATCAATAGTAGACGGATTATTTGGAACAGTAGTATTCCGCTTATTTCCCTTCACGCCAAAGGGCTCTTTCACTCTTCATGCGTGTCAAGAATCGAGC
>CM031616.1:55358583-55368583 GCA_018398815.1 Conus ventricosus
ATGCACGCCAGTAAAAGTTCTCAAAGACACAGGAGAAATACTCCACAAATTGAAGAGAGTGCTTGTATTGTATGGGCATGTGAGAAGTTCGCCAGTTCTTGACTGGAAGAAAGTTTCGGTTACAGACTGACCACAGGCCATTGACGTTCTTGCAATCGTCAAAGACAAACAGCAATTATTAAGGTGGTCTTTGGCATTTCAGGAATTCCATTTTACTATTGAACCAGTGCCTGGAACACAAAATGTCATGGCAGATTTATTGTCACGTGTATGAATACTAATGGACAAATGTAACTGTCTTCAAGGGAAAGACTATTCCTGTTTTTTGTCTTTCTTTATGATTACGGTGTGCTCACATTTGACAGTGCATGTATGCTACTGACTATTTAAATCAAGTGGTATTTATGCTTACTTTGCTTGTTGGAGTGACTATAGTTTTACAAGCAAAACCTACTTGATGTTGATATATTACATATCTATTCTTTGCTTTATTCTTTCGTAAACAATGAAAAAATCATCATGTACTATTTATGTCTAACTTGCTTGTGAAGATGAATATATATGTATGTGTGATGAGCAAATAACTCTTTAGAAATGTGTATACACATGTTTTGATTGTGCAGTGAGATAAACCTATTGTTTTCAATTGTTAATTGTCAACAATGGAAAATGTGTTTCACTTTTCAATGGACTATAACATTACATGTGGGGAAAAACTATGTTTAAACTATGTTTATTTTGTTTACATGTCTATTGCGAAACATTTACACTTTGAAATTTTCTCATTTTCATGAGGGTTTTGAAACATATGATGTGAGACAAAGATCAAGGGAAAAAATGTGCTTCATATCGTAATATATAAACACAATTTGTGCTTTGAATTGTTAATATCCCTAATTGTTTTATCCATGTAATTTGTGAAATGTATTTTGTGAGATATGGTGATCAATTATGAATGGTTTTTTTTTAGAAAGACTGAAAGTTTGAAATATGCTATTTATGGTGGATCATGATGATTGATTCTATACGTTGATTATTAATTTGGTGAATCATGTGTGATGGTTACACATTTGGAGATTCATGGCTGAAGATGTGTTTTAAGTGAAGTTGTATATCCTTCAAAACATTTCTGGAGAAAATTTTTTCACCCCAGGATGGGGGTGTCATGTGACGTAGCCTCACATCAAGGCATGTGACGCTCCATCACATGTAGTTTAGTGACATGAATCATTTCCCCATGCCACTACTAAAAAGGAAGAATATTCATGTGGCTTGACTAGTGTAGCGGGCGTCCCCAAATAATTGTGAGAATAACTCATTAAAGAAAGAAGGGTGGTCATTGGGTGAAAGTGACCACTGAGAGATAGTTTAGTAAGGGTTGGTAAGGTGCTGGTCATGTGTTTTGAACACTGAGTATGCACTCACTAGGAGGAGGGAGGAAAGAATCAGTTTTAGCCCAGCAGATGACCTAGAGACTCGAACCTGTCAGGACGCTGGTCCTCACTGCTGACCAGTCATTACCAGGTGAGCCATAGATAGTTGGGGAAAGCTACAGGGGAAAACCTAAAGAAAAGAGAAAGAAAGAATTCATATGTTGAATTAAGAAGCAGGTTACTTACACGAACCTTATTCGTGTTTCAGCCCTTCACCCTTCGCCCTTCACCCTTCACCTTTCAGCCCGTGAGGTGGTTAAAGATGGCCATGGTGGGGGAACACACAGGTAGTTCAGCCCCTGCAATTAAAGACTCCAGGGAGAGGAGTCGGAACTCGTCATCTCTCCAGGGACAGGAGAAGTCGAGGGAGAGGAGTCGGAACTCGTCATCTCTCCAGGGACAGGAGAAGTCGAGGGAGAGGAGTTGGAACTCTTCATCTCTCCAGTGACAGGAGAAGTCGAGGGAGAGGAGTCGGAAATCATATCTCCAGTGACGGGAGAAATCAAGGGGCGATACGATGTCTGAGAGAGACAGGGAATCATGAAAGTATGGAGTCTTATATCTGATGCAGGTATGACATCAATGATTTCAGGAGTTATTTATTCTCCTGGTCTGGATTTTGGGCTAATGTAATGTGAAGGCCATGACTTGAATGAATTAGTTTATCTCTCAGTGTAAAGAGAGATACATGTATAAAATCTGTTTATAAATTGATGTGATTTAGTGAAGTGTTTTCCCGAAGGAGAGGGGAGAAGAAAAAACATTCGGTAGTGCGCCTTTTGGTTGATTGGAAAGATTGCGTGTGCGTATGGAGTAAATGCTGTCATGAATGCGCGTGTGCAAAAGTGACAGTGTGACAACGATAGTTTGACAGTGTTTTTGTTAAATATTTTGGACAGTTTGTGTTCTTTTGGAAATGAAGTTGTTAGGATTTTGAAGAATTCTTTCCCTATGTTTGTTTTGAGTTTCCCGTCGTATGGGGTGTTATACCATATGATTTTTCTTTTCCTATTTTTCTTGCTTTTATTTGTGTTGTTGTCTGGGTTGTATTGTAATTTGTAATTGTATCCACTTGTTTGTAGTGCCTCCTGGTATTCTACTGCTGCATTGTTGAACACTCTCTCACTGCATGACAGGTTTGATAGTCTCTTGTTTATGCAATGGGGTATGGTCTTTAATACAGATGGTGGATGGTTACTTTCGGTGTGTACATAAAGAGGTGTATCGTTGGGTTTCTTGTATGGTTTATATATATGATTGTTGAGATCCAGTGTTATGTCTAAGTAGTTCACTACCTTTATGTTTGCTTCAATGGTAATCTTTAAGTTGTGGTTTTTGGAAGATTTTGCATAGTTCTTTCTTCTTGTTTTCGATGGTTCTTGGATTGTTGGTTTGTGCAGCAAGGCCATCGTCTCTGTATAGTCCGACTTGTTTTCCGAGGTTTTTCTTGATGTTGGACAGCATGAATAGTCCGACCAGTTCACATGTTTCTGCACCATCATATGATCCCATGGTTACGTCGAATGTTGAGTTTCTGTTGGTTTTCCTGATCCAGGTTTCATTTTTGCTGTGTAGTAATGCTTTCTTGGTGTGGAGTATGATTTCCATTTCTGACCCTGTTATGTCTGTGTGGTTACTGGCAAACTTCAGGCTTTGGTGAGTAGTTCCTCATCTATATATGGGTAAAAGTCTACAATGTCAAATGTGATGAATACTGTATTACTTTGTTAATAAAGAACGTAAAATCAAACTCTGAATACAACCTCTGGAAGAACACATCAAGTCAAGTCAAGTCAAGTCAAGTATTCTTTATTGTCTCAAAAAGAGAAATTATTATCAGGTGCAACACCATTTTTTACAAACATATTACATAAAAACATATCACAGAACACGAAAAGACAAGATTTCATTAAGAGGCTAACGAACAATAAAACACATTTAAATCACCATGAATAAAATATTTACATACTTTTAAACGGGGTCTTTAAAAAGCACAATTAAGAATTCAACAGATGGACTGACATACGAAGTTATCCAATGGTTAAAAAAACTCAATAAACAAAGTAATACAGTATTCATCACATTTGACATAGTAGACTTTTACCCATCTATAGATGAGGAACTACTCACCAAAGCCCTGAAGTTTGCCAGTAACCACACAGACATAACAGGGTCAGAAATGGAAATCATTCCACGCCCATCTTGTGCCAATTTCGAGAGGATAAGTGGTTGCTCGTTCTTCGTTTTCATCGTTTTGAATGTTTTTTTTTCTTTTTTCATTTTACCTAAAGAAGACCCCACAGGTTCAAACACGTCGTGTTTTGTCTTGTAATTTGTCTGTCCCTGTTGTCTGGTGGATTTACTATAATTTCTTTTTTTTTTTTTTTTAGAGAGCACTCAGTTGGAAAGGAACAATTTTAAATATGACGATAGACTAAAATTCGCCTAAAACCCAAAGATAGACAAATAAAGAACAAGGCCTATGAGGGCTGGTGGCCAGGGATAAACATCCACAAGGATTTACAATTACTTTGAGAAAATCCCAAGCTTGAAACACTGGTACCGCTGCACAAGCTTGGTGGACACACAGGTTGATGCAGGACATGCAACAGTGCAAAGGTTAATGAAAACTTTGTTCCAGATACCTTTACTTTTCGTACAGGGGCTGGTGCAAACAGCCAAACCCGCTCCGGTGAAAATACAAACCTGTAAATGAGAGACTGGCGTATAAGAGGAAGAGGGTATGAGGAGCAATCCTTCTCCAGTGAGTACTCTGTTAGATTCATTGTTCCTCCAAAGGAGCGAAGGTCGGCAGGACCAGCAAACGACAGCTATGCTCATCAGACTGATCACCCTGATCCAGTGTGTTTTTAGACCTGTTTGATCCACATGATTCCGATTCATTGACTGAAGTACAGAGATTACCATAAGGTGGCTGATACAGGTGGCGACGCTGTCGAGGGCACGATGGGGAACAAGGTTGCTGAACTGGTCACTCCCACGCCTCCCAATTGTATTTCTGCAACGAAGGCAGGGCCAGACTGTTCGTCCCGTGACTCAGGGCGACCAGTCTCTGTGATTGTTTCCTCCTTGGAATTTTGTTCATAGTGGCCACATGTAAGAAGCGACTGTTATTGCTCTATTACGTGACCTAAGCTTGTCTGGTTCGTGTCGACGTGTTCAAATCTCAGCGTCATACTGGTGGTTCTGTGGCTTCGTGCTGCATTCAGGATGACCGTCATCGTGAACTGTGTTGTTCTTGACGTGAGCAGGGCCTGTGTTGCATCGTTTCGCTGTGCACCCTGTGAGGGCTGGTGTTGCCCAGTGACAGCTTGCTGTTGGTTCCTGCATTCGAGAAGATGTGTGCATGGGAGCTGGGGACCATCACCCTCTTCAGCCCGCCAGTGACGCCGTGTCAGCGTCTTTCTTCGCCCTGGTGGAGTTCCTCCTGTGCTGCCCACCTGTCCTAGAGGTCTGGCCTAGTGTTCTGTGGGCTGGGAGTCCTGCGAGGATGATCGTCCGTCACTTCACCTGTTGTGGTGGGCATCCCCATTGGGAGTCCTACGCGGATAATCGTCCGTCACTTCACCTGTTGTGGTGGGCATCCCCATTGGGAGTACTGCGCGGATAATCGTCCGTCACTTCACCTGTTGTGGTGGGCATCCCCATTTGTGTTCTACAGTCTTCAACAGAAGAGCTTACCAGGGTGGCCAGCTAGACCCCGTGTCGTTGAGTGCATCTGAGACAAAGTGTGGTGTCATCCAGTTGTGCGAGTATGTGTTGTACAAATAACAAATACTCCTGGCACAGTAAGGAAATACGTTGAGTGAAGACTTGGATCATTATGTAACAAACAAGCAATAATGGGGGCGATTTTGATTCTATGCCTGAGGATCCACTAAAGAGTACAAGGAGGGGTCGAAAGTTGTCAACAGTCGGAGTGGTCTGTTACAAACACAAACATTGTCAGTTGTTCATATATCAATGTTGTTGATTTGGGACTCCAGGGAATCCGCTGTGCTACAGCTGATATCGAATATCAATAGAGGTGAGAAGAGCTTCGGGATCAGCATGACCTGTAGACACCAGACCATGTATTTAGCAGAGCGCCAACACTGGTCACCATGTGCAGGCTGTCTTCTGCCGTTTGCTTGGTTTCCTTTTCCCTCTTTGCGTCTTTTAAGAAGTCATCATACCAGCTCCCAAGGCTCTTGACTGGTTCTTCTGGTCCAGTTGGAATGACCTGGTCGGCTATAGTAAATGGAATTGTTTTAGCTACTTTACTTTTCTGCAGGTAGAGTCTTTGTGATTTCTTTGGTTTGCAATTCATCTTGGATGAAGCAATTGTCTATCTGCTTCAGTACTTTCTTTTTTGGTCTCATCTTCCTCGGTAGCACTGTCGTGTCTACCATGAAGGCTTTTGGAGGGGTCATCTGGTATTCATCCCCAAGGTCTACTGAACCTGCACAGCTCATGGCAATTTTCAAGATGACCTCCATTGCCACCACAAACAGTGCTCGAGAAATTGCACAACCCATGACTAAGACAATTTTTCCAGATTGATTCAGGTTGTATTTTTTGTGGAGAACCTCATTGGGATGCCGTGGAAGTACTTTCGTGGCATTTGTTTGATGTTCTTTAGGAAATGATATATCTCGGGGGCCAGTTGGATCAACTTGTGTGGAACTGACCCATACGCATTTGCCAGACTGTTCCACACCACATCGGGGTCCAGTTTTTGTGCCTAAAATGTTTGGATTGCTTCCTAAATCATAGTCGCATTCTCTACTCAGCAAGGCACGCCTGCTTTCTGGAATGACAAATTTAAGTACCCATTTTATGTCAGGTATTTAGTCACCATGGCTGCCATGACAGAGACGATTTTTCTCTCGCCGTTTAGAAGCGAGTTTTGTGTTATATGGTTGTAAGTAATCGCGCGCGAGCGCGTGTGTGTATGTGTGTGTGTATGTGCGTTGTGTGTGTGTGTGTGTGTGTGTGTGTGTGTGTGTGTGTGTGTGTGTGTGTGTGTATGTGTGTGTGTGTGTGTGTGTGTGTGTGTGTGTGTGTGTGTGTGTGTGTGTGTACGTGTGAACGCGTGCGCGCGCGCGTGCGCGCGCGCACGCACGTGTGTGTGTGTGTGTGTGTGTGTGTGTGTGTGTGTGTGTGTGTGTGTGTGTGTGTGTGTGTGTGTGTGTGTGTCTGCGTGTGTGTGTGTGCGTGTATGTATGTATGTACACTTGCTTGAAAAAAATATGGCATAAGTTTTCTGTGCAAACTGTCATCGTGAATCGAGCACATGACTGATTTATTACGTGTAAGGCTGTTGCACGGTGGTAGGACTAAGGTCTTATCACCCGCATTTTAATTTAAAAGTTCACTGAGAGAGAGAGAAAGAGAGAGAGAGGAGAGAGAGAGAGAGAGAGAGAGAGAGAGAGAGAGAGAGAGAGACGGACAGAGAGAGAGAGAGAGAGAGAGAGAGAGAGAGAGAGAGAGAGAGAGAGAAAGAGAGAGAGAGAGAAATGTGATTGTATCAAATTACTGAGGAACATACGGTATTGTGATAATGTGAGTGTGAAGTTTTGAATCTGTCCGGTAGTATTAAGTACTCACTTTGTTGTCTGAAACAAGATGATATTGTTTTATCGGTGTTATCTTAATTAGAATGGATTCTTCAGATTGCGCTGGTCATAGCTGCACAAATTACACACAAAGATATCACAATGGAAAGTAAGCTCTGAGAAGAGAGAAGAGTAAAAGAAAGAAAATATTGTAAGAAGTAGGCAGTGTGTACATCGGAGGGGAAGGAAGAGAAAAGAATAAAAGAAAGAGGGAAAAAGAAAACCACTGGAAGAAGTAGGCAGCCTGTAGATTTGCCGTTAAATATACCTTTGCCTATAATTTGGTATGAGAGCTGTAAGGACGTAAGTCTCATTGAAATATATTATCATATACATCATTTAAATGCATTAAGAATTGAGTCGTTCCTTCTTTTTCCAAGCTTCTTTTTTTTTTATTGATAATTGTGTGCATTATATGTTGAGAGCACGCTTGCAACTTTAGAGAATAAAATGGAAAAAAGAAGAAAAAATGCAATGTGTAACGTTATTTCAGAATAAACTGTTAGCAATCAATAAAATGTATTTTGATATCTCCGAATGGAAATTCTAAGAAATGAAACTCTCTCTCTCTCTCTGTCTCTGTTTGTCTCTGTGTCTCTCTGTCTGCCTGTCTGTCTGTCTGTCTGTCTGTCTGTCTGTCTGTCTCTCTCTCTCTGTGTCTCTCTCTCTCTTTGTCTCTCTCTGTGTCTCCCCCCTCTCTCTCTCTCTCTCTCTCTCTCTCTCTCTCTCTCTCTCTCTCTCTCTCTCTCTCTCTCTCTTATATGAAGCTTTCCAGTTAAGAGAGACATTGCTTTCTTGATTGACTGCATTTCGTAACTGTAAGGACTCGTGATACTGCTGCCTTTATGATAATTTTCTTGTAATATTGTTATCGCCCCTTTCATATGGGGCTATGGCCTTAAATGCTTAAATCACCTGAATCTGAATCTCTCTCTCTCTCTCTCTCTCTCTCTCTCTCTCTCTCTCTTCTCTCCGGGGAGCTGAAGAGAGTTCAGAAGTGACTGACATCGTGTAAGTGAGCTCCAAACAATTTGGCTCTTTACCTTGGAATTTCTTTTATAGTGATTGAACTCTGTATTCTGTTGACAGGTTTGCCTTCCTCTCTGCTAGAGACTCGCGTAAGATGTGGGTGTGTTCTCCTTTCATTCATCAACTTCATGTTGAAAAGGGCCAGAAAACATGCCGCATGTTTCAAGAACAAAAACTCAAGTCGTTCACAGGCATTTTATAGTGTGCTGCCTCCGCATGTATTCATTCTGGAGCAGTTTGCTACTAGCATGCAGCGACGTGGAACAGAATCGTGGACCATGAAAGGAGAGTCATTGCAAAACCTGTTTAATTGGTGGAACCCGGAGTGGCAGCAAAGAGTCAGAAGACTGTGCTGCTAGTTCTGCTCCCCCTGCCCACCCTACTGCTGGACTCACCGCGAAGAATCTGATGTCTTCACTCCAGATTCTGAGTGTCAAGTTCACATCATGGATAAAGATATTAGGATCATGAAGGAAGACATTGGGAACATGAAGGAAGACATCAGGAATATGAAAGAAGATAGTAGGGAGATGAAGGAATATATTAGCGACATGAAATATAACATAAGGGACATCTGGAATGTCCATGCTGCTGTGCAGGAGGAGAAGTCTCCTGAGAAGCAAGTGACGAAGACGGGAAAATGACGAGTTGAAGAGGGGGATGCAGGACACAGAACAGAACGCGGGACTAATCTGAAGGATTAAGGGCTCTGGAAGCGGAACAATTTGATTTGTTTAGGTACTCGCATGACCCAGACAGATCGTAAAAGATCGTTAGAGACGTATCGTGGACAATAGAAGCTGACAGGCGATTATCGTTTGATCGTTGTCCATCCCCTAAACGCAAAATCAACTGTCATTTCTGGAAGATCTTTCAAAAACCCATATTCCTAGACTTTGAATTTAGGAGGATCATTTTAAGGTTATTGTTGACAGTATCTTACATTGAAAGGTTATCTACCTAAAAAAAGTTTAGAATTGTTCGTGGTTTAATTATAATTCTGAGATGTTCTTGAATCAGTTCAGTGTTCCAAGGAGTTTGCATACAATTCTTTATCCCCACCTAGCAAGCCTGTAGTATTGTCGGAAAAGTGATTTGTCTTTTAAAAAGGCACCCCATGTGCAGATTGTACTATCTATATCCTTGCGAATTTTACCCTTGCTAGTTTTTGGAAAGAAAGAGAAATAAAGGGCAAAAGAGTGTCACACTGGCGACAACTTTTTTTCGACTGGAATTTTGGGGCATTACTTCGTTTACCAGAACGTAAGATTTTATATTTTCATAGAAGGCAAATCTTTTTCCTAAACCAAACTAGCTATTTTTCAACATTTCCAACTAACATAATCACAGTTAGTTTTTTCTCAAAATCTACGAAGTCAAAATCCAAGAATTTTAACTTTCTGATGCCGCATAGTCATGTACTCTGCTTAGATTTTCCCCATTTATCTATCTGGTAGAATGCGTGTCTGGTCCTTGTGGACTAATTGGTTTATGAATGTCTTTGGGTTTCTTGAGGTACATGTTGATCCAATCTTTTATATGACATTCAACAATGACCGTGGTCTCCAGTTCTGCATATGTTCTCTTAGCTTGTCTTCTTTTTGGCGAACATACAATTATTCTTTATTTTTGTGTTTTTACAATTTGCCACTTAGAACCCTTAATTTGGTGATAGAATGACAGGCTCCAGTTGTTTCTCAAAGAATTGAAAAAATCGCTATAAACCATGTATTCCTGGACTCTTGTCAATTTGCATTTGTTTAATGCTTCTAGAGCTTCTTTTATTGTTGTAAACTCTGAACATTATTTCTAATATTCACCTCACCCTCCCTATTTCCACTTTCTTTATATTCTTGAAAAAGAGTAAACTATATTTTTTGTTTCAGTCAGTGTCTCACTTTTAACAGTTACTATTTTGAA
>CM031616.1:55373583-55381083 GCA_018398815.1 Conus ventricosus
TCTGGGAGGTTTGTCAGTTCACTGACCATCAGAGGCATTTATTGTGGTTATCTGTTCCTCTCCACATGGTCCTACTGTGTGTGCGTGTGCGTGTGCGTGCGTGTGTGTGTGTGTGTGTGTGTGTGTGTGTGTGTGTGTGTGTGTGTGTGTGTGTGTGTGTGTGTGTGCGTGCGTGCGTGCGTGCGTGTGTGTGTGTGTGTGTGCATGTGTGCATGTGCGTGCGTGCGTGCGTGTGGTGTGTGTGTGTGTGTGTGTGTGTGTGTGTGTGTGTGTGCGTGTGTGTGTGTGTGTGTGTGTGTGTGTGTGTGTGTGTGTGTGTGTGCATGTGTGTGCATGTGTGTGTGTGTGTGTGTGTGTGTGTGTGTGTGTGTGTGTGTGTGTGTGTGAGTGTGAGTGAGTGTGTATGGAGTTAGAGAGACTGGACTGTAGCCACAATGTCGGGTTTCATGCTATGAACGACTGTGTCCGTGAGTGTTGCTCACATTTTCTGACTAACGTTGCAGGTGTCTGTATTTGTCAGGCCTGATTTACACTGGGATATACTATGAGGACTTGACGTCTAAACGCAACAAGAAATATGGACGAGGAAAACGCAGAGATCGTACCGGGTCGGTTTCAGCCAAGGGTAGCAATGACCGCGCCCTTTGGTCGATCTCCACAAGCGCAAACGCGAAGAAAGTGCTTCTGGTGGGAAACCGTAAAGTGTACTTGGAAGAAACATCATCAAATTTGGCATCTGGAATGTTGGAACTTTAAAGCAGGCTGAAAAATCGAAAGACTTATGAAATGAACAGATACTTCTGGCACGTTTTTTTTATCTTCATTGTCACTGTATCATGTGAGTTAGGGAAGTGGCCGGTGCTCTTGCGGAAGTTACTGCAAGACAGGACAAAAATGCGCCCCCCTCGACAGACGAAAAGCTTACGTGCAAAAAAAAAATTAAAATTGTTTCAACCAAATAGATAACGATTAGTTATCAGGAAGATGAAAAATAGAAGCCACAAAACACCCATGAGTTAACGGCAATATTTTGGTTTATTTCAACCTTTCTCAAGCCACACTGGCCAACTGACAAACATAACACTTAAGATTACTGTTGTTGTGTCACTGAAAAAAGTTCACTAGAAAAGAGTTCACTTAGAGTGAAGTTCACTGGAAAAAAGGAGTTCACTGGAGGATGGGGGATGGAAGAGGACTTGTTGGAGGCCAGGAAAAACACAAGGGGGGGGGGAGGGGATAGGAGGGAAGGGTGAGGGTGTAGAGGGTGGAAAGCAAAGGGTGGGAAGAGGAGGGAAGGTGGTGAAATGAGCTGGGAGTGGGAGAGACAATAAAAGCAACAACAATCATAGTAACCATACTAACAATAATCATTACCATCACCCTCTCTCTCCATCATTGACATGAGCAAATAAAGTGATACGGGAGGGTAGAAAGGAAATTGAGAGTGAAGGGTGAGATGGGAAGGGGGCGGAGGGAGGAAGATGGGATGGGGGCTAGAGGTGTGGCCTGAGGTGGAAACAGAGTAGAAGACCTAGCAAGAGAGGGGAAGGGAAAGGGAGAAATGATTATTTATCAATCAGGAGCAGGAAACAATTAAAGATGTATCAACAAAATAGGTAACAAGAAACAATTTAAGATGTATCAACAAAATAGGTAACGATGATATCAATTGGCTACTGATGAAGAATTTTATAGTTATAACATACTTTCTTGGTGTCTCTATCTTTTATATCATCTTCGTCAAGTCAATATCAATTCAATGATGGAAGAATTGTTGGCATGCACTTGTTATGTTTACTACAGAATGAGCAGTGTTTCGGGAATTATAATTGGTTGTTTCTACTAGATGGCACTGAGTATATGGTCGCGAGTGTCGGTTGTAAACAGAGGTCAAGTTCGGGATCGTCTCGGTCTTTGAAAACTATAGTTGCACAGAACACTTTTAGCATACGACGTTTCACTTTATTCCGGTATAGTGAAATTGATGAACGAACAACGTCATTGCTTGTTGACCACTGTGTGTTGTGTTTGAATACTTTCCAAACACAACGAACATCAACAGAATATATTGTTGAAAAAAATGATGTGTAATGATTGATATGCTATTTCTTTTGGACACACACGTTTAACTACAGAGTGGAACTCTTCTTTTAAACAGTTCAAAACTACTTTTCTTTGTTTTTCGCCAGGATTTTTCGCATGCTGAATCACATTATTTGTAAAAATGGCTGAAAAAAAAGGGATTGATCTGGGTCTCCCGTCAAATAAAACACAAAACAGCAGATTGGGGGGATGATCAATCAGCCTTATCTTCCACCAACCAAAATATTAAAGCTATTTTTTTTAAAAAGTACAAAACAAAACAAGACAACAGATTTTTTTCAATTAAACACCCAAAACGTTTCATGTTGTAGTAGTCATAACTCAAAATTGATGTTTGGAATACATAGAAATCCTTGTTCAAATCATATTTCATTTCAACTTTGGCGCAAATCCAAATAAAATTACTCCCAATCCTGCCTCCCCCTCTCTTTGGTCTCTCCCTCTCACTCCAAAAGGAAAGCAAAAGAAAAATGTACAACATAAAGCTGAGACACATCCAAACTAATATGTTTCTGTGTGTAAGGTCAACATAAAGATTTATAAAAGAAGAAAGTGGCCACAACTGATTGAAATTACATTACTTTCTGTGATGGTCCATTCTGTGCTGCATGAGTTTTACACAAATTGACGAACGTCGCTCTGCCTCCTTGTCTTGTATATTTGTAGACTTTCAATTTCTGCAACAGGCTCCAACGTAAGCATAACCACAGTTCTACCTGCCTACCTGAATTTGGAAGTACATTTTTGCATTTTTGTGTCTCCCCCTCCCCCCTCCCCCTTCCCCAACACAACAGCCACTTATTCCCTCATCAGGAGGCTTGACAGAAAATTCAGGGAAAATTGCACATGACTGCACATCAGACATAAAACTCAGGATAGAGAGTTGTTGTTTGTTTTTTTCTTTAAATGGCAGGTAAGAGCAACTCTAGTGTGAAGTAGGAAACTTGATAGCTCCTGAGATTCCATACACACGGGTGCAGTTGTTTCAGAGTGATTTTCAGAGTTCACAGCATTTGGCCTTGTTCCACTACACAGTTATTAGAACAGTATGATACGTTCTCAACATTATCAGACATCATCATTTCACACACAGAGAAGGTTCTTTCTGATTCTAAAGTTCAAATTCAAGGGTGTGTACGCTAGGATCTACGTTGTCACAGTCAACATTACTAAATGTACAACAAACACCTTCTTCTGAGGCTACACACAACAAACACCTTCTTCTGAGACTACACACAACAAACACCTTCTTCTGAGGCTACACACAACAAACACCTTCTTCTGAGGCTACACACAACAAACACCTTCTTCTGAGGCTACACACAACAAACACCTTCTTCTGAGGCTACACGCAACAAACACCCTCTTCTGAGGCTACCCACAACAAACACCTTCTTCTGAGGCTACACACAACAAACACCTTCTTCTGAGGCTACACGCAACAAACACCCTCTTCTGAGGCTACACACAGCAAACACCTTCTTCTGAGGCTACACACAACAAACACCTTCTTCTGAGGCTACACACAAATCAGCACTGAAGGCAGTGTCCATGTCTTTGTCAGCTGCAGCTGCTTTCTGTTCTTCAGCAGTTCAGAGTTTACCCGCTTCATCTCGTTTCTGCTTCCTCTTCTCTCTCTCTCTCTCTCTCTCTCTCCACCTGAGCACTGGTTTGGGCCCTCGTCCATGAAAAAACCCTAGGAACAGCATCCCTTTTAAGTGTGTTCCTCTGCCGTAAGGTACCCGAAAAAATCTTTATATATCTATTGTATTATTTAGTCTCTAAAACAAAACGAGGTCATTGCAATTTGTAGTACATGTGTGGGCCTATCTCCTAAAAGTAACTAGTAGTGCTTTTATTAGTAGCACAAATCACTTTAATTGTATTATCACAGAGTGATATACACAGGAGCGCAAAACTAGTCCTGTGATAGTATGCTCACGCATGCCACACATTAGAAACACACAGGACTGTTTACTTTAAAAACAAATCGATCTGGCTTTGTTCTGTAGAGAGAAGTTGCAAATATGTACATAGTATGAGCAAGAAAATCACAAGAAAAATGTTTCTTACACACACACACACACACACACACACACACACACACACACACACACACACACACACACACACACACACACACACACACACACACACACACACACACACACACACACACACACACACACACACACACACACACACCCTTTTGTATGCAAACGCACAATACCACAGTAAACGGTATTTATCAAACTGATCACAGAGAATAGAAAGTTCTCGTCTGTTCACATTTATAAAGCACGATCAAATGTCATGAGACCAGCTCAGTTCCATGATAAGTTAAATCCTTTCTCTTTCTGCACTGATAAGACTGTGTATTTTTCTTTTTTCAATCAATCACAGACATTTAACTGAAAGAATGATTTTGGGTATGTTGCTTTAGTAAGTTTAGGGAACCTCATGCTTTCTTGAAATTTGAATCTTAAGATGTGAATGTATTTCAAATGTGCTTAATAGCGAACTGCAAAGAAAACGTAGACAAACGAATCACAAGACAAAACATAACGCGTTTCGACCTCATATGCCTTCTTCTGTGAATGTACCTCGTACAACTGTATACTCTTTTCACTTATCTTCAATCAGTCACTTACTATTTTCAGACTCGTTTACAGATCTATATTTCGTCAACTAAAAATGCTGCTCAATGATTATGCACACTGGGTTTTGGTAAAGTGACACTTATTAAACCGTTGAGGACGAGAATATTTGGAGAAATGATGATGGGTGTGGAGAATGACACGTGTCAGGTACAAATGATTGACTGAACATTGGCATCCAAGAAGAATCAGGAAGAGACACTTAACAACTGGATTTCTATTAATCTGTGTGTGGCATTTATTAACTTCTTCTTGATTTGGGTTGTAAATCAAGTAGCACACTCAGTCTGCAAGGGGAATGAGAGAAGCTGAGGGGGGAGAGAGACTGACAGAGAGAGAGAGAAGAGAGAGAGAGAGAGAGAGAGAGAGAGAGAGAGAGAGGGAGAGAGAGGAGAGAGAGAGAGAGAGAGAGAGAGAGGAGAGGAGAGAGAGAGAGAGAGAGAGAGAGAGAGAGGAGAGAGAGAGAGAGAGAGAGAGTCGACTCATGGTTCTAAGCACGAAATACAAGGGGGGGGGGGGGGGTAGAAAGAAATAAATTACCTTTCTGGACATACTACTCATCTACATACTACTGTACATCCCACTATACAGCAACACCCACTGGGCATTATGTTTCGTCGTGAAAACGTCAGGAAACGTGGACAAAGTAAGAAGCAAGTGGCGTTTATTTACATGCGCAGCTCGGCTCAATCCTCTGCACATACATCAAGTGTACCCAGCGCCACCTTGCGGATTTACAGGGAGATAATGTTCAGCTGAAGTTGTAGTTATGTATATGTATGTGTGTGGTTAATCTTTTTCACATTTTTTAATTTTTTTTATTTTTTTTTAGTGCCTAGCTATCATTGTCTCTTTCTCTGTGTCTTTTACATAGGTCCTCCTCTAACTTCCCCACCCCACCCGTTTTCTCTATTATTCTCTCCAAAATACACTCCACCACTCCCTCTTCTGTGCCAGCCCCTTCTACTCTCCTGCTCACTTTCCCTTCACTACTCTTCTTTCCGCTCTCTGTTCTTGTCCCAGTTTCTCCATATCTGTATCTACCACCCGTCTCCCTCTTCGTGCTATTCCTGCCAGATCTGTATCTACCACCGTCTCCCTCTTCGTGCTATTCCTGCCAGATCTGTATCTACCACCGTCTCCCTCTTCGTGCTATTCCTGCCAGATCTGTATCTACCACCCGTCTCCCTCTTCGTGCTATTCCTGCCAGATCTGCATCTACCACCCGTCTCCCTCTTCGTGCTATTCCTGCCAGATCTGTATCTACCACCCCTCTCCCTCTTCGTGCTCTCCTGCCACATCTGTATCTACCACCCGTCTTCCTCTTCGTGCTCTCCCTGCCACATCTGTATCTACCACCCGTCTTCCTCTTCGTGCTATCCTGCCACATCTGTATCTACCACCCGTCTTCCTCTTCGTGCTATCCCTGCCATATCTGTATCTACCACCCGTCTTCCTCTTCGTGCTCTCCTGCCATATCTGTATCTACCACCGTCTTCCTCTTCGTGCTATCCCTGCCATATCTGTATCTACCACCCGTCTTCCTCTTCGTGCTATCCCTGCCATATCTGTATCTACCACCCGTCTTCCTGTTCGTGCTCTCCCTGCCATATCTGTATCTACCACCCGTCTTCCTCTTCGTGCTATCCCTGCCATATCTGTATCTGCCACCCGTCTTTCTGTTCGTGCTCTCCCTGCCACATCTGTATCTACCACCGTCTTCCTCTTCGTGCTCTCCCTGCCACATCTGTATCTACCACCCGTCTTCCTCTTCGTGCTATCCCTGCCATATCTGTATCTACCACCCGTCTCCCTCTTCGTGCTATCCCTGCCAGATCTGTATCTACCACCGTCTTACTCTTCGTGCTATCCCTGCCAGATCTGTATCTACCACCGTCTTCCTCTTCGTGCTATCCCTGCCATATCTGTATCTACCACCCGTCTTACTCTTCGTGCTATCCCTGCCATATCTGTATCTACCACCCGTCTTCCTCTTCGTGCTATCCCTGCCATATCTGTATCTACCACCCGTCTTACTCTTCGTGCTATCCCTGCCATATCTGTATCTACCACCCGTCTTCCTCTTCGTTCTCTCCCTGCCATATCTGTATCTACCACCGTCTTCCTCTTCGTGCTATCCCTGCCATATCTGTATCTACCACCCGTCTTCCTGTTCGTGCTCTCCCTGCCATATCTGTATCTACCACCCGTCTTCCTCTTCGTGCTATCCCTGCCATATCTGTATCTGCCACCCGTCTTTCTGTTCGTGCTCTCCCTGCCATATCTGTATCTGCCACCCGTCTTCCTCTTCGTGCTCTCCCTGCCATATCTGTATCTACACCCGTCTTCCTCTTCGTGCTATCCCTGCCATATCTGTATCTACCACCCGTCTCCTCTTCGTGCTATCCCTGCCATATCTGTATCTACCACCCGTCTCCCTCTTCGTGCTATCCCTGCCATATCTGTATCTACCACCGTCTCCCTCTTCGTGCTATCCCTGCCATATCTGTATCTACCACCCGTCTCCCTCTTCGTGCTATTCCTGCCATATGTGTATCTACCACCCGTCTCCCTCTTCGTGCTATCCCTGCCATATCTGTATCTACCCCGTCTCCCTCTTCGTGCTATCCTGCCATATCTGTATCTACACCCGTCTTACTCTTCGTGCTATCCCTGCCATATCTGTATCTGCCACCCGTCTTACTCTTTGTGCTATCCCTGCCATATCTGTATCTACCAC
>CM031616.1:55386083-55393800 GCA_018398815.1 Conus ventricosus
ATCGGGACACACCATCAGATTAGGTTGGTTTTTAGGCAGGGACAGATGTGTATTTGCCAAGAAAATCCCCTTTGTGTAATGTTGTTTTTCTTCAGTTTTGTTTACCATTGCTTCACAAAGGGATGCATAGTGATGAATATCAGAAATGATCCTCATCTCTTTGAGGAAAACAGCTAGACAGTCCCTTGTACCATCATGATGTGGGAAATGATACACAAATGTATGATAAAAGACACTTTTCTTACTGTAAACACTTAACCGGTATATATTAAGCACTGAAATGTCATTCAAATACAAACCGGTTGAAAAACTTGGCAGTGACCAGTATCTGTTTGTTTTCTTGGCTAGTGCACGGTATGGATCGTACAGACACTTGGGAAAACTTAATGTTCCCCGAACATACTCCAACATGGGTCATCATTTCTTAGGCAGTGTGTTTGCTCTGCTTTAGGCAGAGACCAGATGATTGTATAGCAATGGTCACACAAGTCCACCAAGCCCTGACACCTGGGACTGCTGAAGAGGCAGTCTTCTGTTTCATCCCGGCCATCTTCACACTCTGTCTTCAGGTTACAGGCCAGGTGGGGATGAAGAATGGTGTAGTGCTCCACGAGCAGTTCCAAAGGCCAGACGACAGTTTCTGGAATGCTTTGTTTTGTGGAAGAAAAGAAAAGACAAGCTGAAAGCATGCTGTGTTGATTTCTTTCACACAAGTCGTCTTGTCAATCGACACAGTGAAGTGTCCTCTCTGTAGTCTGTGTATACTGGCAAAGGGACTTGAAAAGAGATGGCGTTTCCATAAATATTGAATACCTTTAACATGTACCTGAACAAATTCACGATTAAAAGTAAGTGGTTTGGAACTTAGCACAAGTGTATGATTATCTGGCACAGATATTTTTACCTGCAGACGAGGGGTATGGATCTCACTTCCGTTTCTCCCCATAGTGACGTAACCCGTTGACTGTGAGTTCATTACAAGAATCACGCCTCTATGTGCTTGGAAGGTGTGTTGATTCAATGGGCAGAGAAAGAGCATGGTCAGGATGAACACGTTTGTACAGGGATCTATGTGCTTGGAAGGTGTGTTGATTCAATGGGCAGAGAAAGAGCATGGTCAGGATGAACACGTTTGTACAGGGATTTATGTGCTTGGAAGGTGTGTTGATTCATTGTATAGAGAAAGAGCATGGTCAGGATGAACACGTTTGTACAGGGCTCTATGTGCTTGGAAGGTGTGTTGATTCATTGTATAGAGAAAGAACATGGTCAGGATGAACACGTTTGTACAGGGATCTATGTGCTTGGAAGGTGTGTGTTGAATCAGTGTGCAGAGAAAGAACATGGTCAGGATGAACACGTTTGTATAGGGATCTATGTGCTTGGAAGGTGTGTTGAATCAGAGGGCAGAGAAAGAACATGGTCAGGATGAACACGTTTGTACAGGGATCTATGTGCTTGGAAGGTGTGTTGATCAGTGTGCAGAGAAAGAAATGGTCAGGAAGAACACGTTTGTACAGGGATTTATGTGCTTGGAAGGCGTGTTGAATCAGTGTACAGAGGAAAGAACATGGTCAGGATGAACACGTTTGTATAGGGATCTATGTGCTTGGAAGGTGTGTTGAATCAGTGTGCAGAGAAGATCATGGTCAGGAAGAACACGTTTGTACTGGGATCTATGTGCCTGGAAGGTGTGTTGAATCAGTGTGCAGAGAAAGAACATGCATGGTCGCGTTTATAGCGTTGATTGGCTCCTGCGACGTAATGTTCCAGATCCAGATCCAGATCCAGGGAAAGAAAGTGCCAGGATGAACACGTTTGTACCGGGATCTATGTGCGTAGAAGGTGTGTTGATTTAGAGTACAGAGAAAGAACGTGCCCGGATGAATGCATTTTAGAGGGCAGAGGGGACAGAGCCCGAAGGAAAGTCACGGGATATGCTGTAGCAAAAAAAGGAAAAGGGAAAGGGACTAAAAAGGGACAGGACAGTTTGCACTTCACAAACACTTGCCTGTCAAAAAATATTTGAAATAAAAAAGGTTTGCAAAGTGAATCCCCTTGGGATTACGATTATTTCTGATGGACATAATCACATCCCGAAAATAAACAATGATAACTTTCTGATTCCATGATAAAATAAATATTGCAAACTGTGCGTTTATGGTGCTTATCCACTAGCAGACCTGCAGACTGGAGACAACACAGCAACAAGAACCCCCCCCCCCCCCCCCAAGGGGAAAAAAAAAGAAAGAAACAAGATACTATATCTTCGAGTGCATGTGTAATTTAAAAACCACGGAACGTAAAGATAACAACTCAGCATTTTTTTTAAAGATGTTTAGGCATAGTCTTTCCCTTGACAGTGGTTTACAGAATGCATACACACACAAGACCAGCTAATGTAGCCATAAAATATTTTATCGACAGTGAATCGTAACCGACAGAGGGAGAGTAAATGTACTAATAAACGATTTTTTCACTGTTCGCCTTTTTGCTTCTACCTACTCACAGATTCTCTAATCAAGATGGTATTGCCCCCACGGGTATACCTGGCAGAAACTCTTTAGTCCTTTGACCCAATGGAGATTCTTACACATTTTATGTCTGGCACACCAGAACATCACCCCTCCCCCAACACCATTCCTGTGTCTGGCTCCAGGTTTATCACAAACATTACATCAAACCATTAGCCATAGTGCAGTGGTGTGTGTTTGTCTTCAGGATGGGAAGTCGTAGCTTCAACTCCATTACAGACATACATTCATCTGATTTTTCAGACCCAGCCTTCTCCTACCCAGAGTTCAATGTATCATCAGCTCGGTTTGAAAGCCTGAAACCACACAGTCATCTACTGTCATCTACGTACTAGATCCTCTCTGAGAGTATTGGTCTAATAGTCTGATCAACACTACAGGCAACAAACCGCGCTTTTAACAGCTTTCATCTATTTCAGATGTTAAGTTTCAAATCGGCTGCCATCACTGGCTAGTAAAGAGAAGGTGACAAGTTTTCTACTCATCACTGTCCTTTTCTTCTGGCAGCTGTGTTCTGTTTCATTAAAATATCACAGATGTTGCCTATTTCGTTTTGATATATCACGTGAAAAGCTGGGTAACATTGAATAAATTACTTTCGGAGATAGATTGTAGTGTTTAGTTTAGCATACTGCACTGCTTTCTGTACTTATTGTCAGAGGATTAACACACGGACAAAGAAAAACGTCCATCAAGGGGGGGGGGGGGGGGGGGGGGGGGGCATCGTGAACTTAGTGCAAATAGCAAGGGTGTTCTTGTAAGTGATTATTCAACCTGCATCAGCCCTTGTAACAATCACGTGTCTACAGTATGCTTAGCCACACAGTCCTAGTGGTATAGTTCAATAGCCCGCTTGGACGCAGGATCCGAACATTACACTGCTTGGGCATCTACTCTCTCTTGGAAAGAGAGTGGAGCAATTTGATTAAAATATTTCCTTGTCTTGCTGGCTTTTTTTCCATCGGGGGTGGGGGGGAGGAGGAGGGAGAGAGAGGAGAGTTGGTGAAGTTGTTTCACAGCAAATCAGAGAAGGCCAGAATGATTTTGGCTTTTAGAGTTAGCCAGAGACTATTACCATATCGATACATTGAGGCCTACATATTGTTGTGTGGTGCTGGTATGCGTTTGGTTAAGGAACTGGTAGCCTTTTAAATTTATTTACTCATCATTCGAAAACGCTGTTTAGCTGAAAATGTAATTCCTAGTATTGCGATTCTGGTGTGTGTTTGTAAATTTGTCCGGCTGCGGGAGACACTTTTTGGTATGTATTTCAGACGCAATCTTTTGATAGTTTGCTATACCCATGCAGACATACACACACTGATACAGATGTCCATGACACTGATATTGTATTGGTATGTACTTCAGACGCAATATTTTGATAGTTTGCCATACCCATGCGGACATACACACACTGATACAGATGTCCATGACACTGATATTGTTTTGGTATGTATTTCAGACGCAATCTTTTGATTTGATAGTTTGCCATACCCATGCGTCCATACACGCACTGATGCTGACTGTCAATGACACTGATATTGTTTTGGTATGTATTTCAGACGCAATCTTTTGATTTGATAGTTTGCCATACCCATGCAGACATACACACGCTGACAGAGACTGTCCATGGCACTGACTCTTTAATGGATCCATTAAGTTCACCTGCCAGGCAAACAGATGCGTAGAGAATGCTGTGGTCATTTTCTTCTCTGTGATTCAGCTGCAATTATGGTGGCTTGAAACTTGTTGGTATGGTGGGTTGTTGTTGTCAGATGTTCATAATATGCAGAAGAAGTTTTGGTAGTGTGTTCGTTTAGCCTTGTTTTCAAAGGCCGACCAGTTTCTCCAATATAGTCCTCACTGCACTCCTCACGTTGAATGTGATACACCACACCACTTTTCTTTTCCAACTCTGTTCTGTTCTTGATTTTTGTAACCTGTGATCGTATGGAATTCACTGGTTTGTGTACCACTTGAACGCCGTGTTGGCTGAAAGTCCTTGACAGGCGCTCTAACATCCCTTTCACATAGGGCATGCTGATAGTGGTGGACTTCTTTTCGCTGGGATGCCTTTATTTCTGTTTGGGGGTGTTGAAAATACAGGGAGGATAACTGTTGGCTTTCAGAGCTGTCTTGACGTGGTGTTCTTCTCTCAGTTTATTCTGTTCTGAGGTGCAGTGGGTTTTTGCTCTGTATAATAGAGTTCAGACAACTGAACGTTTATGCTGTAATGGATGGTTCGAGTGAAAGTGTAGATATTGGTCAGTATGCATTGGTTTGTGGTATACCGATGTGTCCATGGTTCCCTCGTTGGTTTTATGAACTTTGACATCTAGGAATGGGATCTGATGGTCTTGTTCAGACTCACAGGTGAACTGGATGTTGGGGTTGACGGACTTGAGGTGTTCAGTGAAGTTGTCCTTCTCTGATTCTGCTATGCTGCTGAACGTGTCATCAACGTATGTGTACCAAAGGGAGTGTGGGCTCTGGGAAGACTCAAGAGCTTCTTTTTCAAAGTGTTCCATGAACAAGTTGGCCTCAATAGGTGAAACCGGTGAGCCCATGGCTGCTCCGTGGGTCTGTTGGTAGAACTCACCTTTGTAGGAGACGTAGGTGCTGGTGAGGCATAATTCAGGAGTGTCATGATCTGGGTCACACGAATTCTGCGGGGTGGTGTGAGGTCATTTTCCAGTCTTTCCCTGACAACATTCAGAGCGACCTGGATGGGAATGCTGGTTAACAGCCCCTTCCCAGCTTATCAAGAATCTCATGGTCTTTATGTGAACATCTGTCTGTGCTGTTGGTCTGAATACCTCTGACCAGTTGACCCAGTCTTCCAAACATTGACATGATCATCTTTGACATTGGCATTTCCCAGGGGATGTTTTTTTCCATTGGCATTACACTGTTCACAAATTGATTCCCGTTCTGGTGCTGTAATTAATTCTATGATGACGCTTCTTGAATGCCTTCATAATGTTTCATGGTACTGAGACAGCGTACAGGAGAATTGAAAAGATTATTGACTGTTTTCCCTAAAAATATTCATAAAACTGAGCTTTCAAACACTGAAGAAACAATGACTAATATCCGGAAAAAGAAAATGACACCTTTCTCCCACAATTATCAATCCAGTGCCAGGAAAAGAATAGATGTAGATCTTCCTGAACCGACACAAGAAACAGAACATGTGATGGAAACCACCTAAAAAATCACCAGGCAAGAGATAGTATCCAAAGGGCATGCACAAGACGCAAAACAAAAGAGAGAGAGAGAGAGAGAGAGAGAGAGGAGAGAGAGAGAGAGGAGAGACAGACAGAAGACAGCCCGACAGACAGACAGACAGGACAGATAGACAAAACAGGACAGACAGACAGACAAGCAGAGACAGGGGACAGGCAGTCAGACAGATGAGACTACTTAAAGAGAAAGGGGAAAATTTATAGCCCAAACGTATATGTAAAGCAGAAGAACGCACAGGGAAGAGTAAAAACAGATCTGAATCCAACCCGATAAATTTGACTGGGACTCAAAAAATAACCCAAATTTCAATCAAACGTATTATCAATGCAAACTTTGATATTTAGTTGTGTAGCCCACTTATTGTGCTTTTAAAAATGGCATGTGCAAGTTGCTGCATTTATACAGTTTAATGTATGTGTACGTGAATTATTCTGTTCATATGGTCTATTAAAAACTTATTTGAAATCCATTGGTACGCTTTGGACAGAAAGAGAAAGGGGAGTGTATGGGGGAGGGGAGAGAGGAGGGAGGGAGAGAGGGAGGGAGAAAGATGGATGGAGGGAGAGAGAGGGGGTCAGACAGAGAGACAGCCAGACAGACAAGGGCAGACCATGGCAGAGGGAGAGAGAGGGAGGAGAGGAGGAGAGAGAGAGGAGAGAGAGAGACAGAGAGAGACAGACAGAGACAGAGACACCGAGAGGAGAGGCATTTGAGGAGAGAGAGAAGGGGGAGAGAGGAGAAGAGAGAAAAGAGAGGAGAGAGAGAGAGAGAGAGGCGGCAGAAAGGGGACAAAGGGGCAATGAGGTGGGGAGAATGTAAATATCTTCGTTCAAGCTCACCCTGTTATTTTTTCACGATAACCCCCCTTTTCACATTCAAATTACGTCCATCACATGTCAGTTTTGACCAATTTAACACCTGTTTTACAAAAAAATTAACACCTCAAAACCTTAAAATCGACGTAATTCCAATTTAAAATGGGGGCTTACGTGCTAGATAAAAATTTGGTGATCGTGAACAAAGATATTCACATTCTCTTACAGACACATAAATGAACTAAAATGTATATGGCTTAACAGTTTACTACAAAAATGGTCCTGCCGCTGTCGTTACGCGACACCGCAAAATCGAAAATTGCAATTACTGCCCCCTCCCGTGTTTATGGGACTGGTCGCCCAACACTGCAGTGGTGTCAGCAAACCCCTGCAATGCGCAAATTAGTATTCAAACGCGCGATGCAAAGCCGACCAACGGAAGGAGGTATGACGTCATTTTGGTTGACGGGATCGTAAACTCCCGCCGTCAGTCATTTCTGCTGGAGCGCCAACGGAAAACGGGTTGTGCTGTGTGCAGGCGCGTGCATTTTCTGTGATGAAGTGATTTTACCAGAAATATTTATGTCTCAAGACAGCATTTCTTCAGAATTAGAGAGAGAACTTCTGGAAAACGCAAATTGCTCATCAAAAATTTATTAGATTTTCAACACAGCCATCAACTTTAAATTTACCTGATATGGGTCAGCTTCTATTTTTAAAAGATCAAAATCTCCCGCTACACGCCAACACCAACAGAATTGTGGACAGGGGGAAGAAATGCTTATTTTGCAAGAGGACCAAGACTACTTAAAAAAATGGCAGAAATAATTGAAAAGATTAAAAGTGAAGGACCAAAGGATTTGCCAAGAAACCTAAAAGAAGCTTGAGCAATTGTTAAAAGAAAAGAAAGGAGACAAAAAAAGAGAAGGGGACAAAAAAGGAGACAGATCTTACACCACAAAAATTACATGCCTATCTTATGGCAAAAAGGCTGACGTTAATCGGCTATTCCAGAGAAATTTACGACAGATATTTTTAAAACAGCAAATGAGTTGAATTGTAGAAAGACTACAAAAGGATGGAAAATTTTAGGAGGCAGATGCACAGTCTTTTAATTTTTTA
>CM031616.1:55394800-55430856 GCA_018398815.1 Conus ventricosus
AAATACCTCCCCCACTCCCCTCTTCTGTGCCAGCCCCTTCTACTTCCTGCTCACTTTCCCTTCACTACTCTTCTTTTCCCCCTCTCTGTTCTTGTCCCAGTTTCTCCATATCTGTATCTACCACCCGTCCTCCCTCTTCGTGCTATTCCTGCCAGATCTGTATCTACCACCCGTCCTCCTCTTCGTGCTATTCCTGCCAGATCTGTATCTACCACCCGTCTCCCTCTTCGTGCTATTCCTGCCAGATCTGTATCTACCACCCGTCTCCCTCTTCGTGCTATTCCTGCCAGATCTGCATCTACCACCCGTCTCCCTCTTCGTGCTATTCCTGCCAGATCTGTATCTACCACCCCGTCTCCCTCTTCGTGCTCTCCCTGCCACATCTGTATCTACCACCCGTCTTCCTCTTCGTGCTCTCCCTGCCACATCTGTACTACCACCCGTCTTCCTCTTCGTGCTATCCCTGCCACATCTGTAATCTACCACCCGTCTTCCTCTTCGTGCTATCCTGCCATATCTGTATCTACCACCCGTCTTCCTCTTCGTGCTCTCCTGCCATATCTGTATCTAACCACCCGTCTTCCTCTTCGTGCTATCCCTGCCATATCTGTATCTACCACCCGTCTTCCTCTTCGTGCTATCCCTGCCATATCTGTATCTACCACCCGTCTTCCTGTTCGTGCTCTCCCTGCCATATCTGTATCTACCACCCGTCTTCCTCTTCGTGCTATCCCTGCCATATCTGTATCTGCCACCCGTCTTTCTGTTCGTGCTCTCCCTGCCACATCTGTATCTACCACCCGTCTTCCTCTTCGTGCTCTCCCCGCCACATCTGTATCTACCACCCGTCTTCCTCTTCGTGCTATCCCTGCCATATCTGTATCTACCACCCGTCTCCCTCTTCGTGCTATCCCTGCCAGATCTGAATCTACCACCCGTCTTACTCTTCGTGCTATCCCTGCCAGATCTGTATCTACCACCCGTCTTCCTCTTCGTGCTATCCTGCCATATCTGTATCTACCACCCGTCTTACTCTTCGTGCTATCCCTGCCATATCTGTATCTACCACCCGTCTTCCTCTTCGTGCTATCCCTGCCATATCTGTATCTACCACCCGTCTTACTCTTCGTGCTATCCCTGCCATATCTGTATCTACCACCCGTCTTCCTCTTCGTTCTCTCCCTGCCATATCTGTATCTACCACCCGTCTTCCTCTTCGTGCTATCCTGCCATATCTGTATCTACCACCCGTCTTCCTGTTCGTGCTCTCCCTGCCATATCTGTATCTACCACCCGTCTTCCACTTCGTGCTATCCCTGCCATATCTGTATCTGCCACCCGTCTTTCTGTTCGTGCTCTCCCTGCCATATCTGTATCGCCACCCGTCTTCCTCTTCGTGCTCTCCCTGCCATTATCTGTATCTACCACCCGTCTTCCTCTTCGTGCTATCCCTGCCATATCTGTATCTACCACCCGTCTCCCCTTCGTGCTATCCCTGCCATATCTGTATCTACCACCCGTCTCCCTCTTCGTGCTATCCCTGCCATATCTGTATCTACCACCCGTCTCCCTCTTCGTGCTATCCCTGCCATATCTGTATCACCACCCGTCTCCCTCTTCGTGCAATTTCCTGCCATATGTGTATCTACCACCCGTCTCCCTCTTCGTGCTATCCCTGCCATATCTGTATCTACCACCCGTCCCCCTCTTCGTGCTATCCCTGCCATATCTGTATCTACCACCCTCTTACTCTTCGTGCTATCCCTGCCATATCTGTATCTGCCACCCGTCTTACTCTTTGTGCTATCCCTGCCATATCTGTATCTACCACCCGTCTCCCTCTTCGTGCTATCCCTGCCATATCTGTATCTATCACCCGTCTCCCTCTTCGTGCTATTCCTGCCAGATCTGTATCTACCACCCGTCTCCCTCTTCGTGCTATCCCTGCCAGATCTGTATCTACCAGCCGTCTTACACTTCGGCTATCCCTGCCATATCTGTATCTACCACCCGTCTTACTCTTCGTGCTATCCCTGCCAGATCTGTATTCTACCACCCGTCTTACTCTTCGTGCTATCCCTGCCAGATCTGTATCTACCACCCGTCTTACTCTTCGTGCTATCCCTGCCAGATCTGTATCTACCACCCGTCTTACTCTTCGTGCTATCCCCGCCATATCTGTATCTACCACCCGTCTTACTCTTCGTGCTATCCCTGCCAGATCTGTATCTACCACCCGTCTTACTCTTCGTGCTATCCCTGCCATATCTGTATCTACCACCCGTCTTAAATCTTCGTGCTATTCCTGCCATATCTGTATCTACCACCCGTCTTGCTCTTCGTGCTATCCCTGCCAGATCTGTATCTACCACCGTCTTACTCTTCGTGCTATCCCTGCCAGATCTGTATCTACCACCCGTCTCCCTCTTCGTGCTATTCCTGCCATATCTGTATCTACCACCCGTCTTGCTCTTCGTGCTATTCCTGCCACCTGCTTTTCCCGTGTTCTACATTCCTCTCCCCTTGCCTCTCTGTCTGTGCCTCTCTCTGGCGTTTCTCCCAAACAAAACCCAAAATCAATCTAGAAAGCTATAAAAGAACTTACGAATAAAACATCCCGACTTAAAAAAACTGTCATATAAACAACATCACGCCAAATGAACACAAGAAACATTTTGCATGTGTGGTGGCAGAATGCACCACAAAACAAAAGCATACTCAGCGAAGTAACGTAGAAAAAATAACAGTTACATTTAACTAAACAACCTAGAAAAATTAACAATGTTCTGCAATTCCCAGGATATTCGCATCCAAGGGTCGATACCCCATGTATGGCTGTAACTGATGTAATTCTTCATGTCATTTGAAGGTGACAAGGTTGTCGTGGATTCGATGGAATTGACGGTAACATTTTACAGCAGAGGTGCTTGGCCTGACAGGCATGACGGTCGCGCATTTCTTCGCGACTTCTCGTGGCGATGATTTTACATTTTGTATACCCCATTACGTAAACTACCCCATTAGGTAAACTCCGTTTTTTCTTCTGATACTCGCCTCTTCTATTCTCTTTATTTGTGGTAAAACTTTTGGTCAGCGTTCCTTTGTCTATTAAGCCCTTAAATTTGGAGTAATCGCACTTGTCAATTCAAATGCTCTGCATCTCTGACCTCTTTTTGAAATCAAACTTGAAACTCATCTCTTCCCTTTTGAAATTAATCTATACAAATATGTGGTGTGTGTGTGTGTGTGTGTGTGGTGTGTGTGTGTGTGTGGTGTGTGTGTGTGTGTGTGTGTGTGTGTGTGTGTATGTGTGTGTGTGTGTGTGTGTGTGTGTGTGTATGTGTATGCGTGCGTGCGTGCGTGCGTGCGTGCGTGCGTGCGTGCGTGCGTGCGTGCGTGTGTGCGTGCGTGTGTGTGTGTGTGTGTGTGTGTGTGTGTGTGTGTGTGTGTGTGTGTGTGTGTGTGTGTGTGTGTGTGTGTATGTGTGTGTGTGTGTGTGTGTGTTTTAGCTGTAAATTCCTTTGGATAGCTCTGTTTATTCATCTAGCAAGCATTTTCTTTTCTGAAAGGTGGCGGATGGGTGTGGAGATGGGCTGTGAAATGACGGCGATGGATGGTGGTAAGCGTGGATTTGGAGCGAGCCTTTGACTAAGGATTGCCTTATTGCGCATTGCCTGTTGATTGACTCAATTTGATTCGTTGTTTGATGTCCGTTCTGGTTTTAGCGTTGGGAACGCATAAAACGTTGATAAAGCTGTTTGTCAGTAATAATTATGTCTGTGTTGTATGCCAGACAGTGAACGAGGTGCTTCAGGAGACTGTCTTTTAGAATTGTAGATATAAGAACAAGTGATGCGAAACAACAGATACTCAAAGAAAGGGGAAAGTGTGCAGATTAGGCGTTCACAACGCCATCATTTATGCCATCGATATACAGACGAATATTTTCAATAAGATATTGTACAGGAAAGGGAGTGAACATTCATTGTCACATCACAAAATGTAACTCAAACTGGGTAATCATGGTTTGTTTATAGAAATGACACTAAAACAAATACTACTATTATCATATGCATGCCACTCCAAGCAAACAAACATGTTTATTTTCTCTGTTTGAAAAATAAACAAAGTGAAACACATCCTAAAAGAAAATACAGCAAGTGCGCGTACTTGACGTGCAAATTACCGTTTTCAGGAAGACGTTCTCTATACTGTAGTTCGTCTTGTGGAGAGAAACGAGATGCTTCTTCATCCTTTAACACATAAAAGTGTTTTAGAAACATGTGCTTCATATGAAAGCTGTACTACCATACACTTTACTCTCTGGAAAGAAAAGAAAATCATTTATGTCTGATATGGGTTTCCAAAGTTTATTGTCTGTTTGAAAAGGACAGTTTCACTTTCCAGCACTTTTATCATTTCTCTTAAAATTTTGCATTGAGATGGCAGGCAAGTATAGTAATTTTCAATGGAGTTATCTGCAGAATCTCTTATCTTTTTAATCATGGCATCTATTCAGCTGGGATCAAATCAGCGTGTGATTCCATCCATTTCAAAAGTTTCTGTTCTTTAGATTTTCGCTGCTTCTCTGCCAGACTGTTGAAGGTATACATAAAAGGATTGACAGCAGAGTTTAAAGGAAGTACAAATATTGCCAGGGCCACATTCACTTCTCCAGAGATGGGAATACCAGCCAGAGCCAACATACCACACAGTCCAACGGGAAACCAGCACATGAAGTCTGTTAACGCGATGCTGATCAACCGCCGAGCTATGGTTATATCTTGCGATATTTTTGTGGTATTAATTTTCAAAGCATTCTTTTGCACTGACCAGTAGACGAATGCCCGCCCAAGAGAGATGAATAGAAACAGAATAAAATTAAGAATAATCAAAACACCAATGGCATAAGGTTTCCCTTTAAACTCTTTCACTGAAACTGCAATGGAATACAGATACCTGTCTGGCTATAAAACTCCCAGTGTGACATCCACGGCAGTAAAGGCAACAAGGCAAGAGACCAGCCAACCAGCCAGACCAACAGACAGACCCATGACCCCGTAGTTCGCTTGAACCGGAAGGTGCTGAACGGAAAGCAGAGGACAACAAAGCGATCTAAAGTGATCAGGCAGATGATCAGAGCTGACACTTCACTGGACAGCAAAGACAGGAAGCCAGCCACTTTACAGGTCACGCTGCTCTTCCACGCCTCGTCATGATGAAGATATTTGCCACGGAACTGTTCATCAGCCACTCCTATGACGGCCATGTAAACCCCCATCAGAAAGTCAGCCATGGTCAGATTGGTGACGAACACAGTGAAACCGCTTGAAGTCGTGCTCCTCATACATAGACGTGCACAGAAACAGAAGATGTTACCAGACACTGAGAGGCAAGCCATCAGCCACAGAAACACCCTGTAGACCAGGACCGCAGCAAATCTTCACACGATGACATTTCATCTTTTGGGGCATAACAGTGTGAAATATCAAAGTCATAGGGGAGTATTTCTCTGCAGCATAGTTTATGATTTTTCTGTTGATATGAAGCGTAAATATGTCAGACCTTTGAAAATGTCTGGTGGAAAGGTTCTTACAGGACTGCCTTTTAAGTTCAGTTCCATCAGTAGGGGCGTGAACCCAAAACCTGATTCGCCGATGGTATGAATGGAAGTGAAAGATAAATTCAGTACTTTTAAATATGAAAATTGCATTAGAACTTTAGAGTCAAACACTGTCAGTGCTGTATACGACAGATCTATGTTTCTTAGCATGTCATTTTGGAAAAAAGAAGAGTCATCCAGATAGACTGATGTTATAGGATTGTTAAACAAGACCAGGGATTGCATGTTAAGTAAATACAGAAAGGTTGACACGTTGATATAGTGCAGTTTGTTGCTACTGAGGTCAAGCAATTTCAAGTTTAAACCATTCCGTTTCAGTTAAGCTGAACAGAGAACAGTTTGCGAGAATTAAATGTATAAGATAGACATTACTTTTTAGTTCAGCTGGTGTCATACCAGAATTCGTGGCATCCAAAGATCGGAGCTGGGGGAAAAGCTCAGCATGGAAACGCTGCAGACATAAGAAACTGTGGCCCTGACAGAGACAGCCCACAGGACAGTTCAGATTGCACCATAGTTCGTCATCGTGTAATGGACAGTGAGGCCAGCCATCACACATATGATCGATGTGCAAACATATCATTGAAAACCTGCACTGGAAAAACCCTGGGCACCTCATCTTCTCGCATTCTTGTTCGTCACTGTGGTCAATGCAGTCGTACATCCCATTGCATCGTGTGTACAGTGGCAGGCAGTCATTGTGCTCACCATGGCATCGATAGTGACTGTCAGGACATGGTTCACTGACGTTCATTGGTATTGTAACAAACTGACTGATGCTGTCAAAATGATCAGAGCAGGTGATGGAAAACGTCTGTGATCAGCGTGTCGTGGTTTGTATTCCTGACAAAACTTCTCATCTGACTCATCCTGACAATGGGATATCTGATCACAGACACTGTCATAGGGTAAACACTGACTGTTGGAGCATGTGAACGTCTTACTACAACGTAGATGGTGACAGAATGATTCGTCATTGGAATCCAGACAGTCATCTATGAAGTCACACACCAGAGTGTATGTCAGTGTGGTGACGCCATCAATGCATGTAAATGTCGGAGGTAACGCGACCATATTTGTGGAGTCCATCATATCCATATGAGATCCTTGATGTGAATAAGAACAAGGGGATGTGTGCTTCTGACTACAGGTCTGATGTTGGTTGGAACCACACAAGAGAAATGTGTAGGTCACGTGACCATCGGGACACACCATCAGATTAGGTTGGTTTTTAGGCAGGGACAGATGTGTATTTGCCAAGAAAATCCCCTTTGTGTAATGTTGTTTTTCTTCAGTTTTGTTTACCATTGCTTCACAAAGGGATGCATAGTGATGAATATCAGAAATGATCCTCATCTCTTTGAGGAAAACAGCTAGACAGTCCCTTGTACCATCATGATGTGGGAAATGATACACAAATGTATGATAAAAGACACTTTTCTTACTGTAAACACTTAACCGGTATATATTAAGCACTGAAATGTCATTCAAATACAAACCGGTTGAAAAACTTGGCAGTGACCAGTATCTGTTTGTTTCTTGGCTAGTGCACGGTATGGATCGTACAGACACTTGGGAAAACTTAATGTTCCCCCGAACATACTCCAACATGGGTCATCATTTCTTAGGCAGTGTGTTTGCTCTGCTTTAGGCAGAGACCAGATGATTGTATAGCAATGGTCACACAAGTCCACCAAGCCCTGACACCTGGGACTGCTGAAGAGGCAGTCTTCTGTTTCATCCCGGCCATCTTCACACTCTGTCTTCAGGTTACAGGCCAGGTGGGGATGAAGAATGGTGTATGTGCTCCACCGGCAGTTCCAAAGGCCAGACGACAGTTTCTGGAATGCTTTGTTTTGTGGAAGAAAAGAAAAGACAAGCTGAAAGCATGCTGTGTTGATTTCTTTCACACAAGTCGTCTTGTCAATCGACACAGTGAAGTGTCCTCTCTGTAGTCTGTGTATACTGGCAAAGGGACTTGAAAAGAGATGGCGTTTCCATAAATATTGAATACCTTTAACATGTACCTGAACAATTCACGATTAAAAGTAAGTGGTTTGGAACTTAGCACAAGTGTATGATTATCTGGCACAGATATTTTTACCTGCAGACGAGGGGTATGGATCTCACTTCCGTTTTCTCCCCATAGTGACGTAACCCGTTGACTGTGAGTTCATTACAAGAATCACGCCTCTATGTGCTTGGAAGGTGTGTTGATTCAATGGGCAGAGAAAGAGCATGGTCAGGATGAACACGTTTGTACAGGGATCTATGTGCTTGGAAGGTGTGTTGATTCAATGGGCAGAGAAAGAGCATGGTCAGGATGAACACGTTTGTACAGGGATTTATGTGCTTGGAAGGTGTGTTTGATTCATTGTATAGAGAAAGAGCATGGTCAGGATGAACACGTTTGTACAGGGCTCTATGTGCTTGGAAGGTGTGTTGATTCATTGTATAGAGAAAGAACATGGTCAGGATGAACACGTTTGTACAGGGATCTATGTGCTTGGAAGGTGTGTTGAATCAGTGTGCAGAGAAAGAACATGGTCAGGATGAACACGTTTGTATAGGGATCTATGTGCTTGGAAGGTGTGTTGAATCAGAGGGCAGAGAAAGAACATGGTCAGGATGAACACGTTGTACAGGATCTATGTGCTTGGAAGGTGTGTTGAATCAGTGTGCAGAGAAAGAACATGGTCAGGAAGAACACGTTTGTACAGGGATTTATGTGCTTGGAAGGCGTGTTGAATCAGTGTACAGAGAAAGAACATGGTCAGGATGAACACGTTTGTATAGGGATCTATGTGGCTTGGAAGGTGTGTTGAATCAGTGTGCAGAGAAAGATCATGGTCAGGAAGAACACGTTTGTACAGGGATCTATGTGCCTGGAAGGTGTGTTGAATCAGTGTGCAGAGAAAGAACATGCATGGTCGCGTTTATAGCCGTTGATTGGCTCCTGCGACGTAATGTTCCCGATCCAGATCCAGATCCAGGGAAAGAAAGTGCCAGGATGAACACGTTTGTACCGGGATCTATGTGCGTAGAAGGTGTGTTGATTTAGAGTACAGAGAAAGAAACGTGTCCGGATGAATGCATTTCTAGAGGGCAGATGGACAGAGCCCAGAAGGCAAGTCACGGGATAATGCAGTAGCAATAAAGGAGAAGGAAGACTACAACTGGGACAGGACAGTTTGCACTTCACAAACACTTGCCTGTCAAAAAATATTTGAAAATAAAAAAGGTAGCAAAGATGAATCCATTGGGATTACGATTATTTCTGATGAGACATAATCACATCCTGAAAATAAACAATGATAACTTTCTGATTCCATGATAAAAATAAATATATGCAAACTGTGCCGTTTATGGTGCTTATCCACCTAGCAGACCTGCAGACTGGAGACACACACAGCAAACAAGAACCCCCCCCCCCCCCCCCCAAGGAAACAAAAAAGAAAAGAACAAGATACTCATATCTTCGAGCTGACATGTGTACATAACAACCACGGAACGTAAAGATAACAACTCAGCATTTATTTAAAAGACTGTTTAGGCATAGTCTTTCGCCTTGAACAGTGGTTTACAGAATGCATACACACACAAGACCAGCTAATGTAGCCATAATATATTTATATCGACAGTGAATCGTAACCGACAGAGGGAGATGTAAATAGTACATAATAAACGATTTTTCACTGTTCGCCTTTTTGCTTCTACTACTTCACAGATTCTCTAATCAAGATGTGGTATAGCCACCACGATATACCTGGCAGAAACTCTTTAGTCCTTTGACCCAATGGAGATTCTTACACATTTTATGTCTGGCACCACCAGAACATCCACCCCCTCCCCCCAACACCATTCCCTGTGTCTGGCCTCCAGGTTTATCACAAACATTACATCAAACCATTAGCCATAGTGCAGTGGTGTGTGTTTGTCTTCAGGATGGGAAGTCGTAGCTTCAACTCCATTACAGACATACATTCATCTGATTTTTCAGACCCAGCCTTCTCCTACCCAGAGTTCAATGTATCATCAGCTCGGTTTGAAAGCCTGAAACCACACAGTCACTCTACTGTCATCTACGTACTAGATCCTCTCTGAGAGTATTGGTCTAATAGTCTGATCAACACTACAGGCAACAAACCGCGCTTTTAACAGCTTTCATCTATTTCAGATGTTAAGTTTCAAATCGGCTGCCATCACTGGCTAGTAAAGAGAAGGTGACAAGTTTTCTACTCATCACTGTCCTTTTCTTCTGGCAGCTGTGTTCTGTTTCATTAAAATATCACAGATGTTGCCTATTTCGTTTTGATATATCACGTGAAAAGCTGGGTAACATTGAATAAATTACTTTCGGAGATAGATTGTAGTGTTTAGTTTAGCATACTGCACTGCTTTCTGTACTTATTGTCAGAGGATTAACACACGGACAAAGAAAAACGTCCATCAAGGGGGGGGGGGGGGGGGGGGGGGGGGGGGGGGGGGGGGGCATCGTGAACTTAGTGCAAATAGCAAGGGTGTTCTTGTAAGTGATTATTCAACCTGCATCAGCCCTTGTAACAATCACGTGTCTACAGTATGCTTAGCCACACAGTCCTAGTGGTATAGTTCAATAGCCCGCTTGGACGCAGGATCCGAACATTACACTGCTTGGGCATCTACTCTCTCTTGGAAAGAGAGTGGAGCAATTTGATTAAAAATATTTCCTTGTCTTGCTGGCTTTTTTTCCATCGGGGGTGGGGGGAGGAGGAGGGAGAGAGAGAGAGAGTTGGTGAAGTTTGTTTCACAGCAAATCAGAGAAGGCCAGAATGATTTTGGCTTTTAGAGTTAGCCAGAGACTATTACCATATCGATACATTGAGGCCTACATATTGTTGTGTGGTGCTGGTATGCGTTTGGTTAAGGAACTGGTAGCCTTTTAAATTTATTTACTCATCATTCGAAAACGCTGTTTAGCTGAAAATGTAATTCCTAGTATTGCGATTCTGGTGTGTGTTTGTAAATTTGTCCGGCTGCGGGAGACACTTTTTGGTATGTATTTCAGACGCAATCTTTTGATAGTTTGCTATACCCATGCAGACATACAACACACTGATACAGATGTCCATGACACTGATATTGTATTGGTATGTACTTCAGACGAAATATTTTGATAGTTTGCCATACCCATGCGGACATACACACACTGATACAGATGTCCATGACACTGATATTGTTTTGGTATGTATTTCAGACGCAATCTTTTGATTTGATAGTTTGCCATACCCATGCGTCCATACACGCACTGATGCTGACTGTCAATGACACTGATATTGTTTTGGTATGTATTTCAGACGCAATCTTTTGATTTGATAGTTTGCCATACCCATGCAGACATACACACGCTGACAGAGACTGTCCATGGCACTGACTCTTTAATGGATCCATTAAGTTCACCTGCCAGGCAAACAGATGCGTAGAGAATGCTGTGGTCATTTTCTTCTCTGTGATTCAGCTGCAATTATGGTGGCTTGAAACTTGTTGGTATGGTGGGTTGTTGTTGTCAGATGTTCATAATATGCAGAAGAAGTTTTGGTAGTGTGTTCGTTTAGCCTTGTTTTCAAGGCCGACCAGTTTCTCCAATATAGTCCTCACTGCACTCCTCACGTTGAATGTGATACACCACACCACTTTTCTTTTCCAACTCTGTTCTGTTCTTGATTTTTGTAACCTGTGATCGTATGGAATTCACTGGTTTGTGTACCACTTGAACGCCGTGTTGGCTGAAAGTCCTTGACAGGCGCTCTAACATCCCTTTCACATAGGGCATGCTGATAGTGGTGGACTTCTTTTCGCTGGGATGCCTTTATTTCTGTTTGGGGGTGTTGAAAATACAGGGAGGATAACTGTTGGCTTTCAGAGCTGTCTTGACGTGGTGTTCTTCTCTCAGTTTATTCTGTTCTGAGGTGCAGTGGGTTTTTGCTCTGTATAATAGAGTTCAGACAACTGAACGTTTATGCTGTAATGGATGGTTCGAGTGAAAGTGTAGATATTGGTCAGTATGCATTGGTTTGTGGTATACCGATGTGTCCATGGTTCCCTCGTTGGTTTTATGAACTTTGACATCTAGGAATGGGATCTGATGGTCTTGTTCAGACTCACAGGTGAACTGGATGTTGGGTTGACGGACTTGAGGTGTTCAGTGAAGTTGTCCTTCTCTGATTCTGCTATGCTGCTGAACGTGTCATCAACGTATGTGTACCAAAGGGAGTGTGGGCTCTGGGAAGACTCAAGAGCTTCTTTTTCAAAGTGTTCCATGAACAAGTTGGCCTCAATAGGTGAAACCGGTGAGCCCATGGCTGCTCCGTGGGTCGTTTGGGTAGAACTCACCTTTGTAGGAGACGTAGGTGCTGGTGAGGCATAACTTCAGGAGTGTCATGATCTGGGTCACACTGAATTCTGCGGAGGCTGAGTGTGAGGTCATTTTCCAGTCTTTCCCTGACAACATTCAGAGCGACCTGGATGGGAATGCTGGTTAACAGCCCTTCCCAGCTTATCAAGAATCTCACTGGTCTTTATGTGAACATCTGTCTGTGCTGTTGGTCTGCATACCTCCTGACCAGTAGACCAGTCTTCCAAACATCTGACATGATCATCTTTGACATTGGCACTTCCAGGGGATGTTTTTTTTCCATTGGCATTACACTGTTCACTAATGATTCCGTTCTGGTGCTGTAATTAATTCTATGATGACGCTTCTATGAATGCCATTCATAATGTTTCATGGTACTGAGACAGCGTACAGGAAGAATCTGGAAAGATTATTGACTGATTTCCTACAAATATTCATGAACTGAGCTTTTCAAACACTGAAGAAACAATGACTAATATCACGGAAAAAGAAAATGACACCTTTCTCCCACAATTATCAATCCAGTGCCAGGAAAAAGAATAGATGTAGATCTTCCTGAACCAGACACAAGAAAAAAGAACATGTGATGGAAACCACCTCAAAATCACCAGGCAAGAGATAGTATCCAAAGTGCATGCACAAGACGCAAAACAAAAGAGAGAGAGAGAGAGAGAGAGAGAGAGAGAGAGAGAGAGACAGACAGACAGACAGACAGACAGACAGACAGACAGACAGACAGATAGACAGACAGACAGACAGACAGACAGACAAGCAGAGACAGAGACAGGCAGTCAGACAGACTGAGACATACTCTGAAAGAGAAAGAGGGAAAATTTATAGACAAACGTATATGTAAAGCAGAAGAACGCACAGGGAAGAGTCAAACAGATCTGAATCCAATCCGATAAATTTGACATAGGACTTCAAAAATAATCAAATTCAATCAAACAGTATTATCAATGCAAACTTGATATTTAGTTGTGTAGCCCACTATTGCTGCTTTTCAAAATGGCATGTGCAAGATTGCTGCATTTATACAGGTTTAATGTATGTGTACAGTGAATTATTCCTGTTCATATGGTCTATTCAAACTTATTTTGAAATCCATTGGTACGCTTTGGACAGAAAGAGAAAGGGGAGTGTATGGGGGAGGGGGAGAGAGGAGGGAGGGAGAGAGGGAGGGAGAAAGATGGATGGAGGGAGAGAGAGGGAGGGTCAGACAGAGAGACAGCCAGACAGACAAGACAGACCATGGCAGAGAGAGAGAGAGAGAGAGAGAGAAAAGAGAGAGAGAGAGAGAGAGAGACAGAGAGAGACAGACAGAGACAGAGACACCGAGAGAGAGAGACATTTAGAGAGAGAGGGGAGAGAGAGAGAGAGAGAGAGAGAGAGAGAGAGAGAGAGAGAGAGAGAGAGGCGGCAGAAGGAGACAAAGACAATGAGAGTGAGAGAATGTAAATATCTTCGTTCAAGCTCACCCATGTTATTTTGCACGATAACCCCCCTTTTCACATACAAATTACGTCCATCACATGTCAGTTTTGACCAAATTTAACACCTGTTTTTACAAAATAAATTAACACCTCAAAACCTCTAAAAATCGACGTAATTGCCAATTTAAAATGGGGGCTTACGTGCTAGATAAGATTTGGTGATCGTGAACAAAGATATTCACATTCTCTTACAGACACATAAAATGAACTAAAAATGTATATGGCTTAACAGTTTTACTACAAACTGGTCCTGCCGCTGTCGTTACGCGACACCGCAAATCGATAAATTGCAATTACTGCCCCGTCCTGTGTTGATGGGACTGGTCGCCCAACACTGCAGTGGTGTCAGCAACACCCTGCAATGCAGCAAATTAGTAATTCATCGCGCGATGCACGCCGACCAATCGGAAGGAGGTATGACGTCATTTTTGGTTGACGGGATCGTAAACTCCCGCCAGTCAGTCATTTCTGACTGGAGCGCCAACGGAGCGGGTTGTGCTGTGTGCAGGCGCGTGCATTTTCTGTGATAGAAGTGATTTTACCAGAAATATTTATGTCTCAAGACTGCATTTCTTCAGAATTAGAGAGAGAACTTCTGGAATCGCAAGTTGCTCATCAAAATTTTATTAGATTTTTCAACACAGCCATCAACTTTAATTCTACCTGATATGGATCAAGCTTCTACTTTTCAACAAGATCAAAATTCTCCGCTACCACCGCCAACACCAACAGAATTGTGGACAGAGGAAGAAATGCTTATTTTGCAAGAGGACAAGGACTACTTAAAAAAAATGGCAGAAAAATTGAAAAGATTAAAAGTGAAGACCAAAGGATTTGCCAAAGAAACCTAAAAGAAAGCTTGAGCAATTGTTAAAAGAAAAGAAAGGAGACAAAAAAAAAGAGAAGAGACAAAAAAGGAGAACAGATCTTTCAACACCACAAGAATTACATGCCTATCTTATGGCAAATAGGCTGACGTTCAATCGGTATTCCAGAGAAGCTTTTACTGATCAGTATTTTCCAAAACAGCAATGAAGTTGAAATTTGTAGAAAGACTAACAAAAGGGATGAGAAATTTGAGGAGGCAAGATGCACAGTCCTTGTTAATTTACATTCAGTTCGGTAACTTCTGATTTTGTGTAAACAAGGGTCAGAAAACGAAAGGAAAAAAAAGGGAGAACGAAGGAAACATGGGCTGTTTGGTTGAATAAAAACCGGGTATTCTGATGTTCACGCACGAAAATTACGTGCCGTTGCAATGTGCTTTATGGATTCACAGGGCTTTATGCTGTAGGCTTCCATTCGTTTCATTTCTGACAAGCTGAATAAAATCAACACCATGCTGCAAGTGCCGAATTTGCACAATACTGAAACGAGACCCGCACATAGCAAGCACAAGCGGGCTCCAGCAATCCAGTAATCGTTAACAGCGGTAGGCACCGCCGAAGCACAGCTTAAAAATAGAACCGTTTCCGCGTGAACGGTGGCCTACTTGCTGAACTCCTGCCCCATGCCTTTTGTGTTGCGGTTGGCTCTTCAACGCTTCACCTATTCACCTGCTTCACCGTTTTAATTCACCTGCTTCAGGCTGCCTTCAGGCGGCCGCTGAGAGAACTGAAACAGATCCTGTGATTATTGATTCAGGATTCTGCTAAGTGCTTTAGTGCTGTCTCGAATTTACGTCGTTAAGTGCGAACCACAAAAAGCCCCTCTTCAAATTTCCCTACAAGCACCTCCCATCTATTGTGTGTGTTTGTTTGTTGTTTGTGTGTGCCCGTGCGCGCGTGTGTGTGAGATGAGAGGAGGGTGGAGCAGACAGACAGACAAAGAAGTAAACAGACAGACAGACAGACAGAGATGTGGGAAGTAAATGAGGGAGAGAGATGTGGGAGTTAATGAGGGAGAGAGAAACTGATTAATTAATTTTTTAAATTTATAATTTTATTCTGTTTTAAAAGAAGCCCGAAGAAGCTAGAAAGCTATTATATACTTCGCACGGTTAATTGGAAGGGCCAAAGAGAAATGCTAAGGAGCAGGTTTGAAACATCAATTACTGATCTTTTTATTCACATAAATATACAAACAAGCGTGAAGGAGGCCATCAGTGAAATACAAGATTATTGGCCCCCACAAGCTATAAAATTTTCGCCATATTAGTTGATTATATGGCTCTCAAGATGTTAACTGACTGTTCTACTTGTCCTTCAGGGGTAACTATTTGCTTTAATAAAGATAGGTTTTACGATTAGAAAAGACTATAAATAACAGTTGAATTACAATTATTTTTTTATTTATTTTAGATTAAAAATGGCTGCCGAACTTAGTGCATCTGATTTAAAGAATTGTAATGAACTATTTAACGAGACAATGAAAGCGTTAAACATTGATTTTAGTGAATCTGGGTTTGAGAATGATGTAAACAATATAATATAAAAGATCATAGTGAACTATTTAAAGAAGCAACCAAAGTGATGAACATTGACTGTAGTGATTTAGAAAAAGCTAAAATATTGGCGGATGTTATTGTAAGGTTAACGTTGTCTTGAAGTGCTGCAACGCTTGGGCGAAGAATAAAAAAAGCGCATTTTATTTACTTTTATATATATTTATTTTTTTAATCTACGTAAATATTTTGAGTTTAAAAAATGAGCTCACAAACACGTCTGAGTTTGAAATACTGCCAGCCAGCGCACTGGTGAAAGGTAGTGACAAACAATTAAGCAATATGTTAGTGAAGTAGACATGGACATCATTAACCCCACAACGTTCATGAAAGCGTAGCACATGCTATCTCTAAAATCCCAGAGTCTATTCAACGCGAACCGCCAGTAAAAGTGTTGTTGGCCGCTCTGATTGATTATATAACGCCCGATGATACTAACATGGAAGTCTGGGTTTCAACAAGGCAGAAAGAAGTAATTAGCTATCACGACTTTAACTCTAACTGGGCTGATTACATGCTTACACAGTTTAACCATGCAAGTGAGGAGGCAAAGTTAAGGGGTTCTGGGTGGTCTGAAGGAACAGTCCTTGAAATCAAATTGAGACAAACAAAGTTCTATCCTATAGTTGGCAATTCTTACCTTCCTCTCCAAAAGATTTAGTTTTAAAACGAGCAGTCTTAAACATAAAAAATCCTGACAACATGTGTTTTATGTGGTGTGTTTTAGTGCATTTACATCCTGTTAAAAAGAACGCAGAAAGGTTTCCAATTATGAAGAATATAAGCAAGAGCTGAACTTTGATAACATAACCTTCCATAAGCATAGAAAGTATATCTCAGTTTGAGAGCAAAACAAACCAATCACGGTAAACGTATACACATGGTCTGTAGAAGCTGATATAGTGCCTCTAAGGGTTTCTCCCAACGCACCTACTTTAGGCGAATCACTTGACAAACATGTAGACTTAATCCTGTTTGCAGATAGTACAAAGAGTCATTATGTATTAATCAGAAACAATAAGCAGACTTATGGTTTTTACATCAAAGGATCATGCTAAACAAGGGCTTTGTAGAAGGTGTCTGGTTAGAATCCCCACTATAGAAGCAGCTGCCAGTCATAGAACTCATTGTAAAAGTTTTGTTAGACTGTGAAACCAAACTCCTTATACCTAAACCTGGGTCTAAGGTCAGTTTTAAGAATGTACACAAAATGCAAATAGCCCGTACGTGGTTTATGCCGACTTTGAATCAATCTTGCCACAGTACTACGGCCCACAACAGCAACAACAAAAAACAACCTTATTAACCCACCATCAGATTTGTTCTTATGCGTTTATTGTTGTTAGGTCAGACGGTCAACACACAACACCCGAGATTTACAGAGGCCCAACGCAGCTAGTAGATTTCTAGAGCAGATGAAACAACTTCGCAATCAATTATCTAATGAACTAAATCTTTCAGACATTGTTATGACTCCTGAAGACCAAGAACGTTATGACTCATCTACACACTGCTGGTATGCAATAAAGAATTATTAGGCAACGCAGTAAGAGACCACGATCACATTACTGGAAAGTTTAGAGGAGCAGCACACAACAATGTAATCTTCAACTTAAGGTTGACCCTAAGACATGGAAACTGCCTATCTTCTTTCATAACCTACGAGGCTACGATTCTCATTTTATCATGCAAGCGTGACATCTGAATATAAGAAGGTTACCTGCATTTCACAATCTTCAGAAAAGTACATGACTTTTACTCTTGACTCTTTATCCTTTTATGACTCAGCCCAACATCTTATGGCTAGTTTGGATAAGTTAGCAGGATCTCTACAAGACTTTCCAATAACTAAACAATACTTTGATCCATCTTTGGTGCGTAAAGGAGTCTATCCTTATGAATACATGAACTCGTGGGATAGGTTTGACGAAGACTTACTTCCACCTAAAGGTGCCTTCTTTTCTAGTCTTAGAGGCAAAGACATAACTGATGCTGACTACGAATACGCACAGAAAGCCTGGTAGAATCACACTGTCAAACAATGGGCGACTATCATGATCAATATTTATTGGCTGACGTGTGTTTATTGGCAGACGTCTTTCAGAATTACAGATCTACATGCATGAAACATTACAACTTAGACTCCTCACATTACATCTCCGCGCCTGGCCTTTCTTGGGACGCTTTCTTAAAGTCTACAAACATTCAGATTGACTTAATTTTGATTTACCCACACTCCAGATGATTGAAGATGGGCTGAGGGGAGGTATTAGCATGGCTCACACCCCTTACTGCAAAGCTAACAACAAATATTTAGACGATTATAATCCCACTAAACCATCCAACTATCTAATGGACTTAGACGCCAACAATCTGTATGGATGGGCCATGAGTCAACCGCTTCCACTGAGAAACTTTACAATGATAAAAGGGCCTCACGATGTTAACAACTGTGTTAAGTATGTTGTTACAGCTTACGCCTGATAATCCAATAGGACTAATCTTGGAAGTAGACTTAGAATACCCATATGAACTACACGATCTCCATAACGATTACCCCCTAGCCGCAGAAAGATTAAAGATGAGCCCTATTGAACCGCCTAAACTTGTTCCCAATCTTAGGCACAAGACTAAATATGTGTGCCATTACAGACTGTTACAGTTTTACTTAAGACACGGATTAAAGCTGACAGCTGCTCTAGAATCATTGCTTTTGATCAAGAGCCCTTATGAGGCCATACATCAAGAAGAATATGATCTTAGAACCCAAGCCACTGACGCTTCAGAAAAAGACTTCTTTAAACTGATGAACAACAGCTGTTTGGCAAAACTATGGAGAACGTACACAATCGTAAAGATGTTAAATTAGTTACAAAAGAAAACCAAGCAATTAAGTTTGCCTCTAAACCCAACTATCAGACTTTAGAAGATTTAACGACAGCCTGGTTGGCATTATGATGAAGAAAAAGGATGTTAAGTTGGACAAGCCGGTGTTTATCGGCTTTACCGTATTAGAGTTGTCAAAGTTATTGATGTTAGAATTTCTGTATGACTACTTTAAACCGCGGTACCCAGAAGCAAGAGTCCTTTACACAGACACTGATAGTTTTATTCTAGACGTTCCCACAGAAGACTTCTATAAGGACTTAGAAACAGAAGTAGGTAAAGGAGTTGATGGGTGGTACGACACATGCGACTATCCAAAAGACAGCCCTTTACATTCAACTGTGAACAAGAAAGTGATTGGAAAGATGAAGGATGAACTTAATGGGACAGTTATCAAAGAATATGTTGGGCTGCGGTCAAAGATGTACAGCGTTGCCAGCCAGACTTCTGTAATGAAGAAGGCTAAAGGCATAAGTAAAGAAGTTGTAAAAAACATATAACTCACGACAACTACAAGCAAGCCCTCTTTGAAAACAAAGTATTTCATCACACAAATGTTAATTTGCGCTCTACTCTTCATCAAGTAAACACAACTGCTGTTAGCAAAAAATCACTAGTCTCTAACAATAACAAGAGAATCTACGTTAGTTCTGAGCGTTCATATGCTGTAGGACATTGGAGAACTTTAAAAGATTAACTCGACTAACTACTTCCAGCACTATTAACGCCCGCGGGACTGGGCCCTTACTACTTTTCTAATACGATCTTCTACTTCCAGCCTATTAATAAATCAGAACAAACAACTGGCTTTCCGTCTTGATTGGTTATTTTTACATCCAATGAGTTTATATCTAAGCCAATTAATTCTTTAAATTGGTTGTCTCCGTCAAACGTATATAACTGATAATCGCAAAACCCTGCCTAGTTGTGTAGCAAAACCTTTTAGAACTGTAGATGGAGAGCGGCAAACAAAATTAGCACATGTTTTTAACTGTTGTAAATGGACATACAACATTGGGTTCGCGAGAAAATCAGACGGTCTATTACCCTTAAACTCATAAATGCCCCATTCTACAAGGCCGTGTGTGCTGAAGCTATGTGTTTCGCCACTATTATAAAAGCCCAAAATTCGAGCAAGGCTTCTAGGAAAAACGTACTCCCTTTTTTCTTTAAGTTCTGGAAAATTTATAGTAATTATAAGATTTGCCTCATTAATTTTTAACATATAGTTAAAATTTTTAAATACTTCTCTTAAAGAACAAAGTTGTAGTAACCATCAGGTATTTTTAAATGTTTAATATATTGCCTTGCCCATCCTTAACATTAATCCAGTTATTTTGAGCCTTTTCAGAAATGTTAGCCCACAAACTTTAAACCCAATTTCTCTAAGGGCAACCCTATAATTACCGCGCCTATTGTCAATTGGGTACGTTAAGGGCACACGTTTGTTTTGTTGGTTTATATAGATGTGCATCTTTTTTATACATTTAAAAAACTAATTTAAAAAATGGAACCTTTTAAATATAACGAAAGTGCCACTTACAATGTAGGAGCGTTTTATAATCCCAAATATTTAGACTTTAGCGATCTAGCCATTGCAGTAGATGAATCATACGGCTTCCAAGTTAGACTTGTAAACCGCTAACTAGATATTTAAATCCGCCAATAAAGAATGATAGAGCGCCATCAGCATGGTCATCCCACCCTATGGCTTTTTTCCAGAATCAGTTAAATTTTGCTGTTTACTGCGCAACTACTGGCTGCGGTGTTTCATATGCAAACCATTTAAACCATCCCAATTTTTTAGTAAGGTCAGTATATAACTTTCATGTTTATTACCAGTACAGACGAATACTAACTGAACTAAATGTAGTCCTCCCTAACGACAATGCGTTTTATCCATTTAACAGCCCAATGGACAATAATGCATATGAAAGAATTTGCAACGAATTTAACATTAACCTCAACTGATTTTAAACAAAGATAGACCACAATCATGGGTTAGGCACATTGTATTTGTGGTGTGTAAAAAGAGAATATACTTATGACTACTGGCCCGGCCACACCTCTTTTCACCCAAAAGCACAAGTTCGATTGGGGTCCTTAGAACAAAAAAACCCTAATGCCTGGACAACATTTATCTTAGATAAAAGTAAAGGTCTAACAATGCCAGGCGCGCAAAGACTTAATGACACCATACGGACATACGTTTGGTGTCTATTAGGAGCACAAGCACAACCAAGTCTAGCATACTAGATCGGTCTACAGGTTTGATGCTAGAAACAATTTCTAGCTAATTTAGAAGATGTTATTAACTCTGCTGTTGATTTGCCTGCCAGCATACAAAGGTATCAAGACGTTCTTGCACATGCTAGGTCAAAGGTTGACTTTGTTGTAGGCCATGGATTATACATGCTGCCCTCTGACCTTAGACTACAGATTGGCATGATACAGAATTATAACAATGAAATCCTCATAGCTGGAGACGACCAAGACTTAGGGCACAATCAAGGCTTAAACACAAGGCCCGCTCCATCCATTTTAAAGAAAGTACCTAGCCCTGAAGAAAGCGATCCAGTTTATAAGCGCCCCACAGCCAGAAAGCAGCCCACAGCCAGAAAGCCCCCACAGCCATGAAAGCAGTCCAGAAAGCACTCCGCCTGTTAATCTGCTCACACTGACAGTCACACTAGCGAAAAGACAGCCCTTGTTGTGTTTTTAACTTTTACTGGATTAGCTGTACTTTATTTCACTAAAAATTAATCCAGCAGCTAGCACTCTAACGTCCACAGATGGTCAGCCATATAACCAGCAACTTTGCCTATAGTAGACAAAACCCAACTAACAAACACTGCCTATTATGCCAGGCAGAGCATCAAGCGCTTTAGCGGCTAACTTCTTTAATAAGTTTGCTAGATGATGCAATTGTTTTCTAATCCAACTTTTACCAGGCTGAGGTGTTGGAGGCGTTACTGGCCCTGTTAGCGCACTGCCTGTTAAAGCATAAACGAGTTGTAGAGATAGCAAACCCTACAGCTGTTAATATACTAACTATTGTAATCCCCTGTTCCCTGAACAGAGTCCTTATTCTTTCTGCTAGCGTAGTATTTTCATAAAGTATTCTGTTTATAGTTTCTCTTACTCTGCTTGTTTGTGATGCTAGCTGCGCTCTGTTAGTAGACAGCACTTCAACCTAGCTGACCTTTGTAGCATTAAATCCTGTATTTTCTGCTGTATATCTAGCCTTTTCTTCTTGCCCTAAATTGTTATCATCTGCATCAGCCAGTTTATTTTTTTCTTCTTCAATTTCTTATCCAGCTCACCAAGCTTTGCCAAATTGTTTGTTAGTTCGCCCCTTATTGTTCGAAAGCCTCATTAAGCCCCAGGATTTCACGCATAGGCAATGCAGAATCGTCAATTGTTTTTAACTGCGTCTCCTCATTAAAACTTGTTTCAATTTCTGCTACTAGTTCTTCTGCTCTTTTAATTGATTCATCTGCTTTTTGAGTTAAATCTTGAAGAGGAATGTTTTGTATGTTAGATTGTGTTGGCCAACTCTTGCCCAAAGCTCTGTAAAAGACTAACGACTTCGGCTCTAAGCTCTAAAAGGTTTAAGTGTTCTGCCTTAGCAATAGGTGTTTTCGCCTAATTGTGCTTAGTTTTAAAAACTTGTTTGGGTTTTGCGTTGAAGTAACTTTTACGCGATCTCCTGCACAGTTCTTATATACAAATGCCCGCCATCTTCCTCAAATCGTTAGGGTCAACTACTTCTGGTAGCTCTCGTCCTATGCTTTTATAGAATGATTGAATTCTTTCTCGCAATAGTTCTTTACGGGCTTTAGGGAGTGAAGAACCTACTCCTTCTAGTTCTTGACGAGCTTTAAGGAGTGAAGAGCCTTCTCCTTTAGACCCTTTACTTAATGGGCCCGCCACTTCTTCAAGCTCTTCTTGCAATGAGGGGACTAGTTCTTCATCTTCTTCTTCTCCACCAACAGGATCAATCGCGTCAAAATCTTCATCCATATTTTTTATTTATATTCTTCTTTGTTTTATAAAACATGAACTCATACGGTTGTGACCTCGATCCATACAGAAAAGAGAAGGAGCCCATGGAGTAAAAGGTATAAGGCAGACTGTAATTAGTGTAAATACTCCATCAACAGTTCAGCCTGGACAAACATTAACAGCTATGTTCCCTGATCTTGGCGCTGGCGATGTTATAATGCCGGGCACTGCTAAACTATCATTCAAAATATATATTAAATCGATAGATCCTGATGCTACTGTTGTTGCTAATTTAGGCAGGGCTATTGTTAATCATATGGCAATTAGGCTGGAGGGAGGAAGTCTTTGTACTAGGCGAGGCAGACATTTTTGCCCTTTATTCTGATTTATGGCTGCCTAAAAAAGAAGAAAAGAGAAAGTTTATCAGGGAATACAAAGCCCAAACGGTCTCAAGCACAGGCTTAAAGCGGAGGATGCAAAGAATGATGTTAAAGATGAGGCAGTAGCAGAAGCATTTGGCAACAGATTCTGCATCCATCTAGATTTTGAGTTGTAAAGACGCATATGCCATATTACCAAGGTGCGCTAAAAGAAAAACTTTCTTATGAACTGACATTTAATCCTAGCGATTCTGTTGTTCTGTCTGAAGACCCCTTAGCTAAATACACAGTCAGCGACATCTCTCTTGAGTTTGATGTTGTTACTAACCCCAAACTGGCTAGAACAATCTTAACCCAGTATAAAAGTAAAAACAGTTATTTATTATGAAAACGTTATACACGCTATTACAGAAAATAGAAACAAGCGAGACACTCTTTGGAACATACATCTAAATCAGTCTCTGAAGTCTTTAAAAGGAATTTTGTTCTTGTTTACTGAAGAAACAAACTCCTTTTCAGAGAGAATCAGAAGCGTTTTATAATCCAAAAATTAAGAAGGTTGACTGTGCAATAAATGGCAAGTCTGATCAGTTGTATTCAGGGCGCGGACTTTTACCTCACCAACACTTTGATGAAATAAGAAAGTTGTTCGCTGGAGGTAGGCAAAGAGATCCTGCATTTGATCGTGTATGTAAAAAACTTCGCCTTTGTGATGTAAGACTCGAAGATACTTAATAAAAAATATGGGCTGTGGCTGGATTTTAGATCTACATTTGACAACAGACTGTTTGGAAGTGGGAGAAAGGGTAGGGCAAGACGGTATAAAAATAAATATTCACAAGAAAGCAGACGGAAACGACCCAATAAAAATGCACATTTTATGGTTTGTGATGCTCAGTTAAACATTGAAGAAAACAGGCTAAAAGACGCGGGCTCATTAAAATGCAGAAGAAATATTCTAATAAAAACAGATGGATAGCTTGAAGTTTCTTCCTAAAGATCCGCACTGTTCTCTTATCTGCGGGATTACTGGGTGTGGGAAAACTGTCTTCGTACTTGATTTGTTACAAACAATATACAGGTTTCATTACGAGCACATTGTTATATTCTGCACAACATTAAGCACAACAAGTCTTACAAAGAAAGGAAGTTATTTGGACAGACGAGAATATATTTTTAGTTGATCCTAGCGACAAACTGAGCGACTGTTTAGAACATTACTATAAACTATTTGAGGGAACTGAAACACTGTTATTATTGATGACTGTTCAGCTGAACGAGACATTGTTAAAAAAGAAAAGCTCTCTCAAAGCTAGCCTTAGTTTCTGTGTGGCTCTTAACTCAAAAATATAATGCTGTCTTAAAAGACTTTAGATCACAGTTAAAATCGGTTGTATTATTTTACACTAAGGACAAAGATAGTTTTGAAGAATGTTTAAGTGAAATTATATAATACGGGACAAAGATGAGCTAAAAAAAATAAAAGAGCAGTTAGAAAAATCTAAGCACGCTAAGCTATGCTTACGGACTGACCCCCAGTTCAATACGTTTGTTTATTGTAGATTGTTTATTATTGATTGCTTATAACAATTTGTTTATTATAATTTTAATATTATAAAAGAATGTCTCGAGGTCCAGAATCAAAAGTGGAGCTAGCTCCTAAATGCACTGCAGTAGAGCTAAAAGACCTAGCAGACACAACTGAGTTTGATCTAATAGGAGTGCCAGGAAATGTTTATGGATTGAGTACACAGATGATGGGGTTTACAAAACGAACAGCAATTGAAGACAAAAAACTACAGCAATATCCTGCCCTAGAAGAGATAAGAAATTTAAGAGCAAACGATTTTGGCAAACGTGAATACAAACTTCATAAAGAGAGATGCTTGGGCGTTGCTTCCTGAAATGACTGGAATTTAAAGTTTGAACACGAAGCCCCAATGTATACTATGATAAGAACAACAATTTTAGAAAAGCCTTAAATGCTGGTCCCACTCTTGTTAGCCTTGTCCCAGGACACAACAGAAAAAGCAGATTGAAATAACTAAGCGAGTTCTGAATATGTGCTACAGAGAAAGAAGTCCTTAGCTGAAGTGGGGGGCGACACCGTCGGCTTAGAATTTACCCCCAAACTAGAATCACTACCTAGGCAAATGACGATGATTTTTCGCTTATTTATTACTCCGAGGAGGGCGATACTAGTCTGCCAGAACATGCGTTTATTAGAGGTATACAAATAAAGGCTGAAAACTTGGATGCCCCATTTAAGCTCGTTATTGTTTTTTACTAAAAACGGAGATGAAATAAACGCCCTTGCATCATCCGACAAGGTTACTATAATGGTTGACAAAGACAAACTAACAGTACTTGACTTTATTTTCATCAAGTATGTTGATTTTAATTGCGTTTTACTCTGTTGATGAAGTGCTGCCAGAAGGATTACTAAGAAGATATGTATAAGATTAATTTTAAAAAATAATCTTATTTAAAAATGGAGGTTCAACAGTTTAGGTTAAAGCAAATAACTGAACTTCAAAAGGAAATAGAAAGCGACTTGGATAAGTATAGAGTTACTAGAAAGAAATATGCTAAAGCTTTAAATACTCTTTCTTATGTAATTACTGGTCATCAGCTGTAGCTAGCGTAAGTGCTGGGTCTGGCATTGCTGTTTTAGCTACTGGGGTTTGGTGCGCCAGCCTCTTTAGCATTAGGAGGTCTCAGGTTAGGGTTAGGCGCCATGTCTATGGTTGTAAGTGCTGTTTTAAAAAAAATAACTCCTAAATTACAAAAGCACACTGCCATTGTAGCCCTAGCATCAGCAAAACTTGCTCATTAAGATTAAGAATAAGCAAATCATTACAGGATGAAAACATTACGGACGAAGAATTTCAGAAGCTTATGGCTGACGGTGATGATTATAGATGACAGAAAATTGAACTTCAAAGGGAGTGGAGAAAGACGTTTACTTCACGGCAGGTAGACACTGATGCAATTAAACAGAACATTGAAAAAACAAACACATGATCAGTTAAACCCAAAATAGATCAAAAAAATAAGTTTAGCAAATAAATAAGTTTAACAAATAAATAAATACTATTTTTTTTGTTAACTCACTGTTTTGGCGGGACAACTTGCAGCTCTTCACGAACAAAGGATCTTTTAGGGGCGGGCTTTTAGACGTAGTAGCACCGCTAGAAGAAATAGTTTCTCTTAAATAATACACGGGAGGGTCTGTTTTTCATAATTCTTTCAACTTCATACACATCTACGCTCCATATAGGGTCTGTGGCTCTAATTCTAACATCGCCCTCTGCCTCTCCAGGAGCATACAAGTATCTTACTTTTAGTCCAAACGCAAGAGTTTTTGAGCCCCCTGCACATCTTCAGTAATGCTAATTTTTTTTAATTTAATTGCGCTCACTGGTTTAAGGCCTGTTGCTTTAAATTCTTCATTGTTCATGGCCGTAAGACTGCTGGCAATCTCCTAACCCATTCTGTGTTGCGTTCTCTGTACTTCGTAGTGTGCTTTGTCTTCTTCTTCTTCTTCCTAAAAATACTGGTTCACTCAAAAACGAGTAGGTCACCAGCGCGCACTTGTAGTGTACTTCGTAGTGTCCATAATTTCTCTGTGATATTGATAGGTAAACAGGCGTTCAGCTAGATTCTTATTAAAGTTTTCTACTAGGCTTGTGATCGATGGTTTGCCTGGGATCCCTCTCTTAACTGTAACATGATGTTTTAACAACAGCTGGTTTACAGAACCTTTAAACTCTTTTCCATCATCAACCTGGATCATCCTAGGATACTTTAATGGGCCTCTCATGTATATTTGTTGTAAAGCCACAGCCACAGCAGTTGAGCTTTTATCCGTTAAGGGTTCAGCGTCTTTGTATCTTGAAGCCATGTCAACAACTGTTAGAGCATACTTAACTTTTTTCTTCTAACTTTATCATGTGGAAGATACAACAAGTCCATTTGGTGGGTGTCATTTGGAAACTGAGTTAACAAATCTAGGCTTTATTATTCTTTTGGGGGCAGGCAGATATATTTGCCAAATTGCTGTTTTGAAAGCCAGTCTTTCGCATCTGATTCAGACACTCTAGCAGCTTTACTCAGTTTTTCAATAGCGGTCTTCCTTTCCAATACCCTTTAGGAGAATAATATATTTTTGTACATCGTATTGTCCATAAGAAGGACTGTATTTTAATTGTGTTTTTAATTGTTTTTTTTAGATTGTTTGTGCAAGAATATAGATTGCTCCCATAGCACCCACAATAAAACCAATTTCTGCTATTTTCTGTTCTTCTGATGGTTCATAAAAGTCAGACAGTTCTGGAGGCGGCGATGTTAGAAACTTCTTTCCTGTTACTAAGTAAATACTCATTCATTGCCTCATCAACATCTGTAAATGTGTGCTCTGCATGGCCTGTTCCCTTAACTTTTTATTAATAAAGTCTAAGTGAGCAATTCGCCTTTTCTCGTAAGCGTCTCTTGCCTTTGCTAAATCTTCTATTGCCTTATTATGACGCTCTCTCTCTTCATCAGACCGCAATTTACTAAACATATAATTGCTTCCAGAGAAGGCCAAAGCGTTAACAATAGCTCCTCTACCATCATAACTACTCCGCCATCTTTTTATAAATCAATATTTTCTAGATTAATCTTTCTATGAACTAACATTTTCTGGGATAATCCCTGTGTAACAAGAACGTCTTTTGACGCAATCCCTACAGTAATTACAACTATAACCTTAACAATGTCCTCAATGTCTAACCTTCCTAAATCCGCGGCTTCATTTTAAACATGTTTTTTGCTAACACGCTATAGCCTATACTAAGGCCACTAATCACAGCAGAATGGTAAATCGTATTGATAATCTTTTTTTCACTATCTTTTTATTAACTAAAAAAAATAATTAAAATAATCATAATACGAAGACTGTCTATGTGCTTTTTAATCAAATAATCTTTTGTTGTTAAAGCTAAAAATAAGGTTCAACTAGTTTGGCGAATCTTCTATCTTTCCCATGTTGGGGTTTTTTATTCCTAACAAACTTTTGCAAGGGTTGAATAAACTATAACACCAACGATAGGCACTGCATAATTAACCAGCGTTAAGCTCTATGGTTTTAAAAGTATTATATTATTTTTTATTGCTTTTTTAAAATGGATTGGGACGAACTATTAAAGTGTGAGGAGCAAGCAGACTACTCCGTAGACAACTGCCATAAAGAAAGATTATATTCTCTGGCCGCGTGTGGAAAAACTAGACAGTATTTAGGCGTTGAATAAGTATTGAACAGATCCAACAACTGTCTACATCAGACGTTGAAAAGTACTACGCTAGGTACGAAGCACAGCTAGGGTCAAAAATGGTTAGATCAGTGGGTCAGACAATGATTAGTCTGTATGCTAAGTTAGTAAGTAAGATAGCGCCAGTTGATTCAGAAGAAGATTTAAAATATGACTTATCACAAGATCCGGTTTTAAACAAGTCCTATGAAACTCTTGCATGTGCCCATGTATTACAGATTTGGGACGATGTTATGCCCATTCATCATGGGACTAATTACTTTTAATCATATTAATTTTTATCATATTAAATTTAATCGCAATGAAAAAAATGAGCGATCAGGAGAAGAAGACGCCACAGGACAGTCCACAGGAGCAGAATGTACCACAAGTGAATGTGCACCAAGTAAATGTACCGCAAGTGAGTAATGTTACTAAGTCTAAAAGTCCTGGGCGTGTTGAGGCGGGGCGTAAACTGGCTGAATGGAACAGACTGAGAAAATCAAACCAGTCAGCAAAACAAAAATTGTTAGATAGTAATACAGCATCGCCACCGCCAACAACAACACAATTAACAACAACACAATCAAACGATAAGATGTATCATTATGTATTGGGAGCTGCTGTTGTTGCTGGGGGTGGTTTTTTAGCATACAAATACCTAACACCATACCTAACAACAAAGCCGCAAGCCCCCACAGTAAAAGAAGAAGAACCGCCTTCTGCAAAAAAAGTGCAACCTCCTGCAGTAGATCCATTTTCTATGGGATTAGTTTTTAGAACTAGATAAAGTACAGTTAAGACTAGATAAGTACAAGTTTTAAATTAGTTATAGAAAGTACTTTTTAAGTTAGTGCAAGTAAATTACAAGTAAAGTGTAAGTAAATTATAAGTTCTTGTTAAGTACTAGTTAGGTTCTTGTTATGTTCTTAAGTAAGTACTAGTTAGGCTCTTAAGTTAAGTACAAGCTAAGTCAGTCAGAGCGTACTGTAAACCATTAAATTTTTATATCCTGTAAGAGAATGTAAATATCTTTGTTCACGATCACCCCTATTACAGGGGCCCTAAAAATATTAAGGGAGGCAACTCCTGCACACCCCCCACACCCCCAACCCCACCGCCCTTACCCACACACCCCCACCCGCCCCCCACCGTGTAGTAGTGGGCGCGCTCAGTGGACTTAAGTCCCCTGGGCATGCGCATTAACGAGGTAAACCCGCTGCGGCTGTGGTGGCTATATTGATTTTGGAACAGTCTGGCGGCGAGCGCCGTCAGCCATATACATTTTTAGTTCATTTATGTGTCTGTAAGAGAATGTGAATATCTTTGTTCACGATCACCAAATCTTATCTAGCACGTAAGCCCCCATTTTAATTGGCAATTACGTCGATTTTTAGAGGTTTTGAGGTGTTAATTTTTTTGTAAAACAGGTGTTAAATTTGGTCAAAACTGACATGTGATGGACGTGATTTGTATGTGAAAGGGGGGTTATCGTGCAAAATAACATGGGTGAGCTTGACGAAGATATTTACATTCTCTGAGTGGGACTGGGTCTGGCTAGCTGTTTACAACCCCATCAGACCCAGTATTTTAATAGAGAGAACAGGTTTTCATTGGTGACATTGCCAGTGAGATGCTGTCACTGAAAGATGTATGGCGCATTGGTCTATGCTTCTCAATAACCCTCATGTTACCCTCCGCTGTAACTTGAAGGCGGCTATTTTGATCTCAGTGTATACCTAAACACGTGGGTTTAGATTTGTAGATATTTTCAGAATATTTGATAGCATACTTTGTATCATTCCTTATTTTCTTGATCTGTTTACGTGCTCTATGCATGATTGCTTGCTTTTTGGTAATTAGTGAGGTTGCTATCTGATTTTCATTTAAAGTTTTTTTTTTATTGGATTTTTTTTTCTCTTCATCTTCTTTTGTCTGTGAGTCTAATTGCGTCTTGCAACTGTGCTACCCAGTTTTTGTGTTACATTGCTATCTTCCTTTTCGCGCTTTCCCTATCAAGATTCTCGGGTTAGTTGCATACATTGCACGTGTTTCCATTTACGCTGGCTGAATCAGATACTAGTTGTCCTTGAAGCTGCAACCTGTATCATTCAGCTGTGATCACCACTCAGTCGTAATGCCCACGGTGAATGCGTGGCCTTCTAGGGACGGCCTCCGAGTAGGGTTTTTAAATATCAACCATGTTCTCAACAAATTAGATCAGTTATCGTCATTATATGTAACTCAGGCCGACAGTTTCACGTATTTTGTTGTGCCGAATCACGTTTATCGAAGAATATATCTGATGCGGGACGTATCTATTCCAGGTTACACCGTGAGACTTGATCCCATTCTACCAAAACAAACTGGTTTTAATCCTATATATCAGTCAGTCTGTTACGTATAAACGTATCATATCGTTTGAAAAACACAATGTAAAATGTATATGGGTCGAAATCAATCTAAAAAGAAACAAGCCATTATTCATTGGATTCATTTCCCAGAAACCCCGCCGAACATATAGAATGGGTCAACAAATTAATGATATGCTTGAAGATGTAACACTCAATGACAATGAAATCATCCTTCTCGGTGATTTTAACATTGATCTTTTAAAGCCCAATCATCGATGGATCCAAACAGTTGAGAATTTTGGACTTCATCAATTAATTGAAACGCCCACTAGAATTACTCCGCTTTCTGAAACACTGATTGATCACATTTATAGCAACACACAACAAAACATTGTAGAAGTGTGTTCTCCACATTGTGGCTGCAGTGATCACCTTCCTGTTTGCCTTACTTGGTTCAGGAAAGGCACAAAAATTCCCCAAACCTGGACACAAAGTTATTACCTACAGATCTTTTGCTAACTTTGATAAAGACGCATTCTTTTCGACTTAGCTCATTCATCTTTACCAAACGTGTATCAGTTCATGATCCTGATGAAGCATTTCAATTCTGGCACAAGTCATTTACTTATATCTATGACAAACATGCTCCCTTTATAACAAAAAGAGTTAAACATTCCCCCAAGCCTCCTTGGTTGACTGATGTCATCCAAGATGCGATGCGTGAAAGAGACATGCTGTTAAAAGCAAAACAATTTCAAAATTTCAAAAAAACAACGAAATAAAGTTACGGCAATGTTACGTTCAGCGAAAAAGAAATACTTCCGAGATCTTGTTATTGGAAGGTTCTAATAATTCTAAGTCGATTTGGAAAGCTATTAACATTCTCACAAAAAGAAAGTCCATAAAATGTCTGCCTCTATTAAAGGGCTTTCAACTGATGATTTAAATCACCATTTTTCTAATATATCTTCCTCAACTATACAAATGATAGGTCCTATTTAAATAATCTCGAGCTGCTAAAAGAATTTTGTTATTCTAAAAATATAACATCAGACGCTGTCGTTCCTCCTATTATGGTGTTTGACGTTTACGTTCATCTTACACAACTCAAGCAGACAGGCACACGTGGCCTTGATAATTTAGTTGGTAAGATTCTTAAATCAGGTGCTCCTATCATCACAGACTCTTTAACTTATTTGTACAATCTCTGCATTGACAAAAAGCTATTTTCCTTACATTCTTAAGCAAGCCAAAATTGTTCTATCTTAAATCTGGAGATGAAACTAACCCATCAAATTACAGACCTATTTCAATATTATCGTTCCTATCGAAACCTTTGGAAAAACATGTCATAAACATCTAATGTCACATGTTTCGGAGAACAATTTGCTTCATCCCAATCAATCAGGATTTAGAGAAAACCATTCATGCCACACTGCTTTAACTAACCTCGTCGAGGATTGGCTCGTTAATATCAATGACAACAAATTCAGGGAGTATTGTTCGTTGACTTTGCAAAAGCTTTCGACGTCATTGACCATAATTTGCTGCTACGTAAGCTAGCCTTACATAGACTTTCCGACCAAGTCTTTCTCTTCTTACATCTTTTCTTTTAACCGTCATTTACAAGGTTTTCTTGGGTAACCAACAATCTAAATTCCAGACACAACATTTGGTGTTCCCCAAGGATCCGTTCTTGGTCCTCTACTTTTTTCTCTCTATATTAATGATCTTCCCTTATACGTTACAGGAGGCGTATGTGAACTGTTTGCAGATGATACGTCTATTCATTCGAGCCATTCTAATTTGAAGCAATTATCTACAACTGTCAAGGAGCGTGAAGCCTCTCACAAAAGGCATTAGACTCTTGGAGACAAAAGGGGACATTGTACGTGGTTACAAATAGGTAATTGACCATTTAACACGGCGCGGCCGGGAGTGGTCAGATGACAACAAACAACACCTAGGAGAGAGTTCGGACCTGCCCAGTGGGCGAAAGGGGAAGGGTTGAAACCCAATACGACCTCGGGGCCCCAGTGAGTGCTAAATGCTCGGTCAGCTGAGGTTTTTGTGTAAACAGTCAGTGAAGAGCAGGGAGTCTTGGATTTGTTTGGATGGTATTGCCGTGGGTCACTGTGTTGGTTCTATTGTCAGGCTGATTGAATGGTGTGGAGGTCGTAGTAGCCCTCCTTAAGATAATTACTGTGTTAACTAACCACCGAAGTCGGCGGGAATGTTCGTTTGCCTTTGGGGGCAAGAGTGTTTTTCCCAAAATCAATTAGGTAGGGGTGTGTGAAAATTGTGATGTGTGTGGAATGTCACGAGTGGGAGAATTCAGGGTACTTTGAACTAGGGGCTTGAGAAGCAGCGTGGACAAAGGCATGGCCTAAAGGGGGAATCCTTTGTTTCCCTCCTATATAAACTGAGGGAAAAACAACGTGTCGAGAGAACAACCCCAGGAGAGAGAGAGAGAAGGCAGAGGAGTGAGCGGACAGAGAAAGGGTCGAGAGAAACGTGGTCTGGGAGATAGAAGAGACAGCAAGGTCTTAGAGTTAAAGACAAGCTGGAAGAGAAGGAAACTAAGTTTGAAGCCCAGAGGTGGGTGAAGACAGACAAACTGAATTTGACCCAGGGTGGGTGAAGAAGACGAAGAAAAAAGAGTTCGACGTCGAGATCCCAGAGACGCCCACGAAGACCCAGTCCTAAAACCCTGGAGCCAGTCAACCAAGGGCTCACCATAAAGCAGTGGAAGAAGACGTGAAGAGACTTTTTTCAAGAACTGTGGTGTGGTGTGAAAGCGTGGTTGTGTGTGTGAAAACCTGGCCGGGGTAAGAAGTCATTTTATTTAAACCCGGGATTAGGAAGTATTGATCTTTATGTGTTGATTTTTCATTGTGTGTGATTGATTGTTCATGATTAATGGATTAGGAAGTCTTGACCTTTGATGTTTTGATATTTCATTGTTGTGTGATTTGATTGTTCATGTTTAAAATTATAAGTAGCATAGAAATTGTATTTCTTGTTCTCAGTCGTGTTAGGAAAGAAACGAATGCGTGACATCCCTTCCCAGAGGAGGTGAATTGTTTGGTGGGTGCATGAGTGTGTCATATGCGTGTATGAGTGCAAAGATAACCTTGGTGGGGTTAAGCCTAAACTAATAATACATCAATTTTGTGCACTTAAGAAATTTACCATCACGTTTTCCCCCCGTCCTGGACAAAGTGGCGAGCCTGCAGGATTGCATGGCCCAAATTAGTTTCAGGAGGGAAAAAAGTGAGTACTAGAGTAGTACTGGGGCGAAGCGCCCACTAAAGGCAATTATAATTAGCTCTTCTAATTATTTCCTTTTAGTTCTTTGAGTGCTGAGTATTGACTTGTGTGCAGGGTGGTTGTATTTAATCAAGGGTCGTTCATAAAAAACGAAGAACGAGGTTTTGTTTTTAACTCTCCCAGAAGCTGTGGTTTAAGATTAAGGCTCCTTTGTGTTAGGAAACAAACCACTGGTTGGTGTACTCGTACCGTTTAGTAAAATAAACTGTGTACCAACTTTTTCGGGTCTATAAGAGTAACTGTTTTAGTGGTGCTAAAACATATCAGAAAAAGAAATGGCTGAAGAAATTTTTAAACCCCATAGAGAAACTAGCAAGTTTGGGGAAAGAAATGGGATAGCAGGAGATGAAGCTGCGTAGATTCATTGAAACTCAGCAGAAGATGAGAGAGATGAAAGGGCTGAAAGAAGGAAGTTGGAAAAGGAACAGCTCGCAGTTTGTCAAAAGTAATCTAGAGGCAGAAGCTGCTGCATCGAAGGCTAAAGCAAATGCAGCAGACGCAGGAGTGCAGCTGCTAAAATGAGAGCGATGCAGAAAGTGCAGCTGCCAGAGCAAGAGCAGAGGCAGAAAGTGCAGCTGCCAGAGCTAAAGCAAAATGCAGAGAGTGCAGCTCCCAGAGCTAAAGCAGATGCAGAGAGGGCGGAGCAGAAGCAGAATCGGAGATTTTAGCCAAACAAATTGAGTTGGAAAGAATAAAGTCTGAAAATCGCAGTGAAATAGACACCAGTTCTGATTCAGTAGGCCGCAGACAAAGTTGCGCCCCTAGACTTAAACTCCCACTGTTCAGAGAAGAAACTGATTCAATCGACGCCTAATCAGTCGGTTTGAATCGGTTGCCGAGCACGAGGGCTGGCCCGAGATGACTGGGCAATAAACCTGTCTGCCTTGTTGACAGGTCGTGCGTTACACACAGTTTCCACCTTACCCAAGGTGATCAGAGAGATTTTGACAAGGTAAAAACAAGCAGTACTAAAGGGCATATGATTGACTGAAGAAGGTTTTAGGCGTAAGTTTCGCGAGGCGAGAATCGAACAGGGTGAGACATACACACAGTTCGGTGTTAGACTGGATCACTATTTCAACAAATGGGTAGAATTTTAGTGGAGTAGCCCAGTGATTTTGAAGGCCTCAAGACACTGGTGATGAAGGAACAGATACTTGAGGGTTGTGGGAGGCCTCACATCCACATTAAGGAAAAAGGTGCAACACAGTAGCTGAGGTACTTGGGGACAGCGAGCCCATACCGGGAAGCGAGGCGTGATTTGCCTGAAAAAGAGGAAAGCCTGGGAAGCATATTCGAGGATAGCAGGCCAGCACATGACTCACGCAATGAGTCAGCAGTACACACCCGTAGGCCCACAGCGTCACGTGAGCAAACAAGGGTGAAAACCAATGGCCACGTGGCTAGGAATGAGCGTACCTGTTTTCTGTGCATAAGACAGGGCACTGGCTAGGGACTGTATATTCAAGTCACAGAAAGCAGCAGCAATGGGGTCAGGCCAAGTGAGAGGCAGATAGAAAAGGTGGAAAAGATGACAGTGTTATTTTGTCTGGATTGTGCTGTGTGTTCACAGATTCAGGCGATAGCATGGATGTGCATAAGGCAGAAGTAGGGGACAATGTGGTTAATGTCATTCGAGACTCTGGGTGCACTGGTGTTATGGTGAAGGAGTCCCTGGTTGAGAAGGGACAATTCACGGGTAAAACACAGAGGTGTAGACAAATTGATGGACGGTAGCAGAATTCAAAACGGCCCAGGTGTTTATTGCTACACCATTTTATAGTGGAAGTGTACAGGCTTTGGCTGTTCCCAAGCCGCCGTATGATTTGGTAATCGGAAACATCCCGGAGCACGGGG
>CM031616.1:55432302-55452302 GCA_018398815.1 Conus ventricosus
TAACAAAGTATAGCCATTCATGTTATTCAGAATGTCCCACGGCGGATCGTCCGAATAGGCAACAACCGACGAAACAACAGTCCGAACTATCACTACTTCCCTGTATGTAGCAGGGTTCGAAAAAAATCAGACCAACTTCACGTTTTATAAATCAATCAAGGTGTGACAGGCATTCCGAAGACTGATTTTCCGAAAGAAGATTTGAAACAAGCGAGTGGTGATAGCCCCTCAACCTCCCCACCCCCAACCCCCCACCCCCACCTCCACCTCCACACTCACCCAAAAAAAAAACAAAAAAACAAAAAAAAAAAAACCGCACGAATAATATGAAAACCATACAAACGGAAACGGTTCATTTTAACTCTCTCTCTCTCTCTCCTCTCTCTCTCTCTCTCTCTCTCTCTCTCTCTCACTCTCTCTCTCTCTCTCTCTCTCTCATATCCTGGATGGACAGTCGCTTTGGGTTTTGGGAGTGAAAGAAGATCTGCACGTCCTAGGGGGGAGGAGTACGGGGCCTTGCAGGATGAGCTGAGGGCACTACGAGGTGAAGTCACGGGTCTGCGTCAGCAGAACGACGACTTACAGAGGAGGAACGAGGACCTGACGAGGGCCCTGGACGTCTTGGAGGAAGACGGACGACCTTGAGGGACGGTCCAAACGCAACAACCTCATCTTTTACGGCCTGCCACGGAAGGACAACGAGACTCCGATGGACTGTGAAGGACGGTGAAGGACCTGATCAAAAATAAGTTAGAAATTTCTGAGGACGTACAGTTGACAGGGTTCACGGATCAACTCCAAGCCTGACTCGCCAGTTATTGCCGGTTGTCTTCTATAAACAGAAGACATCTGTGCTAAAAGCTAAGGGCAAACTACAAGGGACAAAGGTTTTCGTTGGAGAGGACTTCTCTGCTTCAGTAAGAGAGGTTAGGAGACGGTTAACACCACATCTTAGGAGGCAGGTCAGAGGGTAAGAGGGCCTCGATGGTGTTTAACCACCTTCTGATCGATGGGAAGAAGTTCACTGTGGACCGCGATGACAAACTGGTTGAACTGAGATAGGGTGACGGCCGGCCCACAATTCATCTGGGGTAAATTTACTGTGTTTGTAAATGGAACAAATTTTGGGACGACACCGGTTTTGTTTGCCACAGTGCGGTGTGGCTGACACGCTGCCAGCACGTGCTATCCTTTGAGACAGGGAACAACGCGGTGTGGCTGACACGCTGCCAGCACGTGCTATCCATGAGACAGGAACAACGCGGTTTTGTTCTGTCCTTCGTTCAGCCGTTGCCCAGGTTGAAAATGTAAATAGTGTTTCAAATGTTTCTGAATCTGTGTCACAAAACCCGTCTGACTTGTTTTCCGGAGGTGTGTGTACTGTGTCACCTGATCGTGTCGATCGGAATGTGTTAAATTCTCCTTCTCTTGTCAATAAATCGAAAAAATTTTCGCTTCTTCACTGGAATGTAAATGGTTTATTCTCTAAACTATCTGACAAAGATTTTATTTCATTTGTTACTTCTTTTGATTTTCTATGCCTGAGTGAAACGTTTATGGAAGATTTCCAATCGTCTGTTTTTGTTGGCTATGAAAAATTGTGTAAACCAGCCGTTAAACTTACGTCTCGTGGAAGGCGATCTGGGGGCTTAGTATGTTTGATTAGAAAAGAATTCTGTTCACTCATAAAGCCTCTGGAGATTCAGTCAGACATTTTTTTGCGCTTTCATTTTTTAATAAATCTATTTTGGGTACAATTAAAGATGTCTTGTATGTGTGTTCATATGTACCGCCAGAAGGTTCGCCATATTACTATTTCACTGATCATAACAATGGTATTGCTTTACTTGAAGATTTTATATGTGACTGCCTGCTTTCTATTGGTGACGTTTATATAATGTAAGTGGTGATATGAATGGTCGTACTTCCAACATTTCTCAAGACTTAGATGAAACTGCATTTTCTTTTGAAAACCAACGTCTGAGTGGTCCATTACACGTGGGCAGAAATTCAGAAGATAACGTGTTAAATAGATATGGTAAGATGTTACTAAATATGTGCACTGCATTGGATTTGTGCATTTTAAATGGTTTGTGTCAGGGCGACCTCAAAGGTTGCTACACATACATCTCTGAGTGTGGAAGCAGTGTGAATGATTATTTTATAATGTCGTGTGATATGTTTGCAACACTTCTCAATGATTGTAAGTTATGGGTGGGTGAACGTGTTGATTCTGACCACATGCCTTTGGTATTATGTATTAATTTACACAGCTTAACCCCGCACTCTGTGAAAGAACATATGTTGTCAATTTTGTTGAAAAGTATTGCTGGAATGATATTCATGTGGATTTGTTTCATAATGCAATGGATTCACCAGAATTCAGCAAAGGATACACATGGCAATCAGTCTCATTGAGGTTAATGTTGATGAAGCTTTACTTGTTTTTAACAGATGTCTAAAAGTCGCTGCGGAATGTATGAGGAAGATCATTAATGTAAATGAAAAAGTAGTTGGCGAAGACTGGTACGATAAGGAATGTCTTTTAAGTAAAAGAAATGCACGTAAATTGTTAATTAAATACCGTCGAACTTTATCTGTACCTGATCACGTTTGAGTACTGTAATGCCAGACGCGATTATAGACATCTTTTGAAGAAAAAAGAGAAAGCATTTAACAGAATTATGTTAGATAAATTAGTCGCCTCCATTAAGTGCCAAAAGGAGTTTTGGGAGACAATGCGCAAAATTCAGAAAAGACGAATTCACCCCCAAAACAATATCAGTCTGGAAAATTGGTTTCAACATTTTAAGAAATTGCTTGAAAGAAATGATGACATTGACAACGATATAGGGCAAGGAGATGAGAGTGATAACGACGACGACAATCATGGTCATTTAAATCGTCCTATATCGAAAGAAGAAAATCATTTTGCTTTAAGTAAACTGAGAAATCGAAAAGCTGCCGGTCCAGATGGGATCATTGGTGAAATGATAAAAAGTGCATGCAAATCCGATTTGGTGATGAATTTTTTCACAAAAATTTCTGAATACTCTATTTGATAAGGTGTGTTTCCTAAAAGTTGGGCCGAATCTATTGTTCTCCCATTATATAAAAAAGGTGACGTTAATAATCCAGACAACTACAGAGGGATCTCGCTGTGCAACATCGGCAGTAAAATTATATAGTGCTATTATTAATAGAAGACTTCAAGAATGGGTCGAAGAGAATGATATTACAGGCGAATTTCAAGCTGGATTTAAACGTAATTATTCGACTATAGATCATATGTTTACTTTGTATGGCCTTTGTTCAAAAACAGTTTTGTCTAAATCGAAAAATTTTATGTAGCTTTTATTGATTTTGAAAAAGCTTTTGACTCTGTCAACAGGAGTGTTTTGTGGCCAATTTTGGTGAAGCATGAGAATCCGAGGTAAATTATATAAATGTGTTTTGAGCATGTATGACTCTGTGAAAGCGAGAGTGAGATGCGGATCATCTCTAACAGACTACATAAACTGTACATTGGGAGTTAAACAAGGGGATGTCTGTAGTCCTATTCTTTTTTCTATGTTTATTAATGAATTAACTTTAGAAGTAATACATAATGGTAAGCATGGAGCTCAGTTAGTAAACGATGCATTGGAGATTTTCATCCTCCTCTTAGCTGATGACGTTATATTAATGTCAGAAACGATAGTTTTGGGCTCCAAAACCAATTAAATAGTTTAGAAAGAGCCTCTGCGTCACTCCAACTGAAAGTAAACATGGCAAAAAAGTAATATCATAGTGTTTAGGAAGGGTGGACATCTCGCTGCACGGGAAAAATGGATGTACAATGGAATGCCTATGCCAGTCGTGAATGTCTATAAGTACTTGGTATATATTTTTCAACACGTTTAAGTTTCGGTTTTGCTTCAAAGACCTTGTAAGTAGAGCTAAACGTTGCTTACTTTGTATTTTAAAGAAATTGCGTATGCTTAATAATGAGTCTCTTACACTGTTTTTAAAGTTGTTCGATTCTCAAATTCAACCCATAGTGCAATACGGAGCTGAGTTATGGGGTCTTGATACTGCTTCTATACAGATTGAAAAGATTCATTTAAATGCATTGAAAAAGTTTCTCGGTGTTTCAATGCAAACGCCAAACGATTTAGTTTATGGGAGACCAATAGGTATCCAATCCATTTACTTTCTGTGGTAAGGTGCATTCGTTACTGGCTAAAAAAAACCCGGATGGAACCTAGTAGACTACCACATAAAGCATATAAAATGTTAGTACAGCTAGATGCTAGGGGTAAGAGTAATTGGGCCTCTAAAGTGAGATTAAAACTGTACGAATTTGGGTTTGGCTTTGTGTGGGAGAATCAAGGTGTAGATGACATAAATAGTTTTATTTGTATGTTCCGGCAAAGGTTAATTGACTGTAACTGGCAGAGATGGAATTCTCATATGGAGGACAGTGGCCGATTTGATGTTTACAGAGTGTTAATCCTGCACATTGTATTCCAAAGTACTTAGCAATGCAAATTAACAGACATATTAAACATATTGTCACTAAATTTAGATTTGGTGTATCGAATATCTGTGTACATTCTAACCGTTATCGGCCTTTTATTGATCGTAATTTTACATGTCCGCTCTGCCATGAAGATGATGAAAATGAAGTTCATTTTGTTCTGTATTGCCCTGTATTACAAGTTATCAGACAGAAATTAATCCCATTTAAGTATCTAAGAAACCTTGTTTTTCAAACTCATTAGTTAATGGCATCATCAAATGAAAACACTACAAACAGTCGCTTTGTATTTGTTAAAGCTTTCAGAATGCGAAATGATGTGCTAAGATAACAAATGTTATGTTTCTCAAATTGAGTTTGCATTGATGAATTGCGCGATTTGTCATTTACTTACCCCCTTCTAAGGGCTATGGCCTTTACGAATAAACATCTGCATCTGCATCTGCATCTCTCTCTCTCTCTCTCTCTCTCTCTCTCTCTCTCTCTCTCTCTCTCTCTCTCTCTCTCTCTCTCTCTCTCCTCGCATGTGCCCATATGAATGTTGTTGCTGTTGTTGTTGTTGTTGTGTGTGTGTGTGTGTGAAAAGTTTGTTGTTCCCTTGTTTTTGCCCTTTCACAATCCATGTTAATATGTTTCTTCCCCCGATCGCAGAGAGAGACAGAGAGAGACAGAGAGAGACAGAGAGAGAGAGAGAGAGAGAGAGAGAGAGAGAGAGAGAGAGAGAGAGAGACAGACAGAGAGAGACAGGAGAGACAGAGAGAGAGACAGAGAGAGAGAGAGAGAGAGATAGAGAGAAGAGAGAGGAGAGAGAGGAGAGAGGAGAGAGAGAGAGAGGAGAGTAGAGGAGAGAGAGAGAGAGCTCAAATGTTATTTGTCTGTTCTTCCATCTTTATTTTTGTCCGGTTTTTATTTCTTCTTTCGTCTCTTTCCCAACTCCTCTATGTATGTATTTTCAGCTTTCTCCTTCGCTCCAATGTCTTTATTGTCTGTGTTCTCCCATTGCTGGCCTCCACATCCATCTCCCTGATCTCCGCCCCCCCCCCCCCCACCCCCTCCCACACAAACACACAGCACCCACACCACCACCGCTGTCCTGCCACTAAAATTAATGATAGCTTGATGGCTTCCTGCTGACTGATTGTTGCAGCTTACCCCTCTCTCTCTCTCTCTCTCTCTCTCTCTCTCTCTCTCTCTCTCTCTCTCTCTCTCTCTCTCTCTCTCTCTCTCTCTCTCCTGCTGACTGATTGTTGCAGCACACCTCTCTCTCTCTCCTGCTGACTGATTGTTGCAGCTTAACCTCTCTCTCTCTGCTGACTGATTGTTGCAGCATACCTCTCTCTCTCTCCTGCCGACTGATTGCTGCAGCTTACTCTCTCTCTCTCTCCTGCTGACTGATTGTTGCAGCTTACCTCTCTCTCTCTCTTGCTGACTGATTGTTGCAGCTTACCTCTCTCTCTCTCCTGCTGACTGATTGTTGCAGCATACCTCTCTCTCTCTCCTGCCGACTGATTGCTGCAGCTTACCTCTCTCTCTCTCCTGCTGACTGATTGTTGCAGCTTACCTCTCTCTCTCTCCTGCTGACTGATTGTTGCAGCTTACCTCTCTCTCTCTCTCCTGCTGACTGATTGTTGAAGCTTACCTCTCTCTCTCTCTCTCTCTCTCTCTCTTCTCTCTCTCTCTCTCTCTCTCTCTCTCTCTCCTGCCGACTGATTGTTGCAGCTTACCTCTCTCTCTCTCCTGCTGACTGATTGTTGCAGCTTACCTCTCTCTCTCTCTCTCTCTCTCTCTCTCTCTCCTCTCTCTCTCTCTCTTGCCGACTGATTGTTGCAGCTTACCTCTCTCTCTCCTGCTGACTGATTGTTGCAGCTTACCTCTCTCTCTCTCTCTCTCTCTCTCTCTCTCTCTCTCTCTCTCTTTCTCTCCTCTTCTCTCTCTCTCTCTCTCTCTCTCTCTCTCTCTCTCTCTCTCTCTTGCCGACTGATTGTTGCAGCTTACCTCTCTCTCTCTCCTGCTGACTGATTGTTGCAGCTTACCTCTCTCTCTCTCCTGCTGACTGATTGTTGCAGCTTTACCTCCCTCTCTCTCTCTCTCTCTCTCTCTCTCTCTCTCTCTCTCTCTCTCTCTCTTCTCTCCTGCTGACTGATTGTTGCAGCTTACCTCTCTCTCTCTCCTGCTGACTGATTGTTGCAGCTTACCTCTCTCTCTCTCTCTCCTGCTGACTGATTGTTGCAGCTAGCCTCTCTCTCTCTCTCTCTCTCTCTCTCTCTCTCTCTCTCTCTCTCTCTCTCTCTCTCTCTCTCCTGCTGACTGATTGTTGCAGCTTACCTCTCTCTCTCTCTGCTGACTGATTGTTGCAGCTTACCTCTCTCTCTCTCTCCTGCTGACTGATTGTTGCAGCTCGCCTCTCTCTCTCTCTCTCTCTCTCTCTCTCTCTCTCTCTCTCTCTCTCTCTCTCTCCTGCTGACTGATTGTTGCAACTTACCCCCCCCTTCTCTCTCTCTCTCTCTCTCTCTCTCTCTCTCTCTCTCTCTCTCTCTCTCTCTCTCTCTCTCTCTCTCTCCTGCTGACTGATTGTTGCAGCTTACCTCTCTCTCTCCTGCTGACTGATTGTTGCAGCTTACCTCTCTCTCTCTCTCTCTCTCTCTCTCTCTCTCTCTCTCTCTCTCTCTCTCTCTCTCTCGCTCTCTCTCCTGCTGACTGATTGTTGCAGCTTACCTCTCTCTCTCTCCTGCTGACTGATTGTTGCAGCTTACCTCTCTCTCTCTCTCCTGCTGACTGATTGTTGCAGCTTGCCTCTCTCTCTCTCCTGCTGACTGATTGTTGCAGCTTGCCTCTCTCTCTCTCCTGCTGACTGATTGTTGCAGCTTACCTCTCTCTCTCCTCCTGACTGATTGTTGCAGCATACCTCTCTCTCTCCTGCTGACTGATTGTTGCAGCATACCTCTCTCTCCCCTGCTGTTGACTGATTGTTGCAGCTTACCTCTCTCTTTCTCCTGCTGACTGATTGTTGCAGCTTACCCCTCTCTCTCTCCTGCTGACTGATTGTTGCAACTTACCTCTCTCTCTCCTGCTGACTGATTGTTGCAGCTTACTCTCTCTCCTGGGTGGAAGACAACCGTGCTCAGAGCTGCTGAAGTGCGGCAACTTCTCCGGAATGGATGCTCTGAACGACGCGGACATTCGGGATGAGTTTATGGGAACGGAATTTTGGTTGCAGGTAGGAGGTTCCACTCCCTTTCTATGCAGTGAAAATATAATTATGACATTGAGAGAGAGAGAGAGAGAGAGAGAGAGAGAGAGAGAGAGAGAACGAACGAACGAAATTTTATTTTACCAGGGTAATGAGATAAGCAAATTGCGCATGCTTTTTTTCACCCAGCCCTGGGGAAAAATAACCCACATGGACAACACACAAGTCATTATGGCAACAAAGAGGAAAAAGTGAATACACTAAGTCAACTTGAAAACTGTAAGAAGTAACAGACTAATACTACAAAAGCAAACGACAAAATCATGCAAGCATCCATATGCGCGTGTGCGCTCACACACACACACACACACACACACACACACACACACACACACACACACACACACACACAACACACACACACACACACACCACACACACACATGAAGGAATTGATCTAATGACAACATCAGCAATCTATACAGTACTGTTTAAACATAACAATAGTCACAATGTCTGTTATATTCTTTCTTTCGCATTATATGGCATGAAGAGAAATATCATGTCTAAAATATGTAGTGTACGTTTTAAAAAGTTTTTAGTGCCTGAAAGAGCAATGCTTTGTAAGCTGATTTAAACGAGCTAATGCTTTCTTTATCTTTCACGTAATTTGGTAAGGAGTTCCAAAGGGCCCCTCCTGAATAGGCGAGACTTGTTTTAAAAAGATCAATTCTGGGTTTTCTCATTACAATATTATTCGTGTATCTTGATTGATTTCGCGGAAATCGTGTGGTTAGTGTACAAGGAGCAAATCCGTTCATTATTCGATACATTACAACGGCTTTGTTAAACTGTAGTTTATACGATAATGGAAGGATCTCCAGCGCAAAGTAGTCTTCAGTCGTCAAACTGGTAGTTTTTAAAAGTACTAACTTCAGAGAGCGTTTATAAATCCTGTTTAGATATCTTAATGTGTTTGCACTGCATTGATCATAGAGTGTTGACGCATAATCGATTGATGATGAAATAAATGCATGAAAGAATTTCTTTCGAGCTGTAACATCGAGAAAATTCTTAATTTTTGAAAGTTGAAATAACCTTTGGGAAATACGTTTGCATAAACTATCGATATGGGGTGACCAGGGAGAGAGAGAGGGGAGAGAGAGAGAGAGAGAGAGAGAGAGAGAGAGAGAGAGAGGAGAGAGAGAGAGAGGAGAGGAGGGTGGGGATAGTTTAGGAGGGGAAAGATAGGACTCTTGATTTGTTGGTGTTTTCGTTCCAGGCGTTAATGGCACAACAAAGGAACCTCTAGCTGCGGTTGGTGTATAGTGACTGTCGTGGCTAGATTCTACTTGTTGATGGTGCTTTGCGCTTGATTTTTCTTGGGTCAAATCAGAGATGGTACTCTCAGATACTGTATTACCACGGTGTAGTAATTGAATCCCCCCACCCACCCACCCACCCACACACACACACACACACACACACACACACACACACACACACACACACACACACACACACACACACACACGCGCGCGCGCGCGCGCGCGCGCGCGCGCGCACACACACACGCCATCCCATGCTGCCTCACCCCACCTTGTTTTCTACAGATGTGATGACTTCATTTTCCATACAGTGTTTCAAAATGGTGACAACGCTTGGTATTGGAGTCTAATCTCTGTCTCTCTGTCTCTGTCTCTCCTTCTCTCCCCTCCCCCCCCCCCCCCCCCCCCCTCTCTCTCTCTCTCCCTCCCTCTCTCTCCCTCTGTCTCTCTCTCTCTCTCTCTCTCTCCCACTCTCTCTCTCTCTCTCCCTCCCTCCCTCTCTCTCTCTCTCTCTCTCTCTCTCTCTCTCTCTCTCTGGGTGAGTGATGTGCTGTGTTAACGGAAAGACGTGTTGTGTGATGTGAACCCGTAACCCCAAGATCACGAGTCCGATGCTCTACCAACTGAACTATTCCGGCCCCCTCGTCGGTAGGCGCCTTCGTGTGTTAGTGGGTGGGTATGAGGGGTGGGTATGACTCGTGTTGCTAGCTCGAGGACAATCCACTAGAGTTTGCACTGTTTCCACAGACCGGTGACTGCTTCCACGTTTACAATTTCCGTCTGACCCCCCTCTTGGATGACTGGAGGCTCCGTTGTGATGGCGTGAGTTGTCAGTACTGCCGTTGCCGGAACGTTGCTGCAGGAGCCTGCAACTACCAGCTTGTTACCCTTATAATAAGCATGTAATCCCTTCTCACGTTGCTTTCTGATCTGCTCCAATTGTCTGGTTGTCAAGTTGCCTGCGACCTGAATTCCATTTTGCTTTCAACGCCATACGTCCCTTTGTCAAGACACCTATCTTGTCTCGCCTAACGCAAGAATTTGACAATCATTGGGCGCGGCTTGTGGTTAGGATGACAGTTGGCAGCCATGGATGCAACGTTTAGTTTTAGACCCACTCCGTGCGCACACACACAATGTCATCCACGAACCACGTTTTTTCCTGGCAAGTATCTTTCAAACATTACACCACTTTGGTGGCACAAGACTCAAAATGATTCGGCAGGAGCTTCTACAAGACCGAAAAAAACGGAAATTTATCCAATTCCTCTTCGTCCTGTTTCTCTGCTGCCTGCAGCTCGCAGGTTTTCTCCAGGCTACTGGTGCGGTCCTGTAGGTCTGCAATGGCACTTGTTTCTCTGCTGCCTGCAGCTCGCAGGTTTTCTCCAGGCTACTGGTGCGGTCCTGTAGGTCTGCAATGGCACTTGTTTCTCTGCTGCCTGCAGCTCGCAGGTTTTCTCCAGGCTACTGGTGCGGTCCTGTAGGTCTGCAATGGCACTTGTTTCTCTGCTGCCTGCAGCTCGCAGGTTTTCTCCAGGCTACTGGTGCGGTCCTGTAGGTCTGCAATGGCACAGCCTGTACCGACGACAACACAGTTCATGTCAGCATGCAGAGCGCCAAGCTAATAATAATATAATGATAATGAATACTTATATAGCGTCTATTCTCGGCTGGAGACCAAGCTCTAAGCGCTTTACAATCCACACTCGTTTACACAACGGGCTGCCTACCTGGGTAGTGCCGACTGAAGAGCTGCCAGCTGGCGCTTCATTCAGTCGTTTCCCGTGTCCTCCAGTCAATGTCGTCCAATATCGTTCACTCAATATCCTTACTACCTTCATTTTTTCTATTTCTCACGCAGGGTGCATGCTATGTGTAACGTGTCATCCGTACCAACGGCCAAACTGGCCTTCTCTTCCGAAAGTCGGTGGTGGGATTTTACGTGTATGCAAGATGCTATGCGTGCGTTCACACACGGAACCTCGGTTTATAGTCTCATTCGAAGGACTGTATGGGAAATGGAGTCAGACCCAATGTTAACTCCGAGGGAAAAATCCCCCTGTACCGAAACGGCCCGGCGGAGATTCGAACCCGCGTCCCCAGGATCACGAGTCCGGCGCTCTACCAACTGAACTCTTCCGGCCCCCAAGCTGTGACGACACTTTTTCGTTGATAGCCTGTGTTGGCTAAAAAGGCAGATAACGCCTCTTGGCAGAGTGGCAGTACTTAAATCCCTTATCTTATCAAAACTAACCCATCTATGGATGTTATTACCGAACCCACCAGACTACATACTTGATGAAGTTCAGAAATTTACAGTTAAGTTTGTGTGGGGTAAAAAAAAGATGAAATTAACCGGAAAAACGTCTGTAAAAGTGAGCAGCGTGGGGGGGATAGGAATACCAAACATATGGAAACAAATAAATGCATTAAAACTAACCTAGATTCGTAAACTCTCATCAAGTAACCATATATGGGGAAAACACTCTTCCCATTATATTACAAGGTTGAAATTATTCATAATTCAGGTGCTGATTTGTCTGGGCATAATAAGTTAAATAATTTCTGGAAAGATGTGTTCAAAGCATATAAAGAAATAGATGAGATTGTTGTCAAAACTGCAGAAGAATTCTGTTTAGAGCCTTTGGTTTGTAATAGGAATTGGAGGATTGGGGGCAGATCTAATTTTTATTAAAACTGGAAAGGAAATGGTGCATTCTGCGAACGAAATCTTTCAGACGAAAATTGTGATTGTTTTCAGTTTCCAGTCCTTTGTTAATAGATATAACATCAATACAGATTTTGTAATATATAATAATAATAATAATAATAATAATAATGAATACTTATATAGCGCTATTCTCGGCTAGAGGCCAAGCTCTAAGTGCTTTACAATCAACACTCGTTTACACAACGGGCTGCCTACCTGGGTAGTGCCGACTGAAGAGCTGCCAGCTGGCGCTTCATTCAGTCGTTTCCCGTGTCATCCATTCAGTATCGTTCAATATCGATCACTCATTTTCCTTACTTCCTTCATTCTTTCCATTTCTCACGCAGGGTGCATGCTATGTGTAACGTGTCATCCATACCAACGGCCAAACTGGCCTACTCTTCCGAAAGTTGGTGATGGGATTTTACGTGTGTGCAAGATGTTATGCATGCGTTCACACACGGAACCTCGGTTTATAGTCTCATTCGAAGGACTGTATGGGAAATGGAGTCAGAACCAATGTTAACTCCGAGGGAAAAATCCCCCTGTACCGAAACGCCCCGGCGGAGGTTCGAACCCGCAACCCAGGATCACCAAGATTACGAGTCAGGCGCTCTACCAAATGAGCTATTCCGTATATAAGGGTTACATTAGTGCTGTGAAAAAGTATTCGAGAGATGCTGGAGTAGAAATAAAGTGTTATAAAGAAGGTGAGTCTAGTAAACTAATGTATGTGATATGTTCAGTTTCAAGGGGAGCCTCACTTTATTACGATTTGCTGAATCAAATCACTCAAGAGCCAACTTTTTGCAATAAATGGAATGAAAGATTACCGAAGGATGTTAATTGGGCTGCAATTTTTAGAAAATCCGACAGATAAAAGATGTTAAGTTAAGATGGTTTCAGGTTAGAATTATTAACGGGATACTGGCAACCAATACTGTTTTGAAAAACATGAGCAATGAAGATTCAGAAAAATGTTCTTTTTGTGATAGAGAAAAAGAAAACATTCAACATATGTTTTGACACTGCCCTCATGTTCAAACTTTCAGACAAGAATTTCAAAATAAAATGAATACAAAATGTGAAACTATGAATCTACTGCTGAATGAAAATATTGTTCTACTTGGTTGTGACAATGATTTTAGTTCGGAAAAAAAACGTTTCACTTAATTCTGTTAAATGCCGAATCTTATATTTACAAATGTAAATATGGAAAACATTTGCCATTATTTCAAATTTTCACTGTGTATTTGAAAGCAAGATATGAAATTTAAAAAAAAATATGCTCAATGTCTTCAAATGTTACTTACAACAAAGTTTGTTACGCAGTAGCTTTCATATTCGTTTTTATTGGATTAATGCATTTTTTCTTGCAAGGTTTCCAAATAATATGACAACGCCCAGTTGCTTTGTTTTCTCTATTTGATTAATTTGTTTGCTCGTTTGTGTCATTTTGCTTTTATTTATTTGACTGTTTTTGTGTTTACCCTTTGTGTCTATGATAGGATAAAAAAAAAAGAACAACAAAAAAACACGCATACGGTGGTTATTAAGTAACTGGTGTTATCATTTTAATGGCAGTTGTAGTAAAAATAGTAGTCATAGTTGTGGTGGTAGTAATAGTGCTAATGATGGTACTAGTAATCACAGTAGTAGCAAGGTGATGATTTTGATGATGATGATGATGATGATGATAATGATAATGATGATGATGATGATGATGATGATGATGATGATGATGATGATGATGATGATGATGATGATGTATGTATGTATGTATGTTTTGTTGCTAGTGTTATCTTACCACGATATGTATGCATTTTGCTTTTTGTATTCCTTATTTGTAATTTGTTCTTAAGTTTGGAAATAAAACATGACTTTAAAAAAAAGGTTTCTCCAGTTGAAATATCTAAGACATCCTTCTACATTTAGACATATTTTGCTTGTGACTTCTGACGGTGAAGATGTTATAAAACAATTTGTCATCTATGTGTATAAGGCGTTCCGAATCCGCTCAATTAGCTGTACCTGATTGATACCGTTCTCCTTTTCTTTGTGTTGTGTGTACAATTTCTCGTATTCACGATTGGTATTGTTCTCCTTTTGTTTGCTTTGGATGTACGATTTCTTGCATTGTATGGATATACCACCCCCTTCATGAGGAGCCATGGACTTCCGTATCTCCCTCCCCCCCCCCCTCTCTCTCTCTCTCTCTCTCTTCTCTCTCCTCTCTCTCTCTCTCTCTCTCTCTCTCTTTCAGTCAGTCTGTATGTCTGTTCTGTTTGTCTGTCTGTTTGTCCGTCAATTTGTCCGTCCGTCTGTCTGTCTGTCAGTCTGTGTGTGTGTGTGTGTGTGTGTGTGTGTGTGTGTGTGTGTGTGTGCGTGCGTGCGTGCGTGCGTGCGTGCGTGCGTGCGTGTGCGTGCGTGCGTGCGTGCGTGGCGCGCGCGCGCGGTGTGTGTGTGTGTGTGAGTGTGCGTGCGCGCGCGCGTGTGTGTGTGTGTGCATGTTGATTATCAACCGAGTTAAACTCAATGGGCAGCTTAACACTTCCTCCGAAATGAATTCCAGAATGGTGCAGAGTATGATGAGCTGTGCCATTGACAACCAAGACACGTGTGAGTTCAACGGGAGCAACATGGATGCCATCCAACAGCGGCGTGACGAGATCACAGAGCTCTGCCAAGGTTCTGGTGAGATATGACAATACGCAAGCATTGGTAGGCTGCTCAGTCCAAACTCTTGAACACCTGTGTTACACGCATGACAGACGATGGCCTCCTAGCTGACCACATGAAATGAAAGGTCGAGTGACCAGTCGTCTAGGTGTCTCCCGTCTGACTCGCTTCAGTTGCAGGCCTGTCCAAGCCGATCCCGCGCAAACGTGAACTGTAATCCTGCCTATTTCAAACCAGTTCGGTCCGGTCTAATCTAGTTTAGCCTCTGTATGTTCAAACTAAGTCCAGCTAACGGTAAACAAGTGGGGTAACTTTTGCTCCCATAAGAAAACCTAACAAAAAGTAAGTTTTATTCAAGACTGGCACAGCCTTTTTTAAACTTGAATAAAGTCAAACAAATACAAAGACGAACAATCTAATAGTGGGGGAAAAATACAAGCGCAGGCCAACAACTCGACTGTCTTCATAGTAATGACTTGGCAAAATTTGGACTTGGGGGGGGGGGGGGGGCTGTGCCAGTCTTGAATAAAAGTTACTTTGTGTTAGGTTTTCTTATGGGAGCAAAAGTTACCCACTTGTTTACCGTTTACTGTTCCCTGCCTCATTTCATTTCCAATTAAGTCCAGCTTAGGTTTAGTGTGTGGTATTCGGCCATGTCACTCTCACTGGCTACAATACACAGTTTAATCAAACACAATAGATTTCTGTTCCATTCAGTCTCACTAACCCGATCTAACAGAATCAGTTCAGTTCAGGTCAACCTCCCGGTTTAGTCCAAAGTCAGTGTGGTCTGTTTTTGTCCAGTCCAGAATATTTCAGTCCGTTTCACTTCCTTGTAAACCCCTCTGTTACAGTCCTGTCCAATGATCTCCAAATCAGTTGAAGTTTATTATACTCTCAAAGCTGATCCAACCACCTCGTCCGGAGTCCGCCAGCCCACCGAGTCACACCAACTCTTCCCGGGCTTCCCAGAACAAAGATAAACACAAACCGAATCCCCTGGAAAAAAAACAATATGCAAAGCATATAAAAGTACTCCCAATTTATCTTGAATACGCGTGAGATATTCCATAAAGAGGAAAACCCGTTTTGGGCCGTGATAGCCGTTAATAACGGCTCTTCTGGTAAACATCGGCCATCATCCGTGATCCATCATGAACATACCTACAAATTTTCAGAAAGATCGGCCAAGAATTTTCTGAGATATTCCATAAAGAAGAAAAACCGTTATGGGCCGTTACAGCGTTGGTAACGGATATAATGGTAAACTAAAACACAGGTACCACCGTGACCATATCAACATACCTACAATTTTCGACAGATCGGCCAGTAGTTTTGTTGAGCGAGTGAACCATTGACCCGGACGGACAGACGATAGACACACAGAGCATTTCTTCGTTCCCATTCTTAAGTACTCCCTGTTCCTAAGAACTGGGAGTACAAAACCCTGAAACATTACCGCTCCAACATTCCTGAAACTGAACGGTCTCCAATCAATCACATCGATCTCATCAGCTTGGGCACACTCTAGAGAGGATCCTCACTGACACAGTCGTGGGACTGAGCAATTCATGTCATCAGTCAGGGATTTTGTAGGGCGTCCTGCGTTTGATCAGAATAGGCACGCGTCTATCTCTGGAATGACTGGGCTGCAGTGCAGTGTCTTCGCTGGTGGGTTGTCTGGGGATGAAGTTTGGTGGTGGCTCCGGTGGGTGGCATGCAGCTGGGACAGCTTCAAGACAACGTGGCTGTGGCTGAAGTATGAGGAGACCAAGAATCAGGGTGGATGTAAGCTATGGAGGGAACACAGAAAATACGGCAGGAAAGAAAAATAAATACAGCTCGGCTGAAGGTGGCCAGTTCCAACGGAATCCTAGACCATCTTGCCGAACGAGCTTCATCCAATCGATTTAGCCCAACTCAGCGCAACAGTCTCGTGCATGCACTGCATGCATGTATCCATGCACGCACGCACTACGTACAATGCTCAGGAGAGAGAGGAGAGAGAGGCGGAGAGAGGAGGAGAGGAGAGAGAGAGAGAGGTAGAGAGAGAGAGAGAGAGAGAGAGAGGATAAAGGGAGAGGCAGGAGGAAGAGAGGGCCACAGGAGAGAACAACAGACAGACAGACAGACAGACGAAGGGCAGACAGACATGAGACAGAGACGGAGACAGACATATCACACAATAGAGGACAGATATGCACAGAGAAACAATACAGAGAACGAGAGATTTATATACGCGCATCACAACTTCGATGTTTTTCATTTCAGGTGGTTTTGGTGATAGCCCTTACAAGAAAATGTCAAAAGGGAACCTTCCATCTGGTGGCTCTGGCAGTTCTCCTGATGATGAAACGTCAACAGAAGATCCACTCCCACTCTTGATAATGAAACGTCAACAGAGAGCTCCACTCCCTCCCTTCCTAATGAAACGTCAACAGAGAGATCCACTCCCTCCCTTGATAATGAAACGTCAAACAGAGAGATCCACTCCCTCCCTTGCTAATGAAACGTCAACAGAGAGATCCACTCCCTCCCTTGATAATAAAGCATCAACAGAGAGATCCACTCCCTCCCTTGATAATGAAACGTCAACAGAGAGATCCACTCCCTCCCTTGATAATGAAACGTCAACAGAAGGATCCACTCCCTCCCTTAATAATGAAACGTCAACAGAGAGATCCACTCCCTCCCTTGATAATGAAACGTCAACAACAGAGAGAACCACTCCCTCCCTTGATAATGAAACGTCAACAGAGAGATCCCTCCCTCCCTTGATAATGAAACGTCAACAGAGGATCCACTCCCTCCCTTGATAATGAAACGTCAACAGAGAGATCCACTCCCTCCCTTGATAATGAAACGTCAACAGAGAGATCCACTCCCTCCCTTGATAATGAAACGTCAACAGAGAGATCCACTCCCTCCCTTGCTAATGAAACATCAACGGAGAGATCCACTCCCTCCCTTGATAAATGAAACGTCAACAGAGAGATCCACTCGCTCCTTCCTAATGAAAGCGTCAACAACAGAGAGATCCACTCCCTCCCTTGATAATGAAACGTCAACAACAGAGGGAACCACTCCCTCCCTTGATAATGAAACGTCAACAGAGAGATCCACTCCCTCCCTTGATAATGAAACGTCAACAGAGAGATCCACTCCCTCCCTTGATAATGAAATGTCAACAGAAGGATCCACTCCTCCTTATAATGAAACGTCAACAGAGAGATCCACTCCCTCCTTGATAATGAAACGTCAACAACAGAAAGAACCACTCCCTCCCTTGATAATGAAACGTCAACAGAGAGATCCACTCCCTCCCTTGATAATGAAACGTCAACAGAGAGATCCACTCCCTCCCTTGATAATGAAACGTCAACAGAAGGATCCACTCCCTCCCTTGATAATGAAACGTCGACGGAGAGATCCACTTCCACCTTTAAAATGAAACGTCAACAGAGAGATCCACTCCTCCCTTGATAATGAAACGTCAACAGAGAGATCCACTCACTCCTTGATAATGAAACGTCAACAGAGAGATCCACTCCCTCCGTTCTAATGAAACGTCAACAACGAGAGAACCACTCCCTCACTTGATAATGAAACATCAACAGAGAGATCCACTCCCTCCCTTGATAATGAAACGTCAACAACAGAGAGAACCACTCCCTCCCTTGATAATGAAACGTCAACAGAGAGATCCACTCCCTCCCTTGATAATGAAACGTCAACAGAAAGATCCACTTCCACCCTTGATAATGAAACGTCAACGGACAGATCCACTTCCCCCTTGATAATGAAACGTCAATAGAGAGATCCACTCCCCCTTGATAATGAAACGTCAACAGAGAGATCCACTCCCTCCCTTGATAATGAAAGCGTCAACAAAAGGGTCCACTCCCTCCCTTGATAATGAAACTCAAGAGAGAGATCCACTCCCTCCCTTGATAATGAAACATCAACAGAGAGATCCACTCCCTCCCTTGATAATGAAAACGTCAACAGAGAGATCCACTTCCATCCTTGATAATGAAACGTCAACAGAAAGATCTACTCCACATTTGATAATGAAACATCAAGGAGAGATCCACTCCCTCCCTTGATAATGAAACGTCAACAGAGAGATCCACTCCCCCTTGATAATGAAACGTCAACAACAGAGAGATCCACTCCCTCCTTGATAATGAAACGTCAATAGAGAGATCCATTCCCTCCCTTGATAATGAAACGTCAAACAGAGAGATCCACTCCCTCCCTTGATAACGAAACGTCAACAGAGATATCCACTCCCTCCCTTGATAATGAAACGTCAACAGAGAGATCCACTCCTCCCTTGATAACGAAACGTCAACAGAGAGATCCACGACTCCCTTGATAATGAAACGTCAACAGAAGGATCCACTCCCTCCCTTGATAATGAAACGTCAACAGAGAGATCCACTTCCATCCATGACAATGAAACGTCAACAGAAAGATCCACTTCCATCCTTGATAATGAGACGTCAACAGAAAGATCCACTGAAAGGGAAACGTCAGCTGAAAGATCGAGTGGTTTGGTTTAGCACACTGAATAAACAGGTTTCCGCATTGATAGATTCAGTGGTGTCTGTGGTGTTCTGGGACTACGGGGTCTCTACAAACGGAAGCAGCAGGGAGTGCCATTCCAGTGTCCTGCAGTACCCTGATAAGGAAACGTCAACAGGGAGATCCACTCCCTCCCTTGATAATGAAACGTCAACAGGGAGATCCACTCCCACCTTCCTATAATAAAACGTCAACAGGGAGATCCACTCCCTCCCTTGATAATGAAACATCAACGGAGAGATCCACTCCCTCCCTTCCTAATGAAACGTCAACAGGGAGATCCACTCCCACCTTCCTAATGAAACGTCAACAGGAGATCCACTCCCATCCTTGCTAATGAAACATCAACAGAGAGATCCACTCCCATCCTTGCTAATGAAACGTCAACAGGGAGATCCATCCCACCCTTCCTAATGAAACGTCAACAGGGAGATCCATTCCCACCCTTCCTAATGAAACGTCAACAGAGAGATCCACTCCCACCCTTCCTAATGAAACGTCAACAGAGAGAGCCCACTCCCTCCCTTCCTAATGAAACGTCAACAGGGATCCACTCCCTCCGTTCCTAATGAAACGTCAACAGGGAGATCCACTCCCACCCTTCTAATGAAACGTCAACAGGGAGATCCACTCCCTCCTTCCTAATGAAACGTCAACAGAGAGATCCACTCCCTCCCTTCCTAATGAAACGTCAACGAGAGATTTACTCCACCCTTCCTAATGAAACGTCACAGGGAGATCCACTCCACCCTTCCTAATGAAACGTCAACAGGAGAGAGCCACTCCCCCTTCCTAATGAAACGTCAACAGGGAGATCCACTCCCTCCCTTCCTAATGAAACGTCAACAGAGAGATCCACTCCCACCCTTCCTAATGAAACGTCAACAGAGAGAGCCACTCCCTCCCTTCCTAATGAAACGTCAACAGGGAGATCCACTCCCACCTTCCTAATGAAACGTCAACAGGAGATCCACTCCCACGCTTCCT
>CM031616.1:55457302-55462302 GCA_018398815.1 Conus ventricosus
ACACACACACACACACACACACTGAATGTGCAGAAACAAAACACACACACACCACACACACAACAAAACACACACACACACACACACACACGTGCGCGCGCACACACACACACCCCCACACACACACACCCCACACACACACCACACACACAATGTTGCAACACACACACACACCCCACACACACACACACACACACACACACACACACACACACACACCAAAAACACACACACACGTTTTGTGTGTTGTTATTAGCAAGCTATCACCTGCCCAGAGATTAAAAAACTAGAAGTCAAGCGGGAGCTGTTCAATGCATTGATAACAACAAAACTATTTGAATTAAAAACATATATTTGTCTCTCTTTCCCAAACCCTTTCCCAAACAAATAAATGGTATCTCAAAGACGATCTCCATCCAACACATCGAGGATCGAGCGTGCTGGCAAGAAACGTTGGAAGACATATCCGACAACTCTTTCTGGGAGAAACCGAGGAAGACAGCGAAAAACGTCAAAACAAGTGGCAGCCCGGGAACTATCCACCACCCAGGGACACAAACCCCTTCGCTGTACACAGTGGTCCATGGTACAAAATGTTTGACATTCTCAGTGGGCCTAATCCGGGTATAAAACCAAAGACAGGGGAAATACGTTAGTGTAGTTTTGGCGAAATCTAAACCCGTTGACTCTGTTCTTCCCATCTTGAGTGACTATTTAGGGGGATTTTCTTTTGATGTGTTAGTTAAAGCATTCGCTAACAGGACAGTGATCAATCTTCCTCATTGATAGAGTGCATTCTCTGTGTACAGTTCTTTTTTCGTTCTTGTCATAACTAATATTGTTTATCGTATCATAGTGATTTTTTTTTGTATTGTTAGTTACTTTTCAGTGCATATTTGTATTTAATCGCTTTTTCACCTTCATTTTATTTTGTTTTATCTATTAATAGAACGCATGTTTAGTTAAGGATTTTAAAGTGTTCCAATGGATTTGTCGATCCATCACAACCAGTAAGACCCATAGTACAACATCTATCTGAAGTCAAATACAACATTTTAGCTTTGCAATCACTGAATGTCAGTAAAAAAAAAACTACCTAAGCTTCCTAATTATTATTTCCACCAAATTATCCAAAACTTTAAATTTCTTTCTTTCTGCGTACGCAGGCTGATACACCTGCGGACACTCCCTGTATAGCCAGGCATGGAGTTTTGTGTGTATGACCCTTTTTTATCCGCCATTAAGGCGGGCCTTTACTCCATCTTCGGGGAAGGTGCATGCTATGTGTCCGTGTCATCATACCAAGGGCCAACTGGCCTTCTCTTCCGAAAGTTGGTGTGGATTTTACGTGTGTGCAAGATGTTATGCGTGCGTTCACACACGGAACCTCGGTTTATGTCTCATTCGAAGGACTGTATGGGGAATGGAGTCAGAACCAATGTTAAACTCCAAGGGAAAAATCCCCCTATACCGAAATTCGAACCCCCCAACCCCCAGGATCACGAGTCCGGCGCTCTACCAACTGAGCTATCCGGCCCCCCAAAACATTAATAAGAAGAAAAAATAAATGTGGCAATATATGTCCGTGAAGATGAAAAAATATGCTCAATGTGCCAGTCCTGCTCCACTAGACATTCCTGGATTGCATCATGTGCAGTCAGAATTCAAGTTGACCATAATGTAGTAACAGTTGTTTCTGTATACCTACCTCGGGGCCCCAAAAACGATCTTTAATACAGAATGGGTACGGCCCTGTTCAATCAGACCCATCTACCAAATATTTAATCACTGGTGATTTTAACGCCCATTCGCCATTCGGGGAAAAGGGATGCCAAATAATAACCAGTAACCGTTTATTAAAAAACATAGTGGACTCCTCTCTTTACCTTCTCAACGATGGCAGTATTATCTCGTATTCCAGACAACCCTAAACATAACCTAGTGCCATCGACTTATCATTCATATCTCCTGAACTGCTATATCATGTGACTGGCTGACACTTGATGATACATTAAATAGTGACCATTACCTATTAAGATTTCTTTGAAAATATGAGACCTGTAACAAATGATGTAACACATGACAAAGTTCCCAAATATTGTATAAATTTGCTAACTGGAAAAATTTTCATATCTACCAGTTCATTTAACATGAGCATAGAAATATTAAAGAATCAAGATGTCGATACGTTATATGATCATCTTCAGAAAGCAGTACACTCGCTGCAAAAGAATCAATTCCGACTGTAAAATCTGTAAAATCAAAAAAACATTTGGGTAATGTCTGGTGGAATGATATATGTCAACAGGCAAAACAAGAAAAAATAGAAAAACAAAGAATACAAAAGAGAAAAAATCCTAAGGAAAAAACTGAAAAACTCTGAGAAAAAAAGAGCGAAAAATTACCAAAATAGAATAATTGCACAAGCAAAACGACAGTATTGGTCGTCTTTTATGTCAAAATGAGGTATCAAACTATAAAGACATTAAAAAAAGTTTGGACACAATTAAAAACAATAAAAAAATGGAGTTAGCTTTCCACATTGTCCGATCAAATTAAAAACAATATCAATTTCCGTCAAATTTTGATAAATCTGAAGCATTTGCTGACTTATTTGCATACAACAGTAGCTTTAAAACAGCTTATCCTTGGACAAGAAAAAACACCGCGAACGTAAAGAAAAGAAAACATCTATGATAACCCAAAACCAACAGAAAATCACTATCAAATTCTGCTAAAAAACTTTGGGCAGGAAGTCAATGAGTGCATTATTAATCTAAAAAAAAAGACATCAGTGGGATTAGATGGCATTTCAAATGAATATTAAGTCATTTCCCGCAAAATTTGTCATAAAATTTCTACATTTGTTTTTCAAAATGTTGGGAACAGTGGCAAAATGCCCCTAATTTGGAACACTCAATTAAAATTCCTATTCATAAAAAAGGAAACCACTCAGTGTATAAAAAACAGCTATCGGCCAATATCATTAACGTCTAACACGTGTAAACTGATGGAAAAGATAGTGTTAAAAAGGAAAAATTCATCTTTGCAATAAAAACTGCATCATTCCTATCAACCCAAGCTGCATTCCAAGCAGGCAGATCTACAATTGAGCACTTAGTAAAACTTACAACACACGTAAAACCCTCAATTTGCACGTCGTAAGAACGTCCTCGCTACTTTTTTTGACATTCGTAAAGCCTATGAAAAGTGTGGCACAAAAGACTAATGTACAAAATTAAGAATACGGATATGGAAATATACAATTTATTCAAGATTTTACAAGGTAGGCACATTCACGCAAAAAAGGAAATAACGTTATTCAAACCAAAACCCTTACAAATGGGTTTAACCCCAAGTTCGTAATTTCCAATATAAATTAAATTTAATTCTGACTCCTAAAGTCTTTTAAAGATATGAAGTGGTCAATTTGTATGATATATACCTATGGACATAAAGTTGACAATGAAAAGAAATACAAACATAAGATCATTAAATTACATCAAAATAAAGTTTCAACTTGAATTAAATAAGATCAGTGATTTTTTCAATATAAATGGTTCTTTTCTCTTTTCCCCAGAAAAAAACTAATATGATTCTTTTTAATTGCTGGGTTACGATCCAGGACAACTCCTACTTTCACGTTGGATGGATTGGTTTTAAACTATGCAAAAAGTGTCAAATTTTTGGGTGTTTTTCTTAAGTAAGAATTTATCTTGGAACGCTCATATTGAATATATTTAAACAAAGCAAGAAAGAGCTTGAATTTCCTAAAATTAAATTTGCAAAACAATCTTGGGGACAGGAATTTCGAAATCCAATTATCCATCTTAGCAACTGCCCCTATAACGCTCCCAAGACTAACTTACGCTCAGGAAGTGTTCTTTAATGCTCCTCAATTTCTGTTTAAATAAATTCAGAGTACTGATTGCAAAGCTTATAAAAATTGCCCTTGGGGTTCCCACACATAATTTTAACTTAGGGACGTATAATGAGGTAGGAATCTTACCTCTTGCAGAACTTCGGAAAGCTTCTACTTCAAAATTTTATCTTTAAAGAGCTTTTCACAAAAACAATTTTAGTCAGAAGAAGTATGTTTAAATCAGAGGAGGATTTCGGAAAACGTGCCCAAAATATACTTATCAACTAGGTTATTTACTCGTTTTCCTCCGATCTTCTAAAGGATACTAAATAGATAAAAAAAAACATTGCCCAAAAGCCCCCATTTCACCTATTCCAAAATGGGACAAAGTAGCCTCCTTTGATATAGAATTATACAGATGTATTAAAAAAGATTGTCCACTTACCTTAAGAACATCTGTTTCGCTCATTTAGAAAGTAACTACAATCACCATTTGAAAATGTTTTTCAGATGGCTCAGTGCTAGAAATGATAACACGAGAGCAGCCTTCATAATCCCCAGTTTCAAAATAGAAAAGCTCTTCTATCTTTTGGTAGACCGTTATCAGAAAAAAAGAAAACACCCGAAGGTGCTGGGGGGGACCCAGAGATGCACTGTCTTCACCCGCCTTTAGAGCAGTCCTGTACCACCCTTGGAGGCCTGCGCTGTGTTGACGATGGGTACAGGCACGCGCAGGACACTCCATTAAGATACAAGGGACATAACTGCTCCTGAACAGAGGTAAATCAGACGACAAGATGCAGCTCATAACAGCCTTTTAAAATAGCATCCCCATGGGTGTCCAGTCCGTATTCATGACTGCAAAAGCCCCCGGCGAAAAACACCACCCTCCAGCTTCCGAGCACACCCACAGACCCAACCACCCTTTTCCCAGGGACAGATGAAGACAGTGCCACTCCAGACACAGCCAAGCTTCGCCATACGGTCTTATGTGGCCCCCAAGAGAGAATCCCCAAAATTGTAGTCTTTTCCCCCTGTCAACAGGACTTTCCCTGTGGTCAGTGGGGCTTTCCTCACCGTCACTGGACCTTTCTCCAGGGTCAGCTAGTTAAGGCAAAGAAGTAAAAAAAACACCCGA
>CM031616.1:55467302-55567084 GCA_018398815.1 Conus ventricosus
CTGTGCGTTCACCACGTCCTGTTGACCAGATTGACTCCCTGTCTTGTCTCCTGTTCACTGGTTGGCTGCTCACAACACTTCGCCACTGGTGAGGTCAAACTGTAAATTGTGAAGCACACACATGCACCAAAGCTGTAAGCAGGCAGTGGGCCAACCTCTTTGTCCACGGACAAAGGCTGTAAGCAGGCAGTGGACCAACCTTTTTGTGCATGGACAAAGACTGTAAGCAGGCAGTGGGCCAACCTCTTTGTGCATGGACAAAGACTGTAAGCAGGCAGTGGGCCAACCTCTTTGTGCATGGACAAAGACTGTAAGCAGGCAGTGGGCCAACCTCTTTGAGCATGGACAAAGACTGTAAGCAGGCAGTGGGCCAACCTCTTTGGGCATGGACAAAGGCTGTAAGCAGGCAGTGGGCCAACCTCTTTGTGCACGACAAAGGCTGTAAGCAGGCAGTGGGCCAACCTCTGTGCATGGACAAAGGCTGCAAGCAGGCAGTGGGCAAACCTCTTTGTGCATGGACAAAGGCTGTAAGCAGGCAGTGGGCCAACCTCTTTGTGCATGGACAAAGGCTGTAAGCAGGCAGTGGGCCAACCTCTCTGTGTGCATGGACAAAGGCTGTAAGCAGGCAGTGGGCCAACCTATCTGTGCATGAACAAAGGCTGTACGCAGGCAGTGGGCCAACCTCTGTGTGCATGGACAAAGGCTGTAAGCAGGCAGTGGGCCAACCTCTTTGTGCATGGACAAAGGCTGTACGCAGGCAGTGGGCCAACCTATCTGTGTGCATGGACAAAGGCTGCAAGCAGGCTCAACTGTACTGCTAGTGGCACTTTCATACCTGAAGGTTAGAGGTGTTTTTGGCAGTGTTTTATAGAGTCTACTGCAGAAAAAAGGAACATGATCGAGCCCACTGACTGGCAGTCAATGGCTGGCCAATGGTTTTCATGACAAACCGATCAGGGTGGGTCAGTGCCCATCATATAAAGCTTTACTTTGTGTCTGTTCCTGCCTCCTGTTCCTGTTTTGTGCCCTCTCTCTGCCACTATTCCCAAACTGCACACTCTCACTGCCCTGTGCCCTCTCTCTGCCACTATTCCCAAACTGCACACTCTCACTGCCCTGTGCCCTCTCTCTGCCACTATTCCCAAACTGCACACTCTCACTGCCTTGTGCCCTCTCTATGCCACTATTCCCAAACTGCACACTCTCACTGCCCTGTGCCCTCTCTCTGCCAACCCCTGCAACACAAGTGCAATACAAATGGATGTAAAACTAAAAGGGCTACCAGTTTCCTGTTCTCTCAGCTGTTTTAGTTTCCTCACTCTTTTTTTTTTTAATACAAATGGAAATTAATTTTCAAACGTTCAATGCTTAAAACGACTATCCTTCGATTAAAAAAATGAAAATAAAAATACAAATATAGTACAGTTAAAAAGAAAATAAGTTTCAAAAGACCAATCTAAAGAGAATTTAAAAAACAACTTTATCCATACCCTGCCATTAAAGAACTTGTTTTCATTCCTCTCTTTCTCTGTCTTTGTTTCTGTGTTTGCCCATGGGCACCTCTAAAAATGTAAAGATCATCATCAACCTTTGAAGAACTGTTCAGAGGGTCAACATCAACAGTATGGGAGTACATCTAGTGGCCTCCATATTCAAAACTGCACTCTCTCTCTCTCTCTCTCTCTCTCTCTCTCTCTCTCTCTCTCTCAAACACACACACACACACACACACACACACTGCAAATATTAAATACACCTGAAATTGATAATTTTCACATTAGCTTCGCAGAGCACATGGATTGCATCCTTTTATTGGGTGTTATTTCTCCTTTTAGTTCTTTGTCGGTGTTGCAAGGTCACCTGACCTCCCTCCATCCAGGCAACATACTCTGTCTTTTATTCAAATCAGAAACAACCAGAAAATCCTGATGACAGCAGACTTACTGCGTTTAAAAACAAAGTACATGATTATGTGCACTGAAATCTGGAAGCTGTGCGTCTTGATGTTTTCTTCTCCTTCTAGAAGTTCACAACCAATTTTCTGTCCTCAGCCAAATACACAGAAAGCACTTTCAGAGAAAACAAGAGGACTTCTTAGACCAAGGGAGAGGTACAAAGGGTTAGAACAGATCCTCTATATATTGCACTTTACTGTCTTAATTTACATGTGAAAGTAAAAAATCACAACAAATTTGGATTACAAGCAACAACAAAAATGATGACAAAACACAAAATACTTTACATGGATTTGTTAAGACGTTTGTGTACTTTCTCCTTAAACAAAAGTTTACCGCACTTTTACATGTGTCTTTGGGAAGGACAGGGGGGGGGGGGGGGGGGGGGGGGGGGGGAGGAAACAAAAAAAAAAGACTCATCAACGTTTGACAGAAAAGCACTATTGTGACATAGCAAGAGACCAAGACATAACAAACAATGCAATGACATGTCTTTGTTCACAATTTCTCATACATGCAGATAAACATACACACACTTTTTAACCACAAGCTATGCCGAACTGTCATATATGTGCATGTAAACCATTTTCAACCCCAAGGCATGCGCAGGTGTCTTCATCCAAAGTAAATTTGTACAATCAAAACACGGCATGCATTTCACATGCTTATCTGTACAATCACTGCATAAAACATGCCATGGAAGTGTTGGGGTAACTGAATACACCTGCACAGAAATCAACCTGCGCCACAGTGTCAGGGCTGGACAAAAAGCGTTTGTCAGCTGTAAATCCTACAAAGCTGGTTGTATGAGCAGTCACACGCTCCATGTAGGCAGGTCAGGTAGGGTGAGCAAATAGGGGAAAAAATGGGAGGAATGGGAGGTGGAACTTGTTAAATGATCTATGCATTACGACACAATCTGTCACAGTTGGTCGCAAAATCCATTTGCAACATTCAATGCTCAGCCCGGAGTAAGGAAGACTCAGAGTAAAGTCTGGATCTCTACACGCTGGAATGATAAATATATTCATAGGCAGGCAACATGTTATGACTACACACACACACCACACACACACACACACACACACACACACACACACATGCATTCTCTTTGAGCAGACACACCAAAATATTGGTGTAGAAATGATGCTCAGAGCCAAGTACTTATCACAAAACATTACAGTTTCATGCAGTGTTACAATGTTCAGGTCTGCATGTGTTTACAGGAAGCTACTTGCACATGTGTGTGTGTGTGTGTGTGGTGTGTGTGTGTGTGTGTGTGTGTGTGTGTGTGTGTGTGTGTCTGCAAGTGCATGTGTGTGTGTGTGTGTCTGTGAGTGCATGTGTGTGTATGTGTTCATGAGTGCATGTGCATGCATGATTGCATGCATGTGCATGTGTGTTTGCATGTGCATGTACGGATGTGTGTGTGCTTGTGTACATGCACATCAATGTGTATTTGTGCTTCCTATGCGCCCATCGTGTGTGGGAAGAAGGGGGTGGGGAAGTGACTTTTGATGCATACTATTGCTGGTGCTTGTGCATGCTGCAGCCATACCTTATGGACCAAACTCAGTTGTGTCCACGTGTCATTTGTGTGCAATATTTCATCGTCATGGTGTTCCCTCAACAGCATCTGATCATCCTGTGACCACACTAGTCATTTTAAACACACACACACCCCACCAACCCAGTAAACTTGATGAAGACAAAAGCCCAAATAACTTACCAGTGAATGAGAATAACTATAATGCACCCAAATCTGCTGACTGCCAAGGCTCCTGACGTCGTACACTGACCATTTGGAGTTATCTACCTGCAAGATGTCCCGACTCATTAGATCAACAAGTCAAGACTGAACTGTGAACACCATTGCAGTATCCCTGCAGCAGTGCAGTGGTTTGCTCTGGCTGACAGATTCATGACAACCTGAAGATAGTTCACTGCAGACTGCTGCTGCCAGATCTGCAATAATTCCAGCTTGGCTGTGTGCATGAGGAAGCAAGAATGTGTGGTGTGGGAGTAATGCTACCAACAAGGCCAAGACAGGACAACACACACACACACACACGCACACGCGCACGCGCACGCACACACACACACACTACACACACTCACGATCACGCACGCACGCACGCACACACACACACAGACACACATACACTCACACATATACACTCTCACATACACACACACACACACACACACACACACATACACTCACACACACACATATACACTCTCACATACACACACACACACACATATACACAGTGAAGCAGGCGTACAGCTGTGAATGTGACAGGAGGTGTTTAAGGCATTGTAAACAATACTGCTGGCTGAAAATTCAGCACCACCTTCACAACAAATAAAAATTTTTAAAAAGCAAGGCTGTTCTGCAACAGAAAATATTGACTGATATAGAGTTACTGTATGTTAACCGCTTCCTTTCTGATATAATGAATTACTGGTGTAGAGTTACTGTATGTTAACCGCTTCCTTTCTGATATAATGAAACCAAAAAAATAAGAGTTTTCCCAAGTGTAAAACAGAAAGCTAACTAGTTCCAATTCTCTGCACAAGAAACCCTGATAAGAAAACAACCCATACAAACATGAAAACAAACAACAAACAACAGAACCAAAGACAGACGAAGAACGTATCGGACAATGCCACATCCTATTTCAGAGGCTCATTTCTAGACATCCGTTTGACTTTCTGTTTTTATAAGATTGCAGAGACGCACACTTTGTTTGCCAAGATAATAACAGAAATGTAATGCTGGCATTTTTTTCTTCCTTACAGTGTCTGCCGCAGCAGAGGTGAACACATGCATGTATCTTATCTCTCGTTGGTTGTCAAATGGAAAGTGCGAGACCTTTGTGAACATGTGTGCATTGCACAGGGTCAGCAGCGGGATCAGAGACTGGCTGTACTCAACAGTGGCGGATATGTCTTGGAAGGGCGAGTCAGGGAACTCCAGCAGTTTGCATCACCGACACTTCAGCCCAGTAAATCATCCAGCGAGTTGGAGCCGTTCTGCGATGTGGAGGTGGGGGTCAACATGGCCGCCCCCATTCCCGCGTTCTGCATCTGTCCCCCCATTCCCATCTGCCTCTGCGCTCCCATCCCCATCTGCACCTGCCCACCCATTCCCATCTGCCCCATCATACCTCCCCCAGCCCCAAAGCCCCCAGCGGCAGCCCCCATGCCCATCATGGGGGAGCCCATCCTCATGCCGCTGCCTCCCATTCCCATCATGTTGCCCATGGCATTGGGTCCCATGCCCATGGGGCTGCCTCCCATTCCCATGGCGCCACCTCCCATCCCCATGGTGCCGGCTCCCCTTGCCATCGGGGTCGTCCCCATCCCGCCCATGCCTTGAGGCTGCTGGAAGGCGTTGCTGCCCACGGTCATCTGCTTCATGGACACCTTGGGCTTGCTGGAAGACTCCAGCAGACTGTCAAAGGCACTCAGATCGGGCTTGGTGGGCTGGCCTGCCCCTGAGGAGGAGGAGTTCATCCCCATCCCTCGCTGCTGCATGCCGAACGATGACCCCATGCCTGACACGGGGCCCATGCCGTACCCTCCTCCTCCTCCCCTCCACCGCCCATCCCCATCGTGGTGCTGGACCAGGAAGGCACGGACGAGATGTTGGCATTGTAGGCTGGCTGCGGCGGAGTCCTGTTGGCTGCCACGCTCATGGACGCCATAGCGTTCATGTTGGACTGCATCAGGGTGGAGGTCAGGTCTTTGGGGGCGGAGGAAGACGGCTTGCTGCCGGCACCACCAGCTCTGGACGGGATGGCGGCGGCGGGGGAGGAGGATTTGCTGGCAGGGGTGATGGAAGGCTGCGACTTGAAGATCTGTTGCTGTTCCTGCTGCTTGGCCAGCCGCTGCTTCTCCTCCAGGGTCAGCTGCCAACAACGCACAGCATCAGTGTTCATGTTTGTGTCTGTGTGTCCATGACAATGCCCAGCATCAGTGTTAATTTCTGTATCATAGCATCAGTGTTGATGTTTGTGTCTGTGTGTGTCAACAACAATGCACAGCATCAGTGTTAATGTTTGTGTCACAGCATCAGTGTTAATGTCTGTATCACAGCATCAGTGTTAATGTCTGTATCATAGCATCAGTGTTAATGTTTGTGTCTGTGTGTCCACAACAATGCACAGCATCAGTGTTAATGTTTGTGTCTGTGTGTGTCCACAACAACGACAGTATCAGTGATAATGTCTGTATCATAGCATCAGTGTTCATGTCTGTATCATAGCATCAGTGTTAATGTCTGTATCATAGCATCAGTGTTAATGTCTGTATCATAGCATCAGTGTTAATGTTTGTATCATCGCATCAGTGTTAATGTCTGTATCATAGCATCAGTGTTAATGTCTGTATCATAGCATCAGTGTTAATGTCTGTATCATAGCATCAGTGTTAATGTTTGTGTCATAGCATCAGTGTTAATGTTTGTATCATAGCATCAGTGTTAATGTTTGTGTCTGTGTGTCCACAACAACGCACAGCATCAGTATTAAGGTTTGAGTCTAGCATCAGTGTTAATGTTTGTTTCATAGCATCAGTGTTAATGTTTGTGTCTGTGTGTCCACAACAATGCACAGCATCAGTGGTATTATTTGTGTCTGTGTGTCCACAACAATGCACAGCATCAGTGTTAATGTTTGTGTCTGCGTGTCCACAACAATGCACAGCATCAGTGTTAATGTTTGTGTCATAGCATCAGTGTTAATGTTTGTGTCTGTGTGTCCACAACAATGCACAGCATCAGTGTTAATGTTTGTGTCTGTGTGTCCACAACAATGCACAGCATCAGTGTTAATGTTTGTGTCTGTGTGTCCACAACAATGCACAGCATCAGTGTTAATGTTTGTGTCTGTGTGTCCACAACAATGCACAGCATCAGTGTTAATGTTTGTGTCTGTGTGTCCACAACAATGCACAACATCAGTGTTAATGTCTGTGTCTGTGTGTCCACAACAATGCACAGCATCAGTGTTAATGTTTGTGTCTGTGTGTCCACAACAATGCACAGCATCAGTGTTAATGTTTGTGTCTGTGTGTCCACAACAATGCACAGCATTAGTGTTAATGTTTGTGTCTGTGTGTCCACAACAATGCACAGCATCAGTGTTAATGTCTGTATCATAGCATCAGTGTTAATGTCTGTATCATAGCATCAGTGTTAATGTTTGTGTCATAGCATCAGTGTTAATGTTTGTATCATAGCATCAGTGTTAATGTTTGTGTCCACAACAATGCACAGCATGAGTGTTAATGTTTGTGTCTGTGTGTCCACAATAATGCACAGCATCAGTGTTAATGTTTGTGTCTGTGTGTCCACAACAATGCACAGCATCAGTGTTAATGTTTGTGTCTGTGTGTCCACAACAATGCACAGCATCAGTGTTAATGTCTGTGTCTGTGTGTCCACAACAATGCACAGTATGAGTGTTAATGTTTGTGTCTGTGTGTCCACAACAATGCACAGCATCAGTGTTAATGTTTGTGTCACAGCATCAGTGTTAATGTTTGTGTGTCCACAACAATGCACAGCATCAGTGGTAATGTTTGTGTCACAGCATCAGTGTTAATGTTTGTGTGTCCACAACAATGCACAGCATCAGTGTTAATGTGTGTGTCACAGCATCAGTGTTAATGTTTGTGTGTCCACAACAATGCACAGCATCAGTGGTAATGTTTGTGTCTGTGTGTCCACAACAATGCACAGCATCAGTGTTAATGTTTGTGTCACAGCATCAGTGTTAATGTTTGTGTCTGTGTGTCCACAACAAAGCACAGCATCAGTGTTAATGTTTGTGTCTGTGTGTCCACAACAATGCACAGCATCAGTATTAATGTTTGTGTCACAGCATCGGTGTTAATGTTTGTGTCTGTGTGTCCACAACAATGCACAGCATCAGTGTTAATGTTTGTGTCTGTGTGTCCACAACAATGCACAGCATCAGTGTTAATGTTTGTGTCTGTGTGTCCACAACAATGAACAGCATCAGTGTTAATGTCTGTGTCTATGTGTCCACAACAATGCACAACATCAGTGTTAATGTTTGTGTCTGTGTGTCCACAACAATGCACAGCATCAGTGTTAATGTTTGTGTCTGTGTGTCCACAACAATGCACAGCATCAGTGTTAATGTTTGTGTCTGTGTGTCCACATCAATGCACAGCATCAGTGTTAATGTCTGTATCATAGCATCAGTGTTAATGTCTGTATCATAGCACCAGTGTTAATGTTTGTGTCTGTGTGTCCACAACAATGCACAGCATCAGTGTTAATGTTTGTGTCTGTGTATCCACAACAGCACATAGCAACAGTGTTAATGTTTGTGTCTGTGTGTGTCCACAACAGCACACAGCACCAGTGTTAATGTTTGTGTCTGTGTGTGTCCACAACAACACACAGCACCAGTGTTAATGTCTGTATCATAGAATCAGTGTTAATGTTTGTGTCTCTGTGTGTCCACAACAACGCACAGCACCAGTGTTGATGTTTGTGTCTGTGTGTCCACAACAATGCACAGCATCAGTGTTGATCTTTGTGTCATAGCACCAGTGTTAATGTTTGTGTCTGTGTGTGTCCACAACAATGCACAGCATCGGTTTTGATGTTTGTGTCATAGCACCAGTGTTGATGTTTGTGTCTGTGTGTCCACAACAATGCACAGCACCAGTGTTAATGTTTGTGTCTGTGTGTCCACAACAATGCACAGCATCAGTGTTGATGTTTGTGTCTATGTGTCCACAACAATGCACAGCATCAGTGTTAATGTTTGTGTCTGTGTGTCCACAACAACGCACAGCATCAGTGTTAATGTCTGTATCATAGCATCAGTGTTAATGTTTGTGTCTGTGCATCCACAACAATGCACAGCATCAGTGTTAATATTTGTGTCTGTGCATCCACAACAATGTACAGCATCAGTGTTAATGTTTGTGTCATGGCATCAGTGTTAATGTTTGTGTCTGTGTGTCCACAACAATGCACAGCATCAGTGTTAATGTTTGTGTCTGTGTGTCCACAACAATGCACAGCATCAGTGTTAATGTTTATGTCTGTGTGTCCACAACAACGCACAACATCAGTGTTAATGTCTGTGTCTGTGTGTCCACAACAATGCACAGCATCAGTGTTAATGTTTGTGTCATAGCATCAGTGTTAATGTTTGTGTGTCCACAACAATGCACAACATCAGTGTTAATGTCTGTGTCTGTGTGTCCCCAACAATGCACAGCATCAGTGTTAATGTTTGTGTCATAGCATCAGTGTTAATGTTTGTGTGTCCACAACAATGCACAACATCAGTGTTAATGTCTGTGTCTGTGTGTCCACAACAATGCACAGCACCAGTGTTAATGTTTGTGTCTGTGTGTCCACAACAATGCACAGCATCAGTGTAAATGTTTGTGTCTGTGTGTCCACAACAACGCAAAGCATCAGTGTTAATGTTTGTGTCTGTGTGTCCACAACAATGCACAGCATCAGTGTTGATGTTTGTGTCATAGCATCAGTGTTAATGTTTGTGTCTGTGTATCCACAACAATGCACAGCATCAGTGTTAATGTTTGTGTCATAGCATCAGTGTTAATGTTTGTGTCTGTGTGTCCACAACAACGCACAGCATCAGTGTCAATGTTTGTGTCTGTGTGTCCACAACAATGCACAGTATCAGTGTTGATGTTTGTGTCATAGCATCAGTGTTAATGTTTGTGTCTGTGTATCCACAACAATGCACAGCATCAGTGTTAATGTTTGTGTCATAGCATCAGTGTTAATGTTTGTGTCTGTGTGTCCACAACAACGCACAGCATCAGTGTCAATGTTTGTGTCTGTGTGTCCACAACAATGCACAGTATCAGTGTTGATGTTTGTGTCATAGCATCAGCAGGCATGCCTACCCCAAAATTTGCTTTCAGGGACAATACAGAGAGAAATCAGGGACAAATCTGTAAAATCAGGGACTGAACAGTGTCAAGATCGACGAGACTCCTTTCCTCCTTGTTGTAGACAAGGCCACTTTTTCCGAGAATTCTTTTTGGAAAACACAACCTCGCTTCACGCTCGTTTACTTCTTCTTTTCACTCCTTTCTGACCCATCATCCGAAGAGTCAGAATCCGACTCTGTGTCGACATCATGTCTCCTCTACGACGCCATGTTCTGACTTAGAAGTGAAAGCGAGGTGGTTGGTTTTTTTTCGCGCGCATGCGTATTACGCCTACTCACTCCAGCAGACGACATTCTTGGCTCAGTTCTGTGCAGCACGATAAGAACGGCTTTTTAACTCCCGATTTTTTTTTTCTCCGGGACGCGTGTTGCAAATCCGGGATTTCCGGGACAGTGGCTTCTAAAACCAACTTTCCGGGACAAATCCCGGACGGTCAGGGACAGTAGGCATGCCTGCATCAGTGTTAATGTTTGTGTCTGTGTATCCACAACAATGCACAGCATCAGTGTTAATGTTTGTGTCATAGCATCAGTGTTAATGTTTGTGTCTGTGTGTCCACAACAACGCACATCATCAGTGTTAATGTTTGTGTCTTTGTGTCCACAACAATGCACAGCATAGCCCTGATGTGGCCCTTTGCGGTCGGCTGGGTATAAGCAACATTATCTTATCTCGTACAGCATCAGTGTTAATGTTTGTGTCTGTGTGTCCACAACAATGCACAGCATCAGTGTTAATGTTTGTGTCTGTGTGTCCACAACAATGCACAGCATCAGTGTTAATGTCTGTGTCTGTGTGTCCACAACAATGCACAGCATCAGTGTTAATGTTTGTGTCATAGCATCAGTGTTAATGTTTGTGTCTGTGTGTCCACAACAATGCACAGCATCAGTGTTAATGTTTGTGTCTGTGTGTCCACAACAATGCACAGCATCAGTGTTAATGTCTGTGTCTGTGTGTCCACAACAATGCACAGCATCAGTGTTAATGTCTGTGTCTGTGTGTCCACAACAATGCACAGCATCAGTGTTAATGTCTGTGTCTGTGTGTCTACAACAATGCACAGCATCAGTGTTAATGTTTGTGTCTGTGTGTCCACAACAATGCACATCAGTGTTAATGTTTGTGTCACAGCATCAGTGTTAATGTTTGTGTCTTTGTGTCCACAACAATGCACAGCATCAATGTTAATGTTTGTGTCACAGCATCAGTGTTAATGTTTGTGTCTTTGTGTCCACAACAATGCACAGCATCAATGTTAATGTTCGTGTCATAGCATCAGTGTTAATGTTTGTGTCTGTGTGTCCACCACAATGCACAGCATCAGTGTTAATGTCTGTATCACAGCATCAGTGTTAATGTCTGTATCACAGCATCAGTGTTAATGTTCGTGTCATAGCATCAGTGTTAATGTCTGTATCATAGCATCAGTGTTAATGTTTGTGTCTGTGTGTCCACAACAACGCACAGCACCAGTGTTGATGTTTGTGTCTGTGTGTCCACAACAACGCACAGCACCAGTGTTGATGTTTGTGTCTGTGTGTCCACAACGCACAGCATCAGTGTTAATGTTTGTATCACAGCATCAGTGTTAATGTTTGTATCACAGCATCAGTGTTAATGTTTGTATCACAGCATCAGTGTTAATGTTTGTATCACAGCATCAGTGTTATTGTTTGTGTCTGTGTGTTCACAACACACAGCATCAGTGTTAAAGCTCCCGGTCTGTCTGTGCACATCTGTACTGTCTGGTGCCTTGGCTGTATGTCAACCTCGGTGTAATGTCAGTGGAGGAAGGACTAGCGCACAGCCCAAACACACTCACAGCTTGCTTACAATCTCATTCATATATCATGCATTCGTCACATCAAACCACTAGTAAAGTCTATAACTTTACTATACATGATCATAGAAAGAACATCAATGCATATAGAATCAAACAAAATAAAACATTCTCTCTTTCCTGAACTTCACAAAATCATTTATCTAAAACATCATTAACTAACCCGGGTATAAATAGATTTCTACTTTACCTGGCCAGGTGATCTTAACTATTCACGAATCACTGTCTTTTCTTTTCTTTTCTTTTCTTTTCACTGTCACTTTCACAACACGACACAACTGCCGGCACTGGTGTTGGTCTGATGGCGCCTGGTCAGGTGAGACTGTTGGCGTTGGTCTGTGGTTCTGCTTGGCGAAGTGACGCTGCCAGGTATGAGGTCGAACCCCGGTTAGGTTAGAACAGTGACTATCAACATCGATCTGTTCTCCTTTCTTTCTTCCTGCATTAACGCATTGCACTCTCTCTCTCTCTCTTCTAGTCTGCTCTTATCAAATGGACATGGTTGCTTTTCTTTTCTTTTTTTCTTTTCTTTCTTTTCTTCTTCATAAATTAGCAACTCTCCCTCTCTCTCCCCATCTCTCCTCAGTCCTTCCTCTGCAGACTATCTCATGCTAATCTCTCAACTTGGTTCTCTTCTTCCTCCCCTCATCTCTCTGCTTTTCTCTCAAGCAGACCTAGAACCTCTCCCTCTCTCTGTCTCTCTATTCGTTCTTCCCCTCGTTCTCTTCTCTCTTCATCTCTCTGCCTTTTCCCTCATGCAGAGACTACACCCAAAACCTCCTCATCTCTCTGTTCGTTCTCCCCCTCGTTCTCTTCTCTCTTCATCTCTCTGCCTTTTCCCTCGTGCAGAGACTACACCTAAAACCTCCTCATCTCTATGTCTCTGTTCGTTCTCCTCCTCTTCTTCCTGTAGGCGAGGCCTACTCTCCCAGACTTCTCCCCCTCTCTCTCTGTCCGTTCGTTTTCCTCCCCCTCTCTCTCTCACTCACACATTCCTTTATCCTCTAACCCCGTGTCCAAGGGCCAGTACCATTGGTCAGTATTTTACCCTTGATCCCCGAAGTTGTCTCCCTCTAATTCCATTGGACGTTCAAATCATGACAGTCCGTCTACACGCCTTACTCTCTGTGGTGGTCAATTGGTCATTTAATTGATTAGCCAGATTTCACCCCCCACCACACTACCTTCCCCCTTTCCTACTTGACTGGCGCGGTGGTGGCTTAAGTGGTGGACACTGGTCAATCTAAATTGGCCAGCTGAGTCTGGGTAGGCACCACGACGTCCGAGTAACAATGACGTTGGTTCCACAAAGTGGCTAGATGAGCTTGAGCTCGGCCTCTGCGACTCGTCTCGCTAGACATCGAGGCGTCGGTCAAAGCTGCTTAGCCCGTATAGCCGGACAGACCGTCTTCCTGAAGCCTCTCCGCTAAGCTTAATTGGCCGGACCCGACCATGGGCCCGTCTTTCTGACGCCTAGAATGTTTGAGTTTGGACTTAGGTCCGAACAAATTGGCTGGCGACACCCCAAGTTAGGTTGTTTCCCCAAGTTAGGTTGTTTCATTTTTTTGTCCGTGACAATTTCCCCTGCAAAAGACCATGCTCCGCATTGTCTCAAAACAACGGTACAAAAAAGACAACAACCGAATTTGCTGACACACAGCTACACGCGCAAAGTTCGGAAAATACTTTACAACCAACGGTTTATAAATTATAAAATATACAATTAGTGAATACCACTCCAATGAGTTATCATTGACGTGCGCTCTTGCGTTATTTCAACTCTTCTATAACGACCTCTGTGCACACTTATGCAATTCCCCTACCTGCGGATTTGCCACATCTTCTTTTCACAATTCTTATGAAAAAGCACAATATAATATGATCGCGATCCATGACACTTCACTGAGGGATCTCCATCCTCACTTATTGCAAATAATGCATCACTACACAAGCGACTGTATGCTCCAAGCATAACTACATCCACATGAACAAGTCTCACAAAGAAAATATGAACAAGTCTCACACAAAAAAAAAATATGAACCATAGCCAACTGGGAATGAACCATATCCAATCAACATAACTGGAATCAAACACATATTATCAACAATGCACCCTGGATATGACTGACTTCCTCTGAGTTGCAGCTTGCTAGACTACACGACTTAAATAGTCCAGCTCCGACATTCTGTCGACCGGGAATGTACTGCACTCGATACCTGTAGGGCTGCAGTGCCATTGCCCAACGCAGAACTCTGCTGTTTTTCAACTGTGCCTCCTGCAGGAATTTGAGTGGTTGGTGATCCGTCTCGATCACGAACTCTTTCCCATACAAGTATTTGTGGAATTTCTGCACGGCCCACACGACAGCTAAAACTCCTTCTCTACAGTTGCGTACCCTTCTTCACACTTTGTCAAACTTCCTGCTAGCATATCTCACAGGAAACTCGACCTCTTCATGCTCCTGCAACAATACTGCACCTATCCCACCACCTGATGCATCTGTCCGCAACAAAAATGGTTTGGACATATCTGGCAGCTTCAAGATGGGGACGGGAACCTAGTCTTTCCAACCACCGTCTGCAGTGCTTGCTCTGCCGCGTCTGACCACTCGACCACTGCGGTTTCCCTGCCTTGACCAAATCACTGAGAGGACTCGTGATTGCAGCAAAATTTGGGACAAACCCTATAGAACCCAATAAAACTAGCAGACTCCTGACTTCTGTTTTGGTCTTTGGTCTCTCTGAATTCATCATCTCTCCACCTTTCCCCTTTCTGGCTGCTTTGTGTCACCTCCGACAACAAAACCTAGGAACCCTACTGTCTAGCCCTTCATACAGTGACACATCCCTGTATGACTCTTCTGGAAACTTAGGTAACAAAATCTCCCCTTCTTCTGCTGAGTCTCTTTCACCTCATCAATGATTGCTGCTGCGCTATGAAAATCATCAAAGACTCGGTTCAGCCGTTTTACCGGTGCTGAGATGACTTGCCATGAGCGACTCGTGACCCACTGACATGACAGTGTCACGATAACATGCTGGTACCTCTAACTGAGTGTCACACTTACCTGTCTTCCCCTTGGTGAACACTCGGTACAACAGCCCGCCTTTCACAAGAAATTCTGTCTCACCTCCTCTAACCTCCTGTTTCTCTCCACCTCTTGCCAACTCCCAAGACTTCACGAGCGAAGGGTCTTGTTCCTGCGCTGCCCTAAACTCATCAGGCGACACATCTATGCCCGACTTCCTTCCTGGAACAACTAACGGTTTTAACAACCTTTCCTCCTTCTTGCTCCGTGTCTGAACTGCTGCCCCTGTAGCAGTCAACAACTCAGGATCCCCTGGATCCTTGCACCTGGAATATTCCCAATGATCAAATCATGAAGGGGTTTTCTCCACACCAACGCAGACAACTCGCCTGAGAAGTAAGGGGTAACGTACTTCTATCTTAGCAACTGGGAAACTCCTCACAGTGCCATCGATTAGAGTACAGGTCTGGATTTGCCCTGTCAAATCCCCTTTATCGACCAGCGTTGTTCGTTACTACACCGCATGAACAACCAGTGTCTCGTAACACTTTCACCCTCTGCTGGCCAATCCACCCTTCTTCCACTGGTAACGAACCACTCAGCCTAGTGCCCTCCATCCCTGACACTGACTGCTGTCCAGTGCTAGCCATAAGCTGCACTCCACCCTCTTCAGACTGAATCCCTTTTGGTTCCACTGCAGGTCGTTTCCCTTGACGACCCTTATCCACCTCTTGCAAGGCTGCTGCCTTCTGGAACCTCATGCGACAATCCCTCGCCACATGTCCCTTCTTGTGACAAATGAAACACCTAATTTCCCTTTGCCCTTCCTTCTGCCCCACCACTGGGTTTGCAGACTTTGCAGAAAACTCTCCTAGTCTCCTTGCACTCTTCCACCTGTGCCTAGCACCTGTTTCTCCTGCACCTTAGTGCCCAAACGTGCCTCTCTATACACCTCTGCGAACTTCAACAACTCTCCTGCTGTCTCTGGCTGTCTCTCTTTCAAATGTATGGTTAACTCAGGGCCGCAACCTGACAAAATCTGTTCTTTCATAACTAGCTCTTTCAATTCAATGAACTCCTTCTTCGTACCACTCAACTCTAACCATTTCTCAAAATAGTGATCTAGGCGTGCACCAAACTGAGTGTACGTCTCACCTGCTTGTAATTTAGCGGAACGAAATTTCTTCCTGAACCCCTCTTCTGTGAGGTCAAATCCCTTCATCAATGATTCCTTCACAGCGCCGAAATCAGACTGTTGTTCTGCTGGCAACGCAGTGAAAATTTGTAATGCCTTACCCGTCAGTAACGCCGACAAAATGACTGCCCACTCTTCTGGAGGCCAACCCTGACTGGTTGCAAACGTTTCGAAACGACTGAGTATGCATCAATCGAATCGGTTCCTTCAGAGAATTTTTGGCAACTTGGGTCGGGGGCATAGCTGCGCACAGAGTCACTGGAAAGTGAACTACCATCATCGGTGGTCTCCCTTTGTATTCTCACCTTCTCTAACTCTAATTGAATCTTTAAATTTTCTGTTTCCTGCGTTGCCCTTATTCTTTCTGTTTCCTGCGCTTCCCTCATTCTTTCTGTTTCCTGCGCTCCTTTGGCCTTTTCCTGCTCTGCTATTTCCAATGCGACACGGCGTCTTTCTGCGCGTTCATCTCTTTCCATCTTTTGTTGGTTTTCAACAAATGCACGCAACTCATCTCCTGAGTAACCTAGATCACGAGCGACACTCACAAGTTGTTCAATAGGGTGTTCTTTTCTTCCGCCATTATATCTTCTTTTTTTTTTTGAACAAGATTTTATAACTACGACAGCCAAACTGGTGGTTACCGACACGAGTGACGTAATAGCACAATCCTATGAATGATAATATTAGCTTGGGACAACGTAGTTAGTTTTTATAAGACGACCCAGCGCCTGACCCAACTATGAGAGCGAATTATAGGCAATCTGTGCGAAATGAGTACTCTGGGGCTGAAATGCCAAGCTAGTATTAACTATCTTGGAAGCAATGCCAAGCCTAGTATTTAACTATCTTGGGAACATACAGTAAGACAACCCCTTGTCTTAGGATACAATACTTGAATCCACCCAGCTTCCTCTCTGAGAAGTTGAACAATTATAATAAATGGGCCAGAATATCCTGGCAAGCTCGCCAATAAATTGTCAACCTCGTGTTAATGTCAGTGGAGGAAGGACTAGCGCACAGCCCAAACACACTCACAGCTTGCTTACAATCTCATTCATATATCATGCATTCGTCACATCAAACCACTAGTAAAGTCTATAACTTTACTATACATGATCATAGAAAGAACATCAATGCATATAGAATCAAACAAAATAAAACATTCTCTCTTTCCTGAACTTCACAAAATCATTTATCTAAAACATCATTAACTAACCCGGGTATAAATAGATTTTCTACTTTACCTGGCCAGGTGATCTTAACTATTCACGAATCACTGTCTTTTCTTTCTTTTCTTTTTCTTTTCACTGTCACTTTCACAACACGACACAACTGCCGGCACTGGTGTTGGTCTGATGGCGCCTGGTCAGGTGAGACTGTTGGCGTTGGTCTGTGGTTCTGCTTGGCGAAAGTGACGCTGCCAGGTATGAGGTCGAACCCCCGGTTAGGTTAGAACAGTGACTATCAACATCGATCTGTTCTCCTTTCTTTCTTCCTGCATTAACGCATTGCACTCTCTCTCTCTCTCTTCTAGTCTGCTCTTATCAAATGGACATGGTTGCTTTTCTTTTCTTTTTTTCTTTTCTTTCTTTTCTTCTTCATAAATTAGCAACTCTCCCTCTCTCTCCACATCTCTCCTCAGTCCTCCTCTGCAGACTATCTCATGCTAATCTCTCAACTTGGTTCTCTTCTCTCCTCCCCTCATCTCTCTGCTTTTCTCTCAAGCAGACCTAGAACCTCTCCCTCTCTCTGTCTCTCTATGTTCTTCCCCTCGTTCTCTTCTCTCTTCATCTCTCTGCCTTTTCCCTCATGCAAGAGACTACACCCAAAACCTCCTCATCTCTCTGTTCGTTCTCCCCTCGTTCTCTTCTCTCTTCATCTCTCTGCCTTTTCCCTCGTGCAGAGACTACACCTAAAAACCTCCTCATCTCTATGTCTCTGTTCGTTCTCCTCCCTTCTTCCTGTAGGCGAGAGCCTACTCTCCCAGACTCTCCCCCTCTCTCTCTGTCCGTTCGTTTTCCTCCCCCTCTCTCTCTCACTCACACATTCCTTTATCCTCTAACCCCGTGTCCAAGGGCCAGTACCATTGGTCAGTATTTTTACCCTTGATCCCCGAAGTTGTCTCCCTCTAATTCCATTGGACGTTCAAATCATGACAGTCCGTCTACACGCCTTACTCTCTGTGGTGGTCAATTGGTCATTTAATTGATTAGCCAGATTTCACCCCCACACACACACTCCTTCCCCCTTTCCTACTTGACTGGCGCGGTGTGGCTTAAGTGGTGGACACTGGTCAATCTAAATTGGCCAGCTGAGTCTGGGTAGGCACCACGACGTCCGAGTAACAATGACGTTGGTTCCACAAAGTGGCTAGATGAGCTTGAGCTCGGCTCTGCGACTCGTCTCGCTAGACATCGAGGCGTCGGTCAAAGCTGCTTAGCCCGTATAGCCGGACAGACCGTCTTCCTGAAGCCTCTCCGCTAAGCTTAATTGGCCGGACCCGACCCATGGGCCCGTCTTTCTGACGCCTAGAATGTTTGAGTTTGGACTTAGGTCCGAACAAATTGGCTGGCGACACCCCAAGTTAGGTTGTTTCCCCCAAGTTAGGTTGTTTCATTTTTTTTGTCCGTGACAATTTACACCACTCATATACACATTTTTGGGCTATACACCACTCATACACACATTTTGAAAATTTTTTTGTTGGGGGGGAGGGGGGGGGGGAAGAGGGAGATGGAAGAAGGGGAGAGAGGGACACTGTTTAAGAGGGGGGGGGGGGGGGGGGGCGAAGGGAAGAGGAAGGGGGGGGTGGGGGTGGATCTTCATTAGACCAGTCAGTAAACTACAATGGCAGTGTCTAAATTTATCCCTGTAAGAGAATAAATATGATGGAAAAAAGGATCAATGAGTGATTCAGAAAGCTTCTTTCTTTCAACAGATTATTTATCTTACAGGGAAAAATCTGAATATAGCCCCTGTACAGTATAATCAGTTGTTTTTTTTTTGGGTCAAGCACAAAAACTGATCTCTTTCCACAAACGCAACACCATCTGAGATAGAAACACTCGCCAAACGTGACAGTGATGGCCCACCTTTTTACTGGGAGGTATGACGGGAGTAGAACTCGCTGCAGAAGACCCTGCACTGGCAGAAGCAGCAGGGGAGGCAGTGCCGGCAGATCTCGCCGTAGGAATGGGGGAGTTGCTTCCCCCTCCTGCCCTCTGGGACTGGCTGCTCATGAAGCTGGACAGGCCAAATCCGCTGAGAAACTTGCCCATCTGCAACATCAATCATCACTGATATTACATGGGGCACACCAAATCCACTGAGAAACTTGCCCATCTGCAACATCAATCATCATTGATATTACATGGTACACACTAAATCCACTGAGAAACTTGACCATCTGCAACACCAATCATCATTGATATTACATGGGGCACACCAAATCCGCTGAGAAACTTGCCCATCTGCAACATCAATCATTATTGATAATACATAGGACACACCAAATCCACTGAGAAACTTGCCCATCTGCAACATCAATCATTATCGATATTACATGGGGCACACCAAATTCACTGAGAAACTTGCCCATCTGCAACACCAATCATTATTGATAATACATGGGACACACCAAATCCACTGAGAAACTTGCCCATCTGCAACACCAATCATTATTGATATTACATGGGGCACACCAAATCCACTGAGAAACTTGCCCATCTGCAACACCAATCATTATTGATATTACATGGGGCACACCAAATCCACTGAGAAACTTGCCCATCTGCAACACCAATCATTATTGATATTACATGGGGCACACCAAAATCCACTGAGAAACTTGCCCATCTGCAACACCAATCATTATTGATATTACATGGGGCACACCAAATCCACTGAGAAACTTGCCCATCTGCAACACCAATCATCATTGATATTACATGGGGCACACCAAATCCACTGAGAAACTTGCCCATCTGCAACATCAATCATCATTGATATTACATGGGACACACTAAATCCACTGAGAAACTTGACCATCTGAAACACCAACCCTTTAATGTTAATACAGGACAGGCCAAATCCACTGAGAAACTTGCCCATCTGACAATTTTCTATTTTCTGGATCTTTGAGGAGATTAAAAAACATATCTAGTCAGATGACCATTTCCCCATCCTGTCATCAGTCAGGTTTGTGCTGCCCAAAGCTTGCCACAGGATCATTCCCTGGTAACTACTGTGGTGATGACAGCGTAACATCATTTCTGCTTCTCTTCCAATAGTGCACAATATTTACTCCAACCAGACATTGTGAATGTTATTGAGACAAACGGTCAATCTTTATTAAGGAGAGCTGTTGACGTACAGTGTCCGTCATGAAAAGTGCCGCCTGCAATGCGCTGTTGTCGAACATTGTCCGTCATGATTCAACACTCTTTCTGTTTCGTCCAGCATTGCCGAAAATCCCTCTATTTATGATTTGATAAGCTCCCTTGACCACTCTTTGCTTTTGGTGTACCATGTGTTCAAGGTAATTGGTTCATTTACATAATTTATGACGATCGATAAGCAAGGTACTGTGAAGTCCTACTTTCAGTATTCGAAGCCATGGCTGGCCCACGACGAAGCTATACAATTGCAGAGGTTATTTACGAAATTTACCGAGATGAAGATAGTGGAAATGAAGATTTTGACCCAGCTGGCATCGAACTTCGTGAAGTTGATGCTACGACCCAGAGTTTGATCTGGAAGTGAAGAAGCTTTGAGTGACTGGTCGTCTGAGTCAGACTCAGAGCATGGAGATCCAATAATTCAAGACGCAGGTGAGTGTATTTGAGAGATTCATTCAATTTTATAACATAATGGTGTTGTTTTTCTTCTCAGTATAATTATGAATAGAACAACCAAGTATGTGTATTGTATGTCTGTACCGCTGATCGGGGCCGCGTCACGCGAGCGAGCCGGTCATCAATGACCATGTGCTTGACCGACTTTCAAGGCGTTGGGCTCGTGTGCCAGTGTCAGTCGCTCGCTCGCTCGCTCTCAGTCACGCTGCGTGTGTTTGGTTTGCTTGTGGTTTACAAGTGTTTCTTACCGATGTGTGCCCAACTCTTCCCTATGGCCGTGTGTGTTCGTATGAGGGGCAGGGTGGAGTAGGGGGAAATGTGTGTGTGTGTGTGCGTGGGTAAGTGTGTGTGTGTGTGTGTGTGTGTTGATGATACTTTTTCTAGAAAACAGAAAGAACACAGTGATAAATAACACTGATCTAGACAATGTTGCAGTGAAGTTACTGTACAGAAGCATAACTCATTGGATTGTTTGCAGTGTTTGCTTGATGAAAATGAAAGGGGGCGTGGCATGCTAATGACCCAATTTCAGTTTGTGTATGTTTGTTTCGCTTATAGTGTGTATGTGTTTGTGAATATTTTCATAAACTGAAAGCAAGAGTAGATACAAAAAATTGTTATCATTTTGAAGTGATATTTGTATGCTGTTTATTTGAGTTTTATTGGACTAACAGAAGGGGTGTGGCTGTTTACACTGTGTGTGTGTGTGTGTGTGTGTGTGTGGTACATTTTCTTTTTATTTCATGAAATATTTCTGTAGAAAATTGAACTCTTGCTTTCAATGTGTTACAGCTAGGCTGATGCAGCATGGAGATGATGTTCAGCCTGGACCTGCTGGTGCTGGACCTTGTTGCTGGACCTGCTGGTGCTGGATACAGAATGAACACATTGTGTTCAGGAAGGATGGTCACAGCAGCTTCTTCCTTGACTTCCAGAAAGAAGCCATGAATGAGATGATTTTTGGCGACAAAGATCCAGCTAATGCTGAGGACGACCATGCTGTCAGGTTGTGTGCTCGACACTTCATTGGTGTGCTGCCCCCTACCCAACATAAAGCATGGCCATCAAAGAGGTGCCGTGTCTGCTGGAAGAAAGGGCAGAGGAAAGACACCAGGTGTTACTGCCCAGACTGCCCCAGCAAACCAGGATTGTGTTTGGAAGACTGCTTCTGGAACTATCACACTCAGTGTTTCTACTGGCGATAGAAACTGGGAGATCTACACACCTTTCGTTCTTTGTGTGGCTAGGCTGTGGTGTGGTGTGGCTGGACACTGCTTCATGGGTCTTTGTACACTGTATAACTCCAACACAAAGTTTGCTATAAACTGCTGTGAGGTCAGCATCATCTGATTATATCATGATTGATGTCTTCATTTCTTTATATTGCGTTTCAAGGAGTTCATGTGACATTCCGGCATACCATTTCTTATATTTTTGTTACAAACAGATTTTTCATTTATTTTCCTTTCATATGATATAACTTTTATGTAGCTATCTTCAATATCTTCTGAACTATAAGCAAATGAAAGTCATAGGCGTGATTTTTGTGTTTTTCGAATTCTACAGGTGACAGAAACTGGGAGATAAACGCCTTTCATTCTTTGTGTGGCTATGACTGTGCTATGTTGTGACTGGACACTGCTTCCTGGATCATTGTACACTGTAAATGTTCAATACAAAATGTGCTATGAACTGCTGTGAGCTCCAGCATCACCTAATAAACGTCATGATGATTTTTTTCATTTTTTTGTATTGCATTTCAAGGAGTTCATGTGTCATTCTAGCATATCATCCATTATGTATATTGTTACAAACAATTCTTCATTCAATTTCCTTTCATTTGATAATATACTTTTATGTAGCTATGATCAATATCTTCTGAATTATAAGCAAATGAAAAGCATAGGCGTGATTTTTGTGTTTTTCTAAAAAAATTTCTTAGCATGGGACTTAGCAAAATATGATAGCAGCGAAGGGTTAAGGAGAGCTGATTTGCACTTATTTACCTGACAATACCTATGCACAAAAATTATGTAATATGCCTGTAACCTGAATTTCATACTGATCATGAATTTAATTGAATATCAGATATGTGCAATGAAAATGATAGCTGAAACCCAACAGTTATAACTTGCTATCAGCATTACCTACCCTCCGTTTACCATGATGTCTCTACCAGCAATATCTACCCTCCTTTTACCATGATGTCTCTGCCAGCATTACCTACCCTTCTTTACCATGATGTCTCTACCAGCAATATCTACCCTCCTTTTACATGATGTCTCTACCAGCAATATCTACCCTCCTTTTATCATGATGTCTCTGCCAGCAATATCTACCCTCCTTTTATCATGATGTCTCTGCCAGCAATATTTACCCTCCTTTTATCATGATGTCTCTGCCAGCAATATCTACCCTCCTTTTACCACGATGTCTCTACCAGCAATATCTACCCTCCTTTACCATGATGTCTCTACCAGCAATATCTACCCTTCTTTTACCATGATGTCTCTGCCAGCAATATCTACCCTCCTTTTACCATGATGTCTCTACCAGCAAGATGTCTCTGCCAGCATTATCTACCCTTCTTTACCATGATGTCTCTCCAGCATTATCTACCCTCTGTTACCCATGATGTCTCTGCCAGCAATATATACCCTCCTTTTACCATGATGTCTCTACCAGCAATATCATACCCTTCTGTTACCATGATGTCTCTACCAGCAATATCTACCCTCCTTTTACCATGATGTCTCTACCAGCAATATCTACCCTCCTTTTACCATGATGTCTCTACCAGCAATACCTACCCTCCTTTTACAATGATGTCTCTACCAGCATTACCTACCCTTCTTTTACCATGATGTCTCTGCCAGCATTACCTACCCTTCTTTTACCATGATGTCTCTGCCAGCAATATCTAACCCTCCTTTTACCATGATGTCTCTGCCAGCAATATCTACCCTCCTTTTACCATGATGTCTTTACTAGCATTATCTACCCTCCTTTTACCATGATGTCTCTGCCAGCATTACCTACCTTCTTTTACCATGATGATCTCTGCCAGCAATACCTACCCTCCTTTTACCATGACGTCTCTGCCAGCAATATCTACCCTCCTTTTACCATGTCTCTGCCAGCATTATCTACCCTCCTTTTACCATGATGTCTCTGCCAGCATGACCTACCTTCCTTTTACCATGATGTCTCTGCCAGCAATATCTACCCTCCTTTTACCATGATGTTTTCTGCCAGCATTACCTACCCTTCTTTTAGCACGATGTCTCTGCCAGCACATATCTACCCTCCTTTTAACCATGATGTTCTCTGCCAGCAATATCTACCCTTCTTTTACCATGATGTCTCTGCCAGCAATATCTACCCTTCTGTTACCATGATGTCTCTACCAGCAATATCTACCCTCCTTTTACCATGATGTCTCTGCTAGCATTACCTACCCTTCTTTTACCATGATGTCTCTGCCAGCATTATCTACCTTCTTTTACCATGATGTCTCTACCAGCATTACCTACCCTTCTTTTACCATGATGTCTCTACCAGCATTATCTACCCTTCTTTTACCATGATGTCTCTACCAGCATTACCTACCCTTCTGTTACCATGATGTCTCTGCCAGCAATATCTACTCTCCTTTTACCATGATGTCTCTGCCAGCATTACCTACGCTCCTTTTACCATGATGTCTCTGCCAGCAATACCTACCCACCTTTTACCATGATGTCTCTGCCAGCAATATCTACCCTCCTTTTACCATAGATGTCTCTGCCAGCAATACCTACCCTCCTTTTACCATGACGTCCTCTGCCAGCAATGTCTACCCTCCTTTTACCATGATGTCTCTGCCAGCAATATCTACCCTCCTTTTATCATGATGTCTCTGCCAGCAATACCTACCCTCCTTTTACCATGATGTCTCTGCCAGCAATATCTACCCTCCTTTTACCATGATGTCTCTGCCAGCAATACCTACCCTCCTTTTACCATGATGTCTCTGCCAGCAATATCTACCCTCCTTTTACCATGATGTCTCTGCCAGCAATATCTACCCTCCTTTTACCATGATGTCTCTACCAGCAATATCTACCCTCCTTTTATCATGATGTCTCTGCCAGCAAATCTACCCTCCTTTTATCATGATGTCTCTGCCAGCAATATTTACCCTCCTTTTATCATGATGTCTCTGCCAGCAATATCTACCCCCTTTTACCACGATGTCTCTACCAGCAATATCTACCCTCCTTTTACATGATGTCTCTACCAGCAATATCTACCCTTCTTTTACCATGATGTCTCTGCCAGCAATATCTACCCTCCTTTTACATGATGTCTCTACCAGCAAGATGTCTCTGCCAGCATTATCTACCCTTCTTTTACCATGATGTCTCTACCAGCATTATCTACCCTTCTGTTACCATGATGTCTCTGCCAGCAATATATACCCTCCTTTTACCATGATGTCTCTACCAGCAATATCTACCCTTCTGTTACCATGATGTCTCTACCAGCAATAACTACCCTCCTTTTACCATGATGTCTCTACCAGCAATATCTACCCTCCTTTTACCATGATGTCTCTACCAGCAAATACCTACCCTCCTTTTACAATGAAGTCTCTACCAGCATTACCTACCCTTCTTTTACCATGATGTCTCTGCCAGCATTACCTACCCTTCTTTTACCATGATGTCTCTGCCAGCAATATCTACCCTCCTTTTACCATGATGTCTCTGCCAGCAATATCTACCCTCCTTTACCATGATGTCTTTACTAGCATTATCTACCCTCCTTTTACCATGATGTCTCTGCCAGCATTACCTACCCTTCTTTTACCATGATGTCTCTGCCAGCAATACCTACCCTCCTTTTACCATGACGTCTCTGCCAGCAATATCTACCCTCCTTTTTACCATGTCTCTGCCAGCATTATCTACCCTCCTTTTACCATGATGTCTCTGCCAGCATGACCTACCTTCCTTTTACCATGATGTCTCTGCCAGCAATATCTACCCTCCTTTTACCATGATGTTTCTGCCAGCATTACCTACCCTCTTTTAGCACGATGTATCTGCCAGCAATATCTACCCTCCTTTTACCATGATGTCTCTGCCAGCAATATCTACCCTTCTTTTACCATGATGTCTCTGCCAGCAATATCTACCCTTCTGTTACCATGATGTCTCTACAGCAATATCTACCCTCCTTTTACCATGATGTCTCTGCTAGCATTACCTACCCTTCTTTTACCATGATGTCTCTGCCAGCATTATCTACCCTTCTTTTACCATGATGTCTCTAACCAGCATTACCTACCCTTCTTTTACCATGATGTCTCTACCAGCATTATCTACCCTTCTTTTACCATGATGTCTCTACCAGCATTACCTACCCTTCTGTTACCATGATGTCTCTGCCAGCAATATCTACTCTCCTTTTACCATGATGTCTCTGCCAGCATTACCTATGCTCCTTTTACCATGATGTCTCTGCCAGCAATACCTACCCTCCTTTTACCATGATGTCTCTGCCAGCAATATCTACCCTCCTTTTACACATGATGTCTCTGCCAGCAATACCTACCCTCCTTTTACCATGACGTCTCTGCCAGCAATGTCTACCCTCCTTTACCATGATGTCTCTGCCAGCAATATCTACCCTCCTTTTATCATGATGTCTCTGCCAGCAATACCTACCCTCCTTTTACCATGATGTCTCTGCCAGCAATATCTACCCTCCTTTTACCATGATGTCTCTGCCAGCAATACCTACCCTCCTTTTACCATGATGTCTCTGCCGCAATATCATACCCTCCTTTTACCATGATGTCTCTGCCAGCAATATCTACCCTCCTTTTACCATGATGTCTCTACCAGCAATATCTACCCTCCTTTACCATGATGTCTGCCAGCATTACCTACCCTTCTTTTACCATGATTTCTCTGCCAGCAATATCTACCCTAACTTTACCATGATGTCCTCTGCCAGCAATATCTACCCTAACTTTACCATGTCCATCAGCATAACCTACCCTACTTTTACCACGATGTCTCTGCCAGCATTACCTACCCTTTTTACCACAATGTCTCTATCAGCATCATCAACCCAAATTTTTATCACAATGTCTCTTTCAGCATTATCTATCCAAATTTTTTTTCTTTTTTTCTTTGTGAATTGATAACACAAAACATACACAAACAAGCAATGCATATGGACTTAACTAACTCAAAAATTTATGAACAGTAGGAAACATGGACTTAACTAACTCAAAGATTATAAACAGTAGGAAATATGGACTTAACTAACTCAAAGATTATATACAGTAGGAAAATGAATTGGCTCAGCCTGTACATTAGATCCGCAAAGAACTCTGAATTCAGATTCACATAAGTGTACGGTTGTACAATAGGCAATCATTGGTAAGCGAACAACAAACAAAGCAAACAACAAACAAACAAAGACCAGTTACAAACATTGGTGAGGAGTCATGAGGAGATGTGGGGAAGGTAAGAAGTCTGTTTCATTTCCTCCACATCTCCACAGCCTGCCCTATTCGATGAATTCACAAGAAATATCTTGCGGTGATGTAATACACCTATTGTACTAATGATATCATCTCTCTTGGTTAATCAGTAAGAGAAGCATAGGATGACCACTTATGTATGAAACAGGACAAATTGTTTTGAACACTTGATGCATACTTTTCGATGGCATACCTCTGTTTCAAAACACAGAGAAAACCTGGCAAAGCAGGAGAAACAATATGAAATCTACATCTGTAAATGTAGAATTTAGCCAGCATCTATAGATCCAAATTTTTACCATGATGTCTCTATCAGCATCGTCTATCAAATCAAAATGTCTCTATCAGCATTATCAACCCAAATTTTACCATGTCTCTATCAGCAATATCTATAAAAATTTCAGCATGATATCTCTCTCAGACTTATCTGTCTATATATTACCATAATGCACTCTATCAGCATTATACATCCAAATTTTCCATTATGTTTCTATCTGTATTATCTGCCAGAATGTCCCATGTTCTCTCTGTCAGTATCATTTAGCTACATGTTATTATAATGTCTATATCGGCAGTATCCACCCTACTTATGGTCACTATCAGCCTTGTCCACCCCATACCTACCATGCTGGTGTTTTTGTCCCGTTCATGTCCCCAGAGCTTCCATCTCCATCGCCTGTCAGTATCCACCCTACTTATGTCTCTGTCAGCCTTGTCCACCCCATACCTACCATGCTGGTGTTTTTGTCCCCATTCATGTCCCCAGAGCTTCCATCTCCATCGCCTGTCAGTATCCACCCTACTTATGTCTCTGTCAGCCTTGTCCACCCCATACCTACCATGCTGGTGTTTTTGTCCCCATTCATGTCCCCAGAGCTTCATCTCCATCGCCTGTCAGTATCCACCCTACTTATGTCTCTGTCAGCCTTGTCCACCCCATACCAAACCATGCTGGTGTTTTTGTCCCCATTCATGTCCCCAGAGCTTCCATCTCCATCGCCTGTCAGTATCCACCCTACTTATGTCTCTGTCAGCCTTGTCCACCCCATACCTACCATGCTGGTGTTTTTGTCCCCATTCATGTCCCAGAGCTTCCATCTCCATCGCCTGTGATGCGAGATATTTCCAGAGATCTGCCGCACAGAGCGCATAAAACATTTTAAACACGTTGCAGTGGAACTCACAGCTGTGGCTCCTTGCACTCTGCAGTTTAATGCCGAGCAGCTACTAACATGATCATTTGTAACAAAATTAGAAAATTCTATTTCCACATGTTTAGTATACATGAAGAAGGAAATGTAGGTGTTGAGTACATAAACAGAATAAGATACAGCAAAATTAAAAAAAAAGAGATAAAACTAGTTACTTTTCTCTGTGAAAAAAAGCACATCCCCTCAAGCACTTTTTTGGTGCAAACCCTTACGTTTAACTCAAAAAGCATAGTTTATAAGGAAGCTATACACATAAATTGAATATTCTGCTCTGCACAACTGCAACTGGACTGCGAAAACCACCGTCTCTGAAACATAACTGAAAGTAAGCCTCTGTCTCCACAGAAGAAAATCTTAGGGCATAACACAAGAGAAGATGTACAACTGCTTGCTTACTTCTTCCCTGTCCTTTTCAACTGCCTATTCATTTTTCCTTCTCATTTTCCAGGTTTCCCCAGTCTCCTATGGACTCACCATCAGAGTCATCATAAACGGCTGTCTCCAAGCCCTCACAGCTGCAATCAGAATGTTTAACCAACTGTCTAGGACCTGGGTATTCAACCTTTCAACTGCCTGTTCTGCCCTTTAACGCTCGTCCTGCATTACTGGTTTCATCCTATACTGTCCATTGCAGGTGACCCTCAGTTAGTTCCCTTATCATTACTGGAAAGCACTGACCTTTGAGGACAATGGAACTTGCAGAAGGGGCTGCAGTTTACTCAGGGATTCAATTCCACAAAGAAAAGTTTACCAAATTTTTCTAACTCGTACGGAGTGTGACTATGAATAACAGCGATTGGTGACAGTTCATTCAACACAACTGTGGACAATTCTGCGCCCCAGGCGACGCCTGATTTCTGACGATGGCGCAGAGAACAGCACTGACTGTTCTGGATGCATCAGCATTCGCTTGAAACTTCAGTGGCAGTGAGTGAGACAACCAAAACGTGGGTAGCCAGGGCAGGGTTATGGGTGGATTTAATATTTTCTGCATTCAGGAAAGTGGTCACAACAGTTTAAAGAACAAAACACAGAAAGAGACATACATGATAAGCTACATTCACTACTACATTTTTATCCAAAATTTTGCTGTGATTAAGATCTTAGATTTTTTTTTTCTAAGATTTTTTTTTTTTTTTAATGTAACTGAGTTTCTACTGTTCAATTTCAGTTTGTTTTGTGCTTATAAATTAGTTTGATAGTTGTGGTTATATTACAATTTTTAGAAATGGCTAGAAAGCTGGAGTGTACTAAGATACTCTTTCCGGCTGTTTACGCTGGCCGTTGACTAAGTCATGTTTAGAGAAACATTGAGGAAACGAGAGATCACGCTGCTCCCCAAGTACCCCCCAAAGAGTAGTTTCCTGTAGCCACACAAGAGGTCTTCCATCTGTCTAGTGTTGCCCCTTCCTGTGCCCCCGTAGGAAGTATGGCTGTCTATGACTTCAGACCCCTGGCTGACCTAGCCCCCCTCACGGGAGGAACCCAGGGATCACGTCAAGCCACACCCTCAGGGGCAGCCGCCATGCCTTCACTCTGGGCCCCTTCATCCTAGTGTTGCCCCGGAAGTCAAAGGAGAACTTTCAGTTTGGCTATCTACAGAATCAGGGAACCCCGGATCCGGCCCAGTGCTCCGCCCGTCGCTGGAACCTCCCTCTGACCAGCGTCATCCCTGATGTCACTCTCAGGTCAGCATCAGCATGGCAGTCTATGACGTCCAGAGGCCCCAGCTACAGGCAAGCTAGCTCCCCAACAGATGTGGGGCAGGACCCCATCTACTCCAGCTCCACATATGTGGGTGGGACCCCATCTACCCCAGTTCCCCCCATATGTGGGGCAGGACCCCATCTACTCCAGCTCCAGAGATGTGGGCAGGACCCCATCTACTCCAGCTCCAGAGATGTGGGGCAGGACCCCATCTACTCCAGCTCCAGAGATGTGGGGCGGGACCCCATCTACTCCAGCTCCACATATGTGGGGCAGGACCCCATCTACTCCAGCTCCACATATGTGGGGCAGGACCCCATCTACTCCAGCTCCAGAGATGTGGGGCGGGACCCCATCTACTCCAGCTCCAGAGATGTGGGGCAGGACCCCATCTACTCCAGCTCCAGAGATGTGGGGCAGGACCCCATCTACTCCAGCTCCAGAGATGTGGGGCAGGACCCCATCTACTCCAGCTCCAGAGATGTGGGGCGGGACCCCACTACTCTAGCTCCAGAGATGTGGGGCGGGACCCCATCTACTCCAGCTCCAGAGATGTGGGGCGGGACCCCATCTACTCCAGCTCCACATATGTGGGGCAGGAACCCATCTACTCCAGCTCCACATATGTGGGGCAGGACCCCATCTACTCCAGCTCCAGAGATGTGGGGCGGAACCCCACCTACTCCAGCTCCAGAGATGTGGGGCAGGACCCCATCCACTCCAGCTCCACATATGTGGGGAAGGACCCCATCTACTCCAGCTCCACATATGTGGGGCGGGACCCCATCTACTCCAGCTCCAGAGATGTGGGGCAGGACCCCATCTACTCCAGCTCCACATATGTGGGGCAGGACCCCATCTACTCCAGCTCCAGAGATGTGGGCAGGACCCCATCTACTCCAGCTCCAGAGATATGGGTCAGGATCCCATCTACTCCAGCTCCACATATGTGGGGCAGGACCCCATCTACTCCAGCTCCACATATGTGGGGAAGGACCCCATCTACTCCAGCTCCACATATGTGGGGCAGGACCCCATCTACTCCAGCTCCACATATGTGGGGCAGGACCCCATCTACTCCAGCTCCACATATGTGGGGCAGGACCCCATCTACTCCAGCTCCACATATGTGGGGCGGGGCCCCATCTACTCCAGCTCCAGAGATGTGGGGGGGGACCCCATCTACTCCAGCTCCACATATGTGGGGCAGGACCCCATTTACTCCAGCTCCAGAGATGTGGGGCGGGACCCCATCTACTCCAGCTCGAGATGTGGGGCAGGACCCCATCTACTCCAGCTCCACATATGTGGGTCGGGACCCCATCTACTCCAGCTCCACATATGTGGGGCAGGACCCCATCTACTCCAGCTCCAGAGATGTGGGGCAGGACCCCATCTACTCCAGCTCCAGAGATGTGGGGCGGGACCCCATCTACTCCAGCTCCAGAGATGTGGGGCAGGACCCCATCTACTCCAGCTCCAGAGATGTGGGGCGGGGCCCCATCTACTCCAGCTGCACATATGTGTGGCAGGACCCCATCTACTCCAGCTCCACATATGTGGGGCAGGACCCCATCTACTCCAGCTCCAGAGATGTGGGGCGGGACCCCATCTACTCCAGCTCCACATATGTGGGGCAGGACCCCATCTACTCCAGCTCCAGAGATGTGGGGCGGGACCCCATCTACTCCAGCTCCACATATGTGGGGCAGGACCCCATCTTTCTCCAGCTCCAGAGATGTGGGGCGGGACCCCATCTACTCCAGCTCCACATATGTGGGGCAGGACCCCATCTACTCCAGCTCCAGAGATGTGGGGCGGGACCCCATCTACTCCAGCTCCACATATGTGGGGTGGGACCCCATCTACTCCAGCTCCACATATGTGGGGCAGGACCCCATCTACTCCAGCTCCAGAGATGTGGGGCAGGACCCCATCTACTCCAGCTCCAGAGATGTGGGGCGGGACCCACTCTACTCCAGCTCCAGAGTGTGGGGCAGGACCCCATCTACTCCAGCTCCACATATGTGGGGCAGGACCCCATCTACTCCAGCTCCAGAGATGTGGGGCGGGACCCCATCTACTCCAGCTCCACATATGTGGGGCAGGACCCCATCTACTCCAGCTCCAGAGATGTGGGGCGGGACCGCATCTACTCCAGCTCCAGAGATGTGGGGCGGGACCCCATCTACTCCAGCTCCACATATGTGGGGCAGGACCCCATCTACTCCAGCTCCAGAGATGTGGGGCAGGACCCCATCTACTCCAGCTCCAAATATGTGGGGAAGGACCCCATCTACTCCAGCTCCAGAGATGTGGGACGGGACCCCATCTACTCCAGCTCCACATATGTGACGCAGGACCCATCTACTCCAGCTCCACGTATGTGGGGCAGGACCCCATCTACTCCAGCTCCAGAATGCCCCCGACCCATCAGTCCCACCCCTACCACCAGAGGAGGCAATTCCATAGCTCATGCTGCAGGGATGGACCCAGGCATCCCAGTAAAAGCAGGGGTTTGCCGGGAATCTACAGACACATCCAAGAGGGGCGGGACTTGAAGCGCAGATGGTCACTATGTGACCTCAGAAAGCAGCAACACAAACAAACACCAAATGCCAGTGACACCAAGAGTGACGAGTTATTCCACATATTAGACTGTTTCCTGCCAGTGACTGATTGTCTGAAAGCTTGAACAACAGTTCAGAAAAGTCAACACACAATGATAACATGCCACTGTAGGTATCCTGATACACACACACACACACACACACACACACACACACACACACACACACAATCTTACATGCACATGCAGCACACACAGACCCCTCACACACACACACGCAAACACATGCACACACAGATCCTTCAAGCACACAACACACACACACACACACACACACACACACACACACACCACATGCACGCACAGATCCATCTCACACAAAAACACACTCAGACATGCATAAATCCCTTTCGCACTCTCGAGTGCGCGCACACACACACACACACACACATACACACACACGCACACACACACACACGCACGCACACATACATACACATACACACACACACACACACACACACACACATACACACACACACACACGCACACACACACACACATACACACACACACACACACGCACACGCACACGCACACACACACACACACGCACACACACACACACACACACACACACACACACACGCACGCACAACACACACACACACACACAACACACACGCACACACACACACACACACACACAACACACTAACACACACTCACACACACACACACCCAAGCCCCCAAACAGAGAGAGAAACCTGACCTTTGCTCCTGTTTCATCTGCTCCAGCTGCTCCAACTTGCTGCGGTGCTCAGACTCCACTTTGCTCAGCATGTCTCGGATCAGAGACATGAAGGCATTGAACTGCAACAACAGTTCAGTTGTGACTTCTTCCTTTTAGAACACATTTCAAATGATAACCCAAGTCAGCCCACAGAAGATTTTATCCCACACCTCATTAGTGACAGGAAAAGATAAGAAGATAGTCAGCAGAAAGGAACAGACACAAAGAAAGCATTTTCTTGCACAATGAATGTTAAAGAGCTATGGAGGAGTGAGATGGGCCATGCATTTTGTGATGCCACTCTCTCAAATAGCTGGTTGGCCCCATCGGCCTTAGGCTATAGATCTTCAACCTTGTAGCTTTTGGCCATGAGAAAAGAACTAACACTGTTTTTTCGTTACTTTCAGACTGTAACTTGACTTCCAAGAGAAAAATATCCAAACAACTTCCTCACACTAAAATTGGAAATGAAATGAGGCAGGGAACAGTAAACAATAAACAGTAAACAAGTGGGGTAACTTTTGCTCCCATAAGAAAACCTAACACAGAGTAATTTTTATTCAAGACTGGCTGGCACAGAAAACCTAACACACAGCCAGCCAGTCTTGAATAAAAATTACTCTGTGTTAGGTTTTCTTATGTGAGCAAAAGTTACTCCACTTGTTTACTGTTCCTCACACTAGTTATTGACAGGAAAAGATAAGACAGTCAGCAGAAAGGAACGGGCAAAAAGAAGGCATTTTCTTGCACAATAAAGCATTTTCTTGCACAATAAAGCATTTTCTTGCACAATAAAGCATTTTCTTGCACAATAAACCATTTTCTTGCACAATAAACCATTTTCTTGCACAATAAACCATTTTCTTGCACAATAAACCATTTTCTTGCACAACGAAAATGACAAAGAAACAGCCTGACTAAGCAACTTCTTTCTCTTTCTGATTTTACACTTTAATATTACACTTTTATACACATATGAGTCAAATTCCAAGCCATTGCATGCTTTCACAAACCAAACAGCTGCTGCTGCCACAAGAAAGCTTTGTCATTGTTCTGTCCTTGTTTTAGCACTGAACAGAAAGTAAATTATGTACTATCACAGCATGCTTTTAATTTGTCAGAGCACACTGGAATCGGCTACCTTCAACACAAGCTTACTGCTATCCAAAACATTGGAGGCGAGCCAGAGAAGCTCACAAAGATCTTCACTCTGTTCTCATAACAATCTAACAACAACCAGCTTAGAAAAGGCCCCGATTATGCCCTCCCCCACTCCTATCCCTGTGAAAATATCAAACACACACACACACACACACACACACACACACACCACACACACACACACACACACACACACACTACTCACACACACACACAAAACTCAGGCTTTGACAGATTTCCTAAAACTGTCTCATTTTTTCATCAGGTTTCTGTCCCCTGAAACAGGAATCATTTGCTCCCCCAACTGATCTAGCCCACCCTTAAAGCCACCCTTAAAACCACACCTAGCCACCCACAATCCACAGTCACCTGGGAGAGGCTGAGGTTGTTGTCCATGGCCAGGGGGATCATGAAGGGCAGCACCTTGTTGGACAGCACGTCCTTGGTGATGCCCAGCTTGCTGCCTTCGAAGGCCACCTTGTGGATCCCTGCCACAAAGGGAAACACTCCTGCCATTGCTTCTTCTGATGAATGAACTCCTTTTGTTCCTTGTGTCTGTTTGTGGACAGCTTTGAATAATGGAAGGATAGATGAACTTGAGGTCCTCTCGTTTTCTTGACCAATGGGGAAAAATTACGACCAAAGAGGCAACCCTCTTCACCTCCACCGTATTTTGTCAGAACATGCTAAACTTTATATGATGCGCGCCTCTGTGCATATATGCGTGCATGTGTGCGTGCGTATGTATGCACGTGCATGCACATTTACATGTGCGCATATATGCATTTCATGTTCTTCTGAGTTACAAAGGCACCTGCTGAGTGATGCTTCCAATCTTCCACCCCTGCCTCACCATGCACTGGGAGTTCTTTACTTCTAGACATCATGCTTCTAGACTCGTGTTTTAAAACAAAGGCACCTGCTGGAGATGCTTCCAATCTTCCACCCCTGCCTCACCATGCACTGGGAGTTCTTTACTTCTAGACATCATGGCTGATACATATATATTCTATACATTGCAATGTCGCTGTTGCATTCTATGTTCTATGTTCAGCCACTGTCCTCCAGCTACTGATCTGCCCACTGAGAGTGAATGTAGGTTTCATTTCCTTATAGACTATGTCAGAAGGGCTGAGAAAATTAAACGCATCATCTTGAGATGAAGCTTTAGGTCTAGTACGCGCCATCGTCATTTCAAAACCAGCCCCACGCTGTTAAACTTTTGTTCACCCTGTGTCAAGCACGACTGGCAAAAACAATAACTGACACTGTCAGGAGACACTCCATATACCATGGCTGTGGACGATTCAGCAGTAAACAACTGACAACGACTAAGACATTGGTGTGCACTGTATGGATGTGTTTGAAATCGATTCAAACTTAAGTGGCAATGACCTGGGTGATCAAGACGTGGTGAGCTGGCATTGATATCTGGGTCAACGTTTAGATGTTCACAGTGAAAGTGAGTGACCACAGCTGTCAGTCGTAAGTATCAACTTCGTCCATCACCAGATCCCCTTTGTTTTTCATTTATATTGATATAAAACTTGACGCAATTTGATTATGCAGACTCTTTTTTCTCTCTTTTTTTTTAAGTCTCCAGGAAGCTTCAAAATGGATGGATATATAATTCCTAACTCCCAGAAATTCAGTGGCAGGTTATTCTGTCCTGTCTTTAAGCTGAATTCTGCCCTGACAGCCGTGTTATCGTTCAGTTCAGTGGTAATGAAAGGCAACAGAGATCACTGAGAATGTCAAACATTCTGTCTCTGGTCATTTTACCTCATCTTGCTCCTTCACATCTTAGAATCTAGACACTCCATTAAGAATACTTCTGAAAATACTTTGAAAAACAAACAAACAAAAAACAAAACTCACAAGACCAGCCGACTCTGACTGGGCAATAACGTGTGCGGTGTCCGTAATACATGCATCATATAAAATATGGTCAATGCTTTCAAAATAGGCAGCATTTACACCGTGTTATCGCACAGCAGAAAGAGCGCCGTGGCAGCCTCACCCAGAATACTCATGAGGACCGCCGGCTCCCGGGTGGGGATCTTATGCAGGAAAGGCAGCACCTCGTCCAGAACATACCACTTGTCCATGTGCTCCATCAGCTGGCCCAAACACAGCAGGCAGTTCACACGCACCTGCCGCACAAACAGTTTGTTGTTTCTCCACTTGTCACAGCATGTGAACATTCTGCACAATTCCTTTTTGGTGAAAAAGCCTGAGAAGACGAGAGTACACATACACTATCACATTTCTGAAAATCTGACTGAAAATGAGTAAATTTGCACTATCATATTAGTGGTCCATGTACACTATCACACTTCTAAGAATCTGACTGAAAACGAGTGTACTATCATATCAGTGCGAAAGCACACACACATTACTACCTCTTTCTGTGAAATAACCCGATAGACATGAATACTTGTGCACAAGTATGTTTCAAAACTTGAACCCTTTAAAATGTAGACAGAAAATACAAAATGACTTTAATTAAGAAAAAACACAAAATTTGGGAGATGATTGCTTTCAGCATCACATCCATGGCTTATGGCCATAAAAGAAAAATACAGAAAATGCAAAGAATGCACACATCATCATCTTCATCGCCACAAACTGACAGAATGGATTCTGGTTCCCCATTTCACCTGGATTCAAACCATTGATATGCTCCAAAACTTACTGGATGTGGCCTTTGACCACATTTCATCTTTCACTAGATTTAGTTACATCCAGTTCAGTAGCATTTGCACAAACTTGCTGACAGACAGACAAACATGCAAACCAACAGACACAGACGAAAATATCACCCTACTGACGGAGGTAGCTACAGTAGCATATTCAGAGCTGCCAACCTCTGGAGAGACGTGAGAGGAATATTCTTGTAAAGTGACAGGAATTTCTTACCGTTGAGAGGAATACACATGCTACCGCACCCTGAACAAAACAATGCCGTTCCTGACACTTTAATTCTTTCCTTTTGTCACCTGCTTTCATGGAATCACTGTCTCAACCACTGTAATGTTGCTCTTTTACATCTTTGAAGCACACTGTCACAAAGTTTTTGCACTTCAGAATCATCAGTTCCTCTGCAGCATCTTGACCCCAAGAGGGACGAAAACCTGTAAGGTTCTTCCTGACAAGGCTCTGAACACTTTCACAGGCCAAATTGCTCACTGAGATCAGCAGCACTCCCATCATGACAGCAGAAAATGACCAAAATCTGCACTTCTGTTCTAATTTTTCTTCTTTTTGCCTCAGGGTTAACTGGCTCAGCAGGTCATTTCGACAGGATGGTGGCAGAAGAAGATGAACCAGCAGTAAGTTTCCAAACAGCTCTTTGGATATATGAATGGCAGATGTGCAAATACTGCGGATAAACAAACCTTTTTTTTTAGCCAGCAGAATTTTGTTTACGTCAAGTGGAAAAGTGGAATGATGTACGTTTGAGCATAATAAATTCCACCAAAAGTGGGATGGTTGGCAGCTCTGCATATATTCACACTAAGGATTTAAAGAAATATCTCTGGAACACACACACACACACAAGTTATTCCCATTAAATGGACTTACAGTGAGGACAGTGGTAGCCATGCAGAGCTTCTTGATGCGGGGAACCAGGGAGTTTTTCAGCGTGGGATACTCGATCAGTTCAGCGAACGTGGGAACGATGCTCAGGCACAGCTCCTGTGGGCAGGACAACATTCGAATGACATCATCTGGAAATCTACTGTGCACAAACAAGTCCTGCAAGACAGCATGCACAGATGTGCATTCACACACATAGATGTGCATTCACACACACAGATGTGCATTCACACACACAGATGTGCATTCATACACTCACTTCTATATATCTACAAACTGAACATGAACAACACATCATGTTTACTTCCTTTCACCCTCATTTTGGTGCATGACAGATAAACAATGGGCACATAATTGTTACAAAGAATTTTCTTCTTTTTTTTTTATCAAACAAACAAATATGGGCATACAGTCATTACAAAGAATTGTCAAGAAAATAAAATGAACAGTCACATCATTACATTGTTAAAATATGCTACAGACAATACTCGTGTTTTAAAACAAGATAGTGAACACAATAATGGAATTTATCACCTATACTTTCATACTGCAGTCTCCACACGTTCTTTCTTCTCTCAACAATCCATTTGTCTGCTCCGAGTTTGTGATCACAAGAACAGAATTTCATCAATGCAAGCGTGTTCTGTTAGTTTCCACAGAAGCACGATCACCAGCATTCAAGGACAAACTCAGACATTTCCAAACAAAATCTGAAAGTCTTTACACTTGGCTGATCAGAGCAGCAGTGCCACTCTGCGCCACTGGGAAGGAAGATGGTGTGTGGTGAAGAAAACTAGACATTCAGTCTGTGGTTCATCCCACTGAATAAAAAAGAAAATTTGTGCTTCTCGGTCTAATTCTCCCCAAACCAGAGCCTAATCAATACATCTTTAGTGATCTGTGCGACGCATGTTACTTTTCATTATAAATTGTGTAGATAACATACATACTAACCTTATTTCGAAATACCTGTTTTGAAAATTTCCGTTTCTTCCTAACCAAGTGGATGCTTTATACTTTCATTTGGATTCCAAAACTGTAAAATTCACTTGGAAAACTTGAACGTCTTGATCAAGTGCAAAAGAAATTCCGTTATGAAAGAGACAGAGCACACCCTTTAAGAAATAAATGGGAAACAACACACATACACACACTGAAAAAAAAAAAAAAGAAACTAAAACAAAGGGCGAAAAGACAAGTTCAGACACATGGCACACAGAAAGGAAAACCACACAAGTAATTAATACAAACGCAAACACACACACACACACACCACACACATACAGAAACATGTACATACAAACGTAACAAGACCAAACAAACAACACATCCACACAACCATGCAGAACCCCCATCCAAACCATCCCCTCCACACACTGCCAACACCCCCTCCTCTTTACAATCATCAATCTCTCCATCTCAACCCTCTCCCATTCCCCCTCCCCCTCTCCCCACCTCCCACCCCTCATTCTTGTTCATCATGAGAGCAGTGAGGACCTGTATCTGTGCACTGTCGGCCTCCACTGCCCGGAACAGCAAGGGCAGCACATGGTTCTGGATGTCCGCCTTGGGCGTCTTGCTCAGCAGCAGGTTCATGTTTTGGAGGAACAGCAGCACCACCTGAACAACAGTCCACACACACGCACAAGCACACACACACACACACCACACACACACACACACACACACACACACACACACACACACACACACACAACCTGTCCTTGTAATCATGGGTCTCACTGATGCTGACTTTGCTGCATCATGAGGATCAAAATGTATTTTGGAAATATGCTTCGAGCGTCACTAGATTCTTATCAAATTTGGGAAATGGGGTCTACCCATTCAAAACTCTGCAAAGTGCATAATCACAGGCTATCACAATTTGCTACAAGAAACCACAAATAATTTTCTAAGGGTGTTCCAGTCAGTGTCGTTAAAAAAAAATTAAAATTAAAAAAAAAAAAACACAATGAAAGACAAGCCATTTATTTCTTGGCACAGCCAAACTTAGATAGCCCCACACTGTATCTCACCCGAAGCAAGCTATGGTTTTTTAAAATTCATAACATATATACATATATAAAAGAAAATGCAAGAGTCAATGATGCATCAGACTTATAAAGGCAAAATGGCAAGGCAGCACATATAGCCTGAAACATAAATGATCAGATGCTGAGTGATGACTAGCATTCTGTTCTAGGAGTCAGGGGACTAGTTGGCCTGGTAGGTAAGGGGTCAGATTCTTATTACAAGGTCTGGGGCTTCAGATGCCACTGAAGACAGCCAGTTATTTTCTCTTCAGAGTCAACATCTGTGATTGTTCTAGGTTCTGTGTGTGAACAGGAAGTCCTGTGTGTGACCACATGTGTACGAAATCTTGCAGGCATGTTAAATGTCATTCCACCTTTCAAAGGAGGGAGGGCCATCGAGTGCCGGTTGGATGAACGACATGAATATAAAACCCATGCACCCTGGTGCTATGCTTAGACACAGTCTCCAAACACACAGAAACACACACACACACACAGAGTATGTGGCAACCCTCATGCACAGATCGAAAACAACTGTAGACGCAAACATCTCATCAATGGTGAACCTTGAAGTTTTAGTGGCAAACTGAGGCGACTGCAGGTCACTTATCTTTGTCAAATTCAGCGCAAGAGGGGCGTTGAATCTACAATTGTTTTCAATCCGTGCATTCAACGGCCATCTTGCGCCAAGTTCGACAAGATAAGTGATTACTCGTTCTTCATTTTCATTGTCCTGAGTGTTGTTTCTCTTGCCTGAAGAAGACCTAAAACATCGAAAACGCATGCGTGTTTTTGTCTTGTGATTCATTTGTCCATGTTGTTTGGGTGTTGTCAAACGTGTTTGGTGGAGTCAAATACAATTACCTGTTAAACTTGAGAGTTTTAGTTTCAAAGTGTGGTAACCGCAGGCGAAATTGAAAGAGAATAAAATTACAAGAAGATTACTGTTCCGCTAAACGAAAGAGATGACAAAACTACGAAACAAAACAATGCGCTTTCAACCTCTCTGGCCTTCTTCAGCCAGAGAAAACGACATTCAGACAATGAAACAAAGAACATCACTTCTTATCCTCATGCTGGGCGCAAATGATGTGGCATTAAAACGACGGCGGCTGGGCAGGGGACAATGCCGGTTCAATCTAACTAATGCCGTGGCTGGGCAGGGGACAATGCCAGTTCATCTTAATGCCGTGGCTGGGCAGGGGACAATGCCAGTCATTTAACTTAATGCGTGGCTGGCGCAGGGGACAATGCCAGTTCATCTAACTTAATGCCATGGCTGGGAGGGGACAATGCCAGTTCATCTTACTTAATGCCATGGCTGGGCAGGGGACAATGCAGTTCATCTTACTTAATGCCATGCTGGGCAGGGGACAATGCCAGTTCATCTTAACTTAATGCCGTGGCTGGGCAGGGGACACAATGCCAGTTCATCTTACTTAATGCCGTGGCTGGGCAGGGGACAATGCCAGTTCATCTTAACTTAATGCGTGCTGGGCAGGGGACATGCCAGTTCATCTTAACTTAATGCCATGGCTGGGAAGGGGACAATGCCAGTTCATCTTAACTTAATGCCGTGGCTGGGCAGGGACAATGCCATGTTCATCTTAACTTAATGCCGTGGCTGGGCAGGGGACAATGCCAGTTCTCTTAAACTGCCTGGCTGGGCAGGGGACAATGCCAGTTCATCTTAACTTAATGCCGTGGCTGGGAGGGGACAATGCCAGTTGATCTTAACTTAATGCCGTGGCTGGGCAGGGGACAATGCCAGTTCATCTTAACTTAATGCCGTGGCTGGGCAGGGGACAATGCCAGTTCATCTTAACTTAATGCCGTGGCTGGGCAGGGTAATGCCAGTTCATCTTAACTTAATGCCGTGGCTGGGCAGGGGACAATGCCAGTTCATCTTAACTTAATGCCGTGGCTGGGCAGGGGACAATGCCAGTTCATCTTAACTTAATGCCGTGGCTGGGCAGGGGCAATGCCAGTTCATCTTAACTTAATGCCGTGGCTGGGCAGGGGACAATGCCAGTTCATCTTAACTTAATGCCGTGGCTGGGCAGGGGACAATGCCAGTTCATCTTAACTTAATGCCGTGGCTGGGAAGGGGACAAATGCCAGTTCATCTTAACTTAATGCCGTGGCTGGGCAGGGACAATGCCAGTTCATCTTAAACTTAATGCCGTGGCTGGGCAGGGGACAATGCCAGTTCATCTTAACTTAATGCCGTGGCTGGGCAGGGGACAATGCCAGTTCATCTTAACTTAATGCCGTGGCTGGGAAGGGGACAATGCCAGTTCATCTTAACTTAATGCCGTGGCTGGGAAGGGACAATGCCAGTTCATCTTAACTTAATGCCGTGGCTGGGCAGGGGACAATGCCAGTTCATCTTAACTTAATGCCGTGGCTGGGAAGGGGACAATGCCAGTTCATCTTAATTATGCCGTGGCTGGGAGGGGACAATGCCAGTTCATCTTAACTTAATGCCGTGGCTGGGAGGGGGACAATGCCAGTTCTCTTACCTTAATGCCGTGGCTGGGAAGGGACAATGCCAGTTCATCTTAACTTAATGCCGTGGCTGGGAAGGGGACAATGCCAGTGTCATCTTAACTTAATGCCGTGGCTGGGAAGGGGACAATGCCAGTTCATCTTAACTTAATGCCGTGGCTGGGAAGGGGACAATGCCAGTTCATCTAACTTAATGCCGTGGCTGGGCAGGGGGACAATGCCAGTTCATCTTAACTAATGCCGTGGCTGGGAGGGGACAATGCCAGTTCATCTTACTTAATGCCGTGGCTGGGAAGGGGAACAATGCAGTTCATCTTAACTTAATGCCGTGGCTGGGAAGGGGACAATGCCAGTTCATCTTAAACTTAATGCCATTTTGCATCCAGTTTGAGAGGGATGAGTGATTGTCGTTCTTCGTTTTCATTGCCTTGAATGTTGTTTGTCTTGCCTGAAGAAGACCCAAAGGGTCGAAATGCGTCGTGTTTTGTCTCGTCATTTGTCTAAGTCTACCTGCACAGGTTCCTTCAGTTTGAAGAGCGGTTCCAGGTGAGGGAACGATCTGCGCTCTGAACTCGGCGTCTGTGGACTGTTCAGACACGAGGAAGATGCTGGGGTGGGGAAAGGCACCATGTCGGGGTTCATCGCTTCCTTGAAAGTGACGGCAAGACTGGCTGCAGGCTCACCGCTGAAACGTCCACAAACAGAAATGCTGACGCACATCCTGACACAAATGGTTAGGACCATCATCAGTATTAGCTTCAGTTGTATATGAAAGCAAAAATAAGTGTCCTTGTTCTTGGGTTTTAGTTTGGGGGGGGGGGGGTTTGTTTATGTTTTTTCTCCCTTACAATAATGGTTCCCTTCCTTATAATCCCAGTTACACACATATAAAAATCAGTTCACACAATGCGGTAAATATCAACAAATACTGTACTTGTTAACTATCTAAAAACCTAATACTCCTGGACTAATTTTGTTAACAGAATACTAATCATTCAAAAACTAAAAAAGATCATAATATAACTGAATAAGCTGCAGAATTCTGAAGCATCAAAGTATATCCTCTGATTCTGAAAGAGAAGGATAAGTTACGAAAAAGGAAGAAGAAGAAAGAAAGAAATATGACAGCAATGCCTTCACTACTGACAGTACATGACACATTCAATCCAACAGAAAGAAACAAAACATATTCAAAAAGTTGCCAGAACATCAACTTTAAAACACAATAACTTTAAATGTGCAACAACCAATACATCAAAGGAACTATCTGGCTCCAAATCAAATACAGACTACAACTTTTTCACTCCCTGTATCTGACGACAAGCAGTACTTTGGCAGTTTTGCAATGATTTTTGGCAGGCTTTGAAGAAGTTTGATTTTTCATGTTTTTCCCGCTGGACCAAGGAATCCATATACTGCAACGTGACGCAGCCAACATCCTCAAGAATGGCACCTGGAATCAGTCAGTCTCATGTCAGGCTGTGAAATGAACTGGCAGCTAAATTCATACATACAAAAGTAACACTGCCTATGGCACCTGGAATCAGTCAGTCTCATGTCAGGCTGTGAAATGAATTGGCAGCTAATTCATACATACAAAAGTAACATTGCCTATGGCACTGGAATCAGTCAGTCTCATGTCAGGCTGTGAATGAATGGCAGCTAAATTCATACATACAAAAGTAACATTGCCTATGGCACCCTGGAATCAGTCAGTCTCATGTCAGCTGTGAAATGAATTGGCAGCTAAATTCATACATACAAAAGTAACACTGCCTATGGCACCTGGAATCAGTCAGTCTCATGTCAGGCTGTGAAATGAATTGGCAGCTAAATTCATACATACAAAAGTAACACTGCCTATGGCACCTGGAATCAGTCGTCTCATGTCAGGTGTGAAATGAATTGGCAGCTAAATTCATACATACAAAAAGTAACATTGCCTATGGCACTGGAATCAGTCAGTCCATGTCAGGCTGTGAAATGAATTGGCAGCTAAATTCATACATACAAAAGTAACATTGCCTATGGCACCTGGAATCAGTCAGTCTCATGTCAGGCTGTGAAATGAATTGGCAGCTAAATTCATAATACAAAGTAACATTGCCTATGGCACTGGAATAGTCACAGTCTCATGTCAGGCTGTGAAATGAATGGCAGCTAAATTCATACATACAAAAGTACACTGCTATGCACCTGGAATCAGTCAGTCTCATGTCAGGCTGTGAATGAATTGGCAGCTAAATTCATACATACAAAAGTACATTGCCTATGGCACTTGGAATCAGTCAGTCTATGTCAGGCTGTGAAAGAATTGGCAGCTAATTCATACATACAAAAGTAACATTGCCTATGGCACCTGGAATCCTAAGTCAGTCTCATGTCAGGCTGTGAAATGAATTGGCAGCTAAATTCATACATACAAAAGAAACACTGTCTATGGCACCCTGGAATCAGTCAGTCTCATGTCAGGCTGTGAAATGAATTGGCAGCTAAATTCATACATACAAAAGTAACATTGCCTATGGCCCTGGAATCAGTCAGTCTCATGTCAGGCTTTTGAAATGAATTGGCAGCTAAATTCATACATACAAAAGTAACATTGCTATGGCACCTGGAATCAGTCAGTCTCATGTCGGTGTGAAATGAATTGGCAGCTAAATTCATACTACAAAAGTAACACTGCCTTGGCACCCGGAATCAGTCAGTCTCATGTCAGGCTGTGAAATGAATTGGCAGCTAAATTCATACATACAAAAGTAACACTGCCTATGGCACCTGGAATCAGTCAGTCTCATGTCAGGCTGTGAAATGATTGGCAGCTTAAATTCATCATACAAAAAATAACACTGCCTATGGCACCTGGAATCAGTCAGTCTCATGTCAGGCTGTGAAATGAATTGGCAGCTAAATTCATACATACAAAAGTAACATTGCCTATGGCACCTGGAATCAGTCAGTCTCATGTAGGCTGTGAAATGAATTGGCAGCTAAATTCATACATACAAAAGTAACATTGCCTATGGCACCTGGAATCAGGCAGTCTCATGTCAGGCTGTGAAATGAATTGGCAGCTAAATTCATACATACAAAGTAACATTGCCTATGGCACCTGGAATCAGTCAGTCTATGTCAGGCTGTTTAAATGAATTGGCAGCTAAATTCATACATACAAAAGTAACACTGCCTATGGCACCTGGAATCAGTCGCTCATGTTCAGGCTGTAAATGAATTGGCAGCTAAATTCATACATACAAAAGTAACATGCCTATGGCACCTGGAATCAGTCAGTCTCATGTCAGGCTGTGAAATGAATTGGCAGCTAAATTCATACATACAAAAGTAACATTGCCCATGGCACCTGGAATCAGTTCAGTCTCATGTCAGGCTGTGAAATGAATTGGCAGCTAAATTCATACATAAAAGTAACACTGCCTTGGCACCTGGAAACGTCAGTCTCTGTCAGGCTGTGAAATGAATTGGCAGCTAAATTCATACATACAAAAGTAACATTGCCTATGGCACCCGGAATCAGTTCAGTCTCATGTCAGGCTGTGGAATGAATTGGCAGCTAAATTCATACATACAAAAGTAACATTGCCTATGGCACCTGGAATCAGTCAGTCTCATTTCAGGCTGGAAATGAATTGGCAGCTAAATTCATACATACAAAAGTAACACTGCCTATGGCACCTGGAATCAGTCAGTCTATGTCAGGCTGTGAAATGAATTGGCAGCTAAATTCATACATACAAAAGTAACATTTGCCTATGGCACCTGGAATCAGTCAGTCTCATGTCAGGCTGTGAAATGAATTGGGAGCTAAATTCATACATACAAAGTAACATTGCCTAAATTTTTACTAGCTTTTTTTTTCTTTCTTTCTTTTTTTTTTTTTTTTTTTTTGGGGGGGGGGTATTTTTGTTTTTTTGCTTTTTCTTTTTCTACCTTTTTTAAGCAGTTTATAGTATGGAGAAACAGGTTACCAGGTAAAACATGCAACATAAGATCTTAATCTGACTTTGTATTATCCCAAATTCCATCAAGTACACAAACACACATACACACAACACACACCACACACACACACACACACACACACAGACTTGGTTTCACAAGCATTTCAGGAGGGATGCAAAGGGTGACAACCCTAAAGTTTGCATGAGGGCCAGTTCCTCTTCTTTCCCATGCAGTCTCACACAGTCCTCTAAGGTGGAACGGCCTTGGCCTTGGCCATCCTGCAGTTAATTTCATCATCAATGTTAAATGCTCTGAGGATGCGTGTGGACTTGTTAACCGAGAAAAGTGTAGGCAATAAAGCTTACAGGTGTTTCACACTGCACACACACACAACAAACTAGAGTGCAGCTGAATTGGTCAAAACAGGCTAACCAAAACAAAACTTACAGAAACCAGTAACTACTGACAAATAAAATATGACTGCTGAAGAAGGAGCATCAGAGCTCCGAAAGCTCAAAATGGTGTTTCCGTGTTTCATTTGGATCATATATAGAAACCAGTAATTAATGAACAAGTAGGATAACTCTTGCTCCCATGATGAAATAAATAGGTGCCCAAACACTAGCAGAAAAGACAACTGTGTGCTCTGTGACGTCATTTCTGATAGGCGATTCAGCGTCGTAAGTTAAGAGTTATGGGCGTCTAATTATTTCATCCTGGGAGCAAGAGTTACCCTACTTGTTTGTTAATTACTGTTAACTGTTCCCTGCCTCATTTAAGATTTCCTCTCTTACAGAAACCGGCCAAGGAAATGTGCTGTGTATGAATTGCTATGCCTGCACACCCTCATGAGGTCACTGTCAACGTAAATGCAAAGCAGAAGCATGTTTTTCTCGTTTGTTTCTTTTGTTTCATTATATGAAAAACAAATTTTATAAGTTTCCCCTTAGTTTTCACCTCTTGCAACTGCTTGAAGTATTGCCTTTTTTCATGATCGAGGGCTCTAGAGACATACACTTAAGCAAACACCCGCACTCACACAAAAACACCCCAACATGTTGTCAAAAACAAAACAACACAAAAACCCCTCTTTAAAAAGGAAAAAAACAAAAAAGAGAGAGAAAGAAGTGGATGCCCTGATAAAATCTTTTGTTTTTTTTCATTCAATGTCTATTTTGCACCTACTCTGAGAAGATAAGTGATTGCTCATTCTCCGTTTTCATTGTCTGGAATGTTATCTTTCTTGCCTGAAGATGACCACAGAGGTCAAAACGCATCATGGCTTGTCTTGTTTATTTGTCCCTTTCGCCCAGCAGAATAAGAACTTTTTTTTAAAAATGTACTTCTGCTGTAAGCGCTGTCTGGCAGCCCGCTGACCCAGCAGGCACCAGGCCTACACCCCCACCTTGGTCATCTGGGCGGCGTCCGGCCTGACAGTGGGCTCTGTGTTCAGCAGCAACTTGATGTGCTCCCTCAGCTCCTCTGGCACCGCCCCCAGCAGACTCAGGCGCAGGTGTCGCAGCTGAAACAGCCAGGTGTGTGTGTGTTCAGTGCAGAGAGGGGGGGGGGGGGGGGGGGGGGGGGAGGCCCTGATGGGTCAAATCTCAGGTCAAGGAAGTTTGTAGGTCCTGATTACAACCCTGATGACTGAGCCAAGATTTTTTTTTTGCTTTCTTTTTCTTTCATGTATTTCTTTTTTTCCGCATTGATGCACACCCATGTACATAAACCTGCACAGACTAAAATACATGTATCCATTCAGAGAGCACAGATGTATGTGCCTTGATACACAAGTGAACATACAATGAGTTATATCTATATAAACACTCACACACCTACATCCAAATGCATTACCAGCTTCCATGGAAGTTATGACTTTAGTATGAAACAACCAACCAACAAACAAACAATCATAAGCATTGTAAAATGGTGATGATATAAAGTTTTTCTTTCTGTTTGATGTGGTTTGAGTGCTCATTTTTTACACAGGAGGTACACACAAATGTTCACATATAAACACCATGAAACCACCAAAACTTCCTGAAAACTTCCACAGATTCTGCTATGTACATATCTTCTTGTCACACATAAAATACACAGATTCGAAACAAATACACAGCTACCTCCTCCGCATTGCTCTTGAAGGCTGACAACTCTCCCCGACACTCAAAGAGTGGCTTTCCCTTGGCAAAGATGGTGTAGATGAGGAGCCCCAGGGAGAACATGTCGCTGCCTGTGCCACACTGCATGGTCAGCACGTACTCTGGCGCCATGAAATCCAGATTGGGCTGCGCCAGTGGTACCATGTCTGACCGCCACTCATGGAAAGGGTAGGAAGGCTGAAAGTATATTAATACATCTTAAAAAACACTCCCCATAAAAACTTCTATTGATATGTACCTATGTCCATATCTATTTTTCTATCAATCTCTTTATGTATGTATACATACTGGTCATCCATCATACACACATCTGACAGAAGTTTATTATTCATTCATGAGTCATTACTGTTGTTAAGACATCTGACAGAAGTTTATTATTCATTCATGAGTCATTACTATTGTTAGACATCTGACAGAAGTTTATCATTCATTCATTAGTCGTTACTGTTGTTAGATATCTGACAGAAGTTCATTATTCATTCATTAGTCGTTACTGTTGTTAGACATCTGACAGAAGTTTATCATTCATTCATTAGTCGTTACTGTTGTTAGATATCTGACAGAAGTTCATTATTCATTCATTAGTCGTTACTGTTGTTAGACATCTGACAGAAGTTCATTATTCATTCATTAGTCATTACTGTTGTAACAGCAACTGGCCGTCCAACTCTGGGCTTCATCTCAGCAAATGACATCTGACAGCTAAATATTCATTACTATCATTAAAAGAAACATGGATTGTCTGGGTGACATTAGAATCACAAAGACAGTTACTATGATTGATTCCCATTTGAAATCCTCCATTTTTCTAGCTCCATCAAAAAAACAAAAACAAAAAATCTGAAACTGCTAAATTGGCAGTAAATGCTAAAATAAAAACTATTGCTCCCTGACAACTAATGCAAACGATGCCTGCACAGATCATCCCTCTCCGTCCGCCCTTCTTCCATCTCCTTTACCCATTCTGCCACCAACCCCTCGTGCAGATCCTCATTCCCTTCCTCCTGTTTCCTCCACTCCCCCAACTTCTCCCACCCCCTAACCCACCCGCCTTCTCCTCCATCCCTCCGCCCACCTCTGTTGACTGGGGGTCAGAGCTGCGCAGGCAGAAGTCGGTGCCGGCCAGCTTCCAGGAGCCCAGCTTGGTCAGCACGATTGCCTCGGGACACAGATTGCGGTGCATGATCTTGGCGTCGTTGTGCAGGAACCCCAGACCCTCCGTCACCTGGACAACACACCACGCCACCTGGCCCTCAGAACAGGGAGACAACCGACATTCTCTGCACATTCTGGGTGTCTGTGACCGAATTTTACGCATTTTGTAATACATATATTATATCACAGATGAACATTTGTTTCATGTAGTTTCTTTCAAAACATAACAAACAGGCTGTCTTTTAACACCAAGCTAAATTCCAGCTCCCTTCCAACATTTATGTTTTTTTATCCATAAATAATGAGTTTTCAATGCTTTTAACCAAAAATTGATGGACTGGAATGAATTTTTAACAAAGTGTGGATGGACTCAGACGGGTGTTAACTGAATGTGGACGGAATGGGATGCAGCGATCCGACCTGCAGCAGTCCGTGCTTGATTTCCACGTCATAGAGCTGATAGTCCTGCAGGTCCTTGGGGACAGGTGACACGGACGTCAGGTTGCCCAGCACGTTGGCCAGGCTGGCAAACACCGGCTCTGTGGCAAAGGCCAAAGTCTCCCTGTGCACAGGTAAAGACAGAGACAGCAGAGCACGGTGAGCAGGAAGAATCTCACTGTTCAGGTCACAAATGTTGCGACAGACAGACAGACAGACAGACTGACAGACAGACAGACAGACACACTCACAAACACACACACACACACACACACACACACCACACACACAGACACACTGACAGTGAGAAAGAGACAGAGAAGGACAGACAGACAGACGGACAGAGACAGATACAGGGACAGAGAGACAAGACAGACAGGCAGAGAGAAAACCACAGACTCAAGAAAGCATTCACACCTGTCTGACTGCAAACAATAACACAGTGGCAGTGTGGAAGGGAGAGGGCTAAACACTTCTATGCGACCCATTCCTGTCCAAATCTAACTGTAATTGGTACAGTCAGCTTATTTCATTTGGAACTGACACTTTTTTGAAGAAAAAAAAAAGTAATCTACCAGCCGAGGCTGGTTACTCTGATTACTCGGAAACTGGACGAGCTCATATTGCACTTAACTCTTTGACAGCTTAAAATGTCTAATGCACAAGCTCAGTTTAGCTTTCCACTGCACCTACACACTTTGTCTGCACATGATTTAGGTACAGCATGATAGCTACATGGCTGAATGGAAGGAACACTTCACACAACTGATAAAAGTCCTGAAATAAAAACACCACAACTTGTAGAACCCCCAAAGCTAAGCAGCCAGTCCTGCTTAGTGCTCAGATGGATAGACTGCCTGGGAACACCCAGGTGCTTGCTGGCGTCTGTTCCACAAGGCCCATGTCTGAAAATCCTCCATACTGTGGCTTTGTGGCTTAGCAGGCGTAGTGTAATGTACATGAACTAGTCTGCAAGCAGTGACACCTCCTTGATGAAATGAAACTGGCTCTATAAATTGTCTTTGTCGCTTTCAATTTGAAGCCTGCCCGTTTGTGGTCTCCTTCAGAAAAGTCAGAGACCTTTTCTACATATTCCATCAGGTCACAGCTAAGTCACAACTGCCATGTTGGTTGCAAAGCAGATCACACGAAATGTAGTACAGACTATGTATAGGGTGTGTAACAAAAATTGTGTAACAAAACTATACTGAGTGCCTACCCAACAATGAATATGTATTCGTAAGAAACCAAAGCCTTGACTGCAGGAATATTTTCTCATTATGTTTAGCAAGTTTTCATAACTTCAGGATTGAAAACAAATCTAATAAACTGAACCATTTTTCAACTGCCGCTGCTAACATCAGCTATTTTTTTCACAGCCTAGGGCTTGAAAATACATGTCATTATAAAATCATTAAACTCTATTATCTTGGTGAAGCATCTATGAAGTTTTATGGGAAAAAAACCTGTGAAATCAATTAAATTCATTTTTACTTAAGCAGGTGAAAATCTGATGATTTACTCCCAATATGTGAATGTGGCTATACACATGAAATGGGTCCACAGCTGAAGTATTCTAGCTTCATTCTGAACACGCTGATGATGGCAACTGAAGTCTGGAATTCATAAACTGGCTTTCATTATGAGTGGACACAGATCATGAAAGTTTACTTGCTAACCGAGTCTTGAAAAACACACTGTTGTCTCTAATGTGTAATCAATTGAGCCAAGTTTTTACTTTGGATATTTTGTGTGACATGCAAATGCACAGCTTTACATTTCCGTCCTTATTGAGACACTTGGTGAAAGGGCAAACAACACAAGGCTTTACACATTTGTAATCCAATATTTTTTTTGCTGTAGTCTGAGCAGAGGCATGTATCAAACTTGTGTGCTACTTAACTATGGAAAATTAACTTCCCAGAAAGTGATGACGTCATTTTGCACAATATTGTGTTTGTTGTCATTGTTCTAATATTGCCTGACCACTTGCGTACAAGCTTTCTGCGGCATCTATGTTATCTACAGAAAATAAACCCAGTCGAGTTTGGTATTAAAGAATTGTTGGGAATTCGCCAATTCAGTCATCTCAATAGTGCAGATATATTACATTTTTAATGACAATAACTAATATCAAACCTACAGCCCCATTTGTAATGGCCCGCTCAACCTTGCCGAACGCATTGCTGCCAGACCAGCTATGCACAGATGACATTCAGTTGGCCGAATACAGTGCGGTTAGCTGGCTGGTGGGGAGCGGCCTGCAGAAACATTCCTTTCCCTCACCTGCATTCACAGCTTGGTCTCTGCAGCTGTAAACTCCCCTGCGACTCAAAACTAAGTAACTTGCCTCTGACAGCCGTGAATGACATGTTTTAAAATGCAATGCCTTGAGACAGAATTTAACAAAAATGCTTCAAATTCTAATTTACATGGTAAACATTGTCCACCTTTGTGTGTGTGTCTGTCTGTGTCTGTGCGTGTGGGTGCGCCCTTCTGCATGTTTTTATATTGTATCCCGTGCAGTGTTCACGAATTGGAGGCGGGTGGGTGGGTGGGTGTGGGGTGGGATGGGGGTTGGTTCTTTTCTTCTATTCCCAAATTCTTGTCGAGCATTGTTCATATAATGTCATGTGTGTGGTGTGTGTGGGGGTGGCGGTTGTGTGTGTGGGGGGGGGGGGGGGGAGGATAGAGTGGGGGGATGTGGCTTGAGCATCTGTTTTAGTGCTTGCTTTGTGACCTATTGTTTTGATGCCTTTTCCCCAATATTGTGCAATGTTTATGGAAACTTTTATTTTTTCCTGTATTGTGAAGCGCTCTGAGGATGAGTCTTCTTCTCTCATCGAAGAGCGCTATATAAGCTTGATTTATTATTATTTTTATTATTATTATTATTATTATTTCATCTTCTTCTGACACAGGCACTGTTGTGTTGAAAATGGATACCATGTGACAGATACTGAACCCATGATTATCCAGTGTGTGTTTGTAACTGTCTATGTGAATTTCATATATGACATTACACATTGAATATCAACAAAATAAGCAGACAGAAAAAATAAGACATAGCTTTAAGTAATTGATATTATTATTGTTTCCAATTAACAAAGAAGCAGATTTTTTTCATATTAGTACCAGAATAGATTGTGTTTCTGAATTATGTTCGTTCACAGACTTTTTTTTTTAGTTCATTAAGGTGGTTGCTTGTTCATCTTACCAGTATGCTTTGAAAAGAAAGAACAACACTTCCTTTTAATAACAGGGAAAAATGATTTATTTAGGTGAAGCACAATCTGAAATGATAAACTAATCAATTAGCTCATATATAACGGGCTGCCTTTCAATTTCCAATGAATGTTTATGTATTCTGGTCTCCTGTGCTAATGGAAATGACATAAAATAAGCATCTGTGTACATTTTGCTACATCATGTGATATGAAAAAAGTCTTGTGAAGTTATGGACTGTTATTATAAGGACATCCTTTTTTTCATGCATTTTGCCTAAAGAAAATATATTCATGGCCAAGGTAAAGGAACAGAATACTGGTCACTGACTAGCACAAATAAACTAACCATTATATACTTACAAACTGAGATATTCATAGCTTTTTTTGTGACATTGTCTGAAGTTATGAATACTTATCTGATTTCATATTCAAATTACAGCAGAGTAAGTAATCACAAAAAATGACCGTGAATCATCAACAAGCCTTCGTGCTAATCTAAAATCAGTGTACAATTCCACAGAGTGCTGAAATTACAAGCTGCAAATAAAATCTTCACCGTCACAATAATGGACACCTTTTAGGCCGTTTATATGACAGTCTCATTACCAGTGCCATAAATTATATAAACTGTTCCACCAGTCTGAAGCTTCGCAGGCAGCCAGTAAAGCAACTCTTTATCATGGAGTCGAACTCAATACATCTGTTCGGCTTGATACTGTTCTCTACCACATTTATGAATATGAGGCACATCAGGATAGAAGATGTTTTTTCTTTTTCTTTTTAAAGAGAGATAGAGATCATACCTTGCAGAAACATAACAATATAAAACATCAGAGCTAACACAGATGAACAACTTTTGAAATGTGAACAAGTTCTTATACAAACGCTAACCCTTGAAGGCCTGCGCTGGCCTGTACCCATCATCAACACAGCGCAGGACTGCTCAAAAGGCGGGTGAAGACAGTGCTTCTCTGGGTCCTCCCCAGCACCTTCGGGTGTTTCTTTTTCTTCTAAGATACAAACATATATGGAAAAAAGAAAAAAGGAAAAACTATGTCGAAGCTGAAGAGAACATACCTAGCCTAAAACAGAAACTTTCTGAAAGATATCATCCTCTCCTGGAAATGAACAAACATCCACAAAAACAAGGAAACTGTTGATACTGCCTACCGTGACTCATCTAGCGGGTGGATGACAGCCAGAATTACTGCCTACCGTGACTCATCCAGCGGGATGTGGATGACAGCCAGAATTTTGGGATGGCGTAGTTTGGTCAGCTGCAGTACTCCCCCTCGCAGCGTCTCCATGATGGCCTCACGATCACGACGCGAGTACCGCTCAACCGACTTTTTGTCAAACACAAATACAGAGGCCTCCTGCAAAGGAGTTGGAATGTCCATGCCAATGAACAGTTCTATGCTGCAGCAGTCTTTTGCATGCACTGTCTACAGAGTTAGAAAGCATGCGAAACTCACTGAAATAGGACAGTTTTTCATTGTCTAAAATGTTAAAAGACCATGAAAACGATAACATCAAGGAAGGAATACAGGAAAATACGGCAACTGTAAAAATTGTGACAGTGTTCTTCTCTATCTAAGATGTTCAAGTGCTACCCATGTGATCTTCACATTACATCTGATGAGATATAAACCGAATAACATAAAAACATAGCTTTAAGACATCATTTCAAAAACAAATCTGTGATACATGGTGTTACTTCCTCAACTGCCTCCAGTCTACCTGTTTTTGTGATCTTCACATGAAAAGTCCCCAGATTGTCTATAAACCATGGAGATCAAATTAGCCAAGCCTCAGAGAGACATTCAAATGCTATAAAGTCCGTGACTTAACAGGTATCCCAACACTGCTCTCAGTCCAGCTTTCTCCTACACTGCAGCCCCAGCTTGTCTGATACACCATAGGGAGGTCACCATTAGCAACCCTCAGAGGAGGCACTGCACTGCTGCTGAGTACTGACCAGGTCAGGGTCGGGCAATATTGACCGTTACGCGGTCAGAGTGAAGCACTATGAGATCTCGCAGAATACATACTGCCCGGTCAGGGGGGCAATATGACGATACTGCCCGGTCAGGGGGCAATATGACGATACTGCCCGGTCAGGGGGGCAATATGACGATACTGCCCGGTCAGGGGGGCAATATGACGATACTGCCCGGTCAGGGGGGCAATATGACGATACTGCCCGGTCAGGGGGGCAATATGACGATACTGCCCGGTCAGGGGGGCAATATGACGATACTGCCCGGTCAGGGGGCAATATGACGATACTGCCCGGTCAGGGGGGCAATATGACGATACTGCCGGTCAGGGGCAATATGACGATACTGCCGTCAGGGGGGCAATATGACGATACTGCCCGGTCAGGGGGGGCAATATGACGATACTGCCCGGTCAGGGGGGCAATATGACGATACTGCCCGGTCAGGGGGGCAATATGACGATACTGCCCGGTCAGGGGGGCAATATGACGATACTGCCCGGTCAGGGGGGCAATATGACGATACTGCCCGGTCAGGGGGGCAATATGACGATACTGCCCGGTCAGGGGGGCAATATGACGATACTGCCCGGTCAGGGGGACAATATGACGATACTGCCCGGTCAGGGGGGCAATATGACGATACTGCCCGGTCAGGGGGGCAATATGACGATACTGCCCGGTCAGGGGGGCAATATGACGATACTGCCCGGTCAGGGGGGCAATATGACGATACTGCCCGGTCAGGGGGGCAATATGACGATACTGCCCGGTCAGGGGGGCAATATGACGATACTGCCCGGTCAGGGGGACAATATGACGATACTGCCCGGTCACGGGGGCAATATAATAATAATAATAATAATAATAAGGAACATTTAGTGCGCTTAATCTTAAACAAAAGCCCTAAGCGCTTACAGCAATAAGCCCTAACACACACACACACACACACACACACACACACACACACACACACACACACACAACACACACACACACACACACACACACACACACACACACACACACACACACACACAAACACACACACACACGCACACACCCACACACCAGCGAAGGAGCAGAAAAATTATGTTTTGAAGAGAGTTGTTTTGAGGGAGGACTTGAAAGAAGAAAGACTGTTTGAGTTTCGGAGTGCAGAAGGGAGATTGTTCCAGCAGGAAGGAGCCTGAAAAGTAAAAGAACGTTCACCAAGTGTTCTGGCCCGAAAACGAGGGATCTGCATAATGCGAGTGTCAGAGGAAGAGCGAAGCTGTCTGGAAGGAGTGTAGGTCGACAGAAGTTTAGAGAGGTAAGATGGAGCGAGGCCATCCAATGCCTTGTAACAGAGCAAAGAAAGTTTGTACTTGATGCGTTTTTCAACAGGAAGCCAGTGCAAAGATTTAAGCAAGGGAGAAACATGAGAGGTTTTCGGAGATTTCGAGACAAGGCGAGCAGCATTATTTTGGACTTTCTGCAATTTTGCAAGAAGATTCTGTGGACAGCCAGCAAGAAGAGAATTACAGTAGTCAAGTCTTGAAAGAATGAAAGCAGAAACCAGAGTCTTGGTGGCTTCTTCAGACAGAAGGTGGCGCACAGAACTGATTCGCCGAAGCTCCAAGTAGCAAGCACGGCAGATAGAAGAAATCTGATTTTGAAAAGAGAGTGTCTGATCAAGTACAACGCCTAGATTTCGCACAGTGGTAGAGGTCTGAATGAGAGAGGTACCAAGTTGGACAGAAGAAGGAACAGAGATTGTAGACATGAGCCGTTTTGGGAGAATGAAGATCAGTTCAGTTTTGTCATTGTTTAACTGAAGTTTGTTGCAAGTCATCCATGACGATACTGCCCGGTCACGGGGGCAATATGACGATACTGCCCGGTCACGGGGGCAACAATGCTGATACTGCCCAGTCAGGGGTCAATCTGAGTGGGTGCCCACCCTCTGGATGCTGTCACAGCATCCATCCAATAGCAGTCCTAGTAAACTTGCTGACATCGACTGTTTTGACCCTAATTCACCTTATGTTTGGACATCGACTGTTTTGACCCTAATTCACCTTATGTTTGGACATTGACTGTTTTGACCCTAATTCACCTTATGTTTGGACATCGACTGTTTTGACCCTAATTCACCTTATGTTTGGACATCGACTCGTTTTGACCCTAATTCACCTTATGTTTGGACATCGACTGTTTTGACCCTAATTCACCTTATGTTTGGACTCTAAGTAGAAATAGGACTGGATATCACCAGGATATTAACGCCTAAAGGGCCACACAATTAGAACTTCACTTATGTTCAAAGAGATACATACTGAGGGCCAGAGAATTCTAGAGTCTGTGATCACTGATGACAAAGATGATGAAGATGATGACGGCAGATCAGTTCTCTAATGGCAGGGCAGTACTCAATGCTTTCTTTCAGTTTCATCATAGATCCAGGCCTAAACCAGATCTGAGAGAAACAGATCTGCAGAGTTGGTCAGGAAATTTGTGCAGCATGACACTCTCTGAGACATCCTTTAAGTGGTTGACATCAGTTGTGTGGTTTCTTCAGTCTTCTCTCTTGCACAATAACATTCCTAAAGGTCTCTGATCAGGAACCAGCAGGGCAGCAAACAAACAAACAAACAAAAAACGAACATACATAAAATCTTAAAATAAACCTGCCCACATAGATAAGATAATGTTGCTTATAGCCCAGCCGACCGCAAAGGCCACATCAGGGCTGTACCTGCCCACATGGATTTGAACAAGCAACCATCCGGCCCATAGCCTGATGCACTGACCATTGTGCCACTACCACAGTGACTAGTCATTTATACATTTGAATCTACATTATAATCCATATATGAACATGTAATATGTTATCATTTACCTTATTGATTAGGTTCTATGACAAATTCCATAATCTTACCATTTTCAATCATAGATATGATAAATTTCATAATCTTACCATTTTCAATCATAGATATGACAAATTCCATAATCTTACCATTTTCAATCATAGATATGACAAATTCCACAATCTTACCATTTTCAATCATAGATAAGTGAAGAAGTCATACACATGAAAAGATATGATGCAGCTTCAAGTGTATTTCTTCAATGTCATATCAAAGATATGATGCCATGTACAAGAGCATTTCTTCAATCTCATATTGCAAACTGTTAGTGTTACTCTTATCATAAAGTTACTACATGATCATTATATGTGTCACAGCAATAAAATGCATCATTGGGTTAAAATGATATTTATAATGACATGACTGATTTTATTATTCAACAATGTGTAAAAACTCAGAAGGAGTGGGGCAGGGCAAGAGGTATGCTGGGAAAAAGCCCATGAACATACAAACTACACACACACACACACACACACACACACACCACACACACACAACACACACACACTCTCTCTCTCTCTTCTCTCTATCTCTCTCTCTCTCATCATCTCACACCACCACTACACACACACACACACACACACACACACACAGTGACACTCACACACACACTACTCTCTCTCTCTCTCTCTCTCTCTCCTCTCTCTCTCTCTCTCTCACACACACACACACACACACACAACACACACACACACACACACACACACACACACACACACACACACCTCTTTGGTGGACCTCTTGACAGCAGCGAACACTTTCCACAGCAGTCCCGGGCCTGCGCTGGCCACCTGTGGTAGATGTCAAAGTCTTTGGACAGGGGGTTCCCAGGCAGCACAGTGGACACTGCACTCTTCAGCTTGTTGAACATATCCATGGTGCAACAGGTCGGTCTGTCTCCTCTCTTACCTACAGCGGAAGTAAAACTCCAAACTGAGCAAATTCTCAACTTCACACAAAGGGTGTATACATGTCTTCAGGTTGCAACTCTTTCCATCTTTGAAACGAAGTAACAGGCAGAGGGAAAGATATAACACTGCAACAGTGTAGATCTGCTTTGAGTTTGAAAAAAAAATCTTTCTCCCCCCACTAACTTTTTCTGACTAGTTAAACAGTTTGTAAACTGCCAGTCCACCAAACCTCATTAATTTGTTTCTTTCCCATACGAAGGGCAGATTACTGCAGGAGAGAATGACGTGCGCTGTGTCCATCTGATGGCAGCTGGACTGACTCAGGCACAGGGCTGTAGTTCCTGGGCCAGCTGTCTCTGTCACCGTTGCCAGAATTAATCGTGTCTCTTTACCGTCTGTGTGTACCACCATGTTCACAGAGAGGACAGCAATACAGGCACTTGACTTGAAGTCAGCGTCGTAGTCGCAGCTTGCATGGTCTTGTCACGGTGATGGTCGTTCTGTCGACTGTGTCCTGGATTTGCTGGTTCCACCTGAAACATTGAAGTGGGCATGACGAATAACACCCAACCTCCTAACTCCAAACACATACAATGCACACACACACGCACACACGCATGCGGGTGGGCGCGCACTCACACACACACACACACATGAACACATGCGAACACACATAGTATGATACACATAGAGTACACACACACACACACACACACACACACACACACACACACCACACACACACTGAGACCTACAATGTTGGAACACACACATCAACAGTGACAGCCAGACAGACAGAGATTCAGTTCCATTAACACTAATAGCTCAACCAGCAGCACTTTCTGGGCTGTCATCACATTTGCACACACAGACACACACACACATATACACAAACACACGCACACACACGCACGCACACACACACACACACACACACACACACACACACACACACACACACACACACACACACAGAGTGTGTGTAACAATTTAGGGCACATCAACACCAAAACCTTTAAGGCGACTAAAACTTGGCTGTGCTGAGTGCATTGGGGTGAGAGAGAGAGAGAGAGAAGAGAGAGAGAGAGACAGAACAGACAGACAGACAGGCAGGCAGGCAGACAGACAGACAGATAGACACAGACAGAAGGAGACAGAGAGAGACAGGGGGGGGGGAGGAAGGAAGGAGGGAAAGACAAAGGGGGAGGGAAGGAAGGAGGGAGCTCAAAGATAATTAGAGATAAAGAAAGATGTGTATAAACATCTTGTCAATATTCTTAATTTCACAAAAGAGAACACAATAGTTCTTAATACAGCAACAACTTAAAGAAGCACGCCATCCAGCACAAGAATCTCAGAGGCTTTGGCTCAAAATCTTCACATCTGAAGAAATTCAAACTTTTCAGACATCAAGGTCATAAGTATCAGAGATGCAGGCCTGAGCACATCTCACTGTATGTACATGAACCTTACATAAAGAAAGTGACAGTCCTTTAAAAATCTTGAGAGCCTAACTATTTTCTCAAATAAAACAAACCAAAAATCCTCACCCCCATCGAAATCCCCACTATTTAAAACAATAAATGTCTGAAAATTTGCATAAACTCACTTATATATTGAATGTATTCAAATGAGCAAAAGGCACAAAGTAGAAATACACGTTGTCCAGGTTGTGTTTCATTCTGTTTGGTTGTGTTTCATTCTGTTTGATTGTGTTTCATTCTGTTTGGTTGTGTTTCATTCTGTTTGATTGTGTTTCATTCTGTTTGGTTGTGTTTAATATTCACTCATAATGCCATGGACGTGGCTCTTACTCTTAGCGTTAGACCATCCTTCACTGAATAAACAGAAAAAGCAGTAAAGTGAACCCTCATCTCCTGGAAGTGAGAACTGGTACCACACACACACACACACACACACACAACCCCACACACATACACACACACACACACACACACACACGCACAAACAGCAACGCACGCACGCACGCAGCACGCACGCACGCACCACACACACACACACACACACACACACACACACACACTCACACCAACACAATACACAGTAACACACACACACACACACACCCTCACACCAATACACAAGCACCTATGCATGCATGCACGCACACCTGTACACACATACACACACAGGCATATGATAAAGCCTTCATTAAAAAGACAATCTGAACAAATCAGACTGATTTACACACACACACACACACACACACACACACACACACACACACACACACACACATCAACACACCACACACACCACACACACACACACACACACACACACACACACACACACAAGCATATTATAAAACCTACATTAAAAAAGAAATCTTAACAAATCAAACTGATCATTCAGAATGTTTTCTTAATAAAACTTTTTTTTAAAGACTGGACCCAAATGCAAACAAGAGAATATGATGACAATGAACAAGAACAGAAACACTGGCTCAACTGTTACCAAAACACACACACACACACACACACACCACACACACACACACACACACAACACACACACACACACACACACACACACACACACACACACAAAACAACAGAACAGAACAGAACAGAGAAGAAGCTATCACAAAGTGTTCAACAAAATGTCAACAGTGCAGATTGTACAGAAGGCAGGAAGGCTACATTTTACACAAAGTCCAAACTGGCGGACAGGTTTGGCAGACAAGTTTACCAACGGCAACCACTGCAAAATGTGAAAAACACTGTGTTGCACATGAAAACAATTCTGAATTGAAGAATTCTATCTTTGTAATATCATCATCATCATCATCAATGATGCCCACCCACCCCTCAAACACGCGCACACACACACACACACACACACACATCACACACACACACACACACACACACACACACACACACACACACACAATCTTAATGTTAAAAGCAAAAAACTCATCTTTGTATACAAAAGTTTCTTAACAGAAACAGAAAAAAAAAAAACCAATTTCAGTGTGTAGTTTATGATGATCTGTTACAACAAAAAGCCCAAGGTGAGGTTTTATCCGTGGATATATATACAAAAAATCGTTTGACCATGGTAATTGTCCTCAAACAGAATAAGCCTTTTTTTTCACATTTAATTCATACTGAAACTATAGCATTGTGCTGAACTGAATAAACATTTAAGAACAAATGAACAAAACACACTAATCTTACACAGATTTGTAACTGACCACCTACCATTTCTTTGCCAATGATTTCTCACGTTCTAGCTGTTCTCCAAGGTTCTAGCAACCAGATCATTGCAGATGATTCACAGAGCTTTAAACTCCCAACAGTGATGATGATAATGATTTCACTATGACATCAGCAGAGACTAATCTTATTCTAATCCAAATCAAAGGATACATGCTAGAAAAATACAGGAGCAAGTTATTTGTCCTCGAGCAAATTTGACACTGGAAGCTGATAGTGATACACCATGTCAATGACACATTTCACAAGTTTCTCATTTTGAGAATTTTCAATTCCCCCTGCTAAATAAAGTAGCCTTTCTAAGATGCAGCTATGAAGACATCTTTTGAAAACAATAAATTGACAAGTACAAAAAAAGAATTACAGTTATTCTGGTCATAGATCTTTTTCAAGGCCGGTGACATCAAATAACAGAAATGACCAGTAAGCAGTCACTATATCACTATCACCGTTGTTCTCCATCTAGAGAACTTGTCATGAAACACTTTTTTTTTTTTTTTATCAGATCGCTGGCCTGGTAGTTAAGGGGAGACCAAAACAGGGTAGGTAATCATGCAACTACACCAGTACAAGTCTTGCTCAGTCCCACAGCCCATGAGAGAGCAGCTGAACTGTATGTTTCAAAGGCAATCTGGATTTATTCTTCTTCAAAAATGACACTGCACAGACACAGAGAGAGACAGACAGAGGAGGGAGATAAGATAATGTTGCTTATACCCCAGCCCACCCAAAGGGCCACATCAGGGCTGTACAGAGGAGGGAGGGCAGGAGGGGGATGTGAGAGAGAGCAAGAGAGACAGAGAGACAGACAGAGACAGAGAGACAGACATACAAACGAGCAAAGACAGAGAGAGTGAGAGAGTAAAACGGTTAAATAGCTGTAATTTAAAGTTTGAAAACGTGCATGTGCATATGCATATGATATAAGAGAGAGAGAGAGGAGAGAGAGAGAGAGCAGAAGACAGACAGACAGACAGACAGACAGACAGGCAGACAGACAGACAGAGTAAGAGAAAGAGAAGGAGAGAGTGTGTATACTTGTTTCCCCATTCTGCCCCTTGTGGGATTCTTTCTGTTAATCATGTGGTGTCATCAGAAGGTCTCATGTCCTAAGAAAGTTTGAAAGTGAAACATACCAGAGCCATAAGGTCCAGTTATACATTTTTCAGCCCCAGAGAAAGCACCCTGACAATCTGGGATTTCAGTTTAGGATAAACATCAAATTTCAAGACTTTGACCCTATAATGTCTATGGGGCACTAATAACATAGATATTGAAATACAACTGATAAAGTCTTTGGCATGCAGGCAAGCTTTAGTCTTTGGAGAGGACTGTTTATCATCTCTATGCATCGGTGCGCATGTCCCTCAAATATCTTTTAAGTGTAACCTGTAGAACTCCACATCCTTTTTTTTTTTTTTTTTTTTTTTTTAAATTGCATTATAAAATTCCTGTCCATTCTAAATAACTGCATCCTTTTTTTTTATTTATCAGAACCATAATGAACCAAAATACTGAGTTTTGAAAAATGCTTATGCAGAATATATGTTCACAGTTTGACTGTAGTTGTCAAATTTCTTACACAAAATCATTCAGGTGTTTTGGACGTATTTACTGCCTTTAAGAATGCCTTGAACTGGAGTAGTGGGCTGAACAGACTGACTTGGTTTCGGTTAACATGGGGTCACAAAGTCTAATGAGGCAGCATTTGACGGAAGTTTGCCTGACTCCTCCTTAGGTGGAGTGGACAGAGAAACCTCAGACTGAATGTCACTGTCCTGAGAATCACCTGTGGATGGAAGTGTGACTGATGCCTGAAGACGAAAGAAAACAAAATTTCTAGTAATTGATAAACTATTGGGTGTGTAATTCAGTGACAATTGAGCCTTTGGTAATGGCATGTGTTATAATGTGTGGAAGAGGCTTGTAAGTTTATGGACAGCATTTATGGAGTTTTCCAGCAATCTGAATGGAGGCACTAATGCTCTAGCGAGCAATGAGTAGAACTGAGCCATACGGACGTTTTTTATGGTGACATTGTTCAAATTCCAGATCTTGACCACAAAATTATTTGTTTAACAGGAAGCACCAGAATCAATGTCCATTTCTACTGTTTCTTCTTCAATCAAAACTTTGTGCCATCTTTGGGTGAAACACAGAAAACATATGGATCATTATCATCTTCCATGGCTGCATCAACATTTCCAACAATTGTATCATGACCAAACGATTGTGTGGTCCCATTGTTGTCAACAGAGTGAACCGGACAACTGCGGTTATGGCAGACATTCTGATTTGCCTGTTTTGATGGATTTCTTTGTTTTGAATAGCATACAGAAGCACAACATCCCTTTTTGTTACATTTGAAACAATTAATCTCCTGCGAACATCTGCACTGCGCATCTGTACGTCCTTTCACACCACAACCGCAGCACTGAATACCTGTACTATCAGATGGTGATTTTGTGTACTTGTGTTCAGACTGACACAAAGAAAGGGCAGCACAAGCTTTTCAGTGTCAGCAATAGCTGATGCTTGGCTTCTAAGAATTCTTTTGCGGCAGCTAACTCAATACATTTTTGAGGAGTTAGATTCTTTTCTGCCAAGAGTTTCATTCCCTGTTGGGATGAATGACACTTGTCAATGATATTCTTTCTTTCTTTCTGCGTACGCAGGCTGATACTCCTGCGGACACTCCCTGTATAGCCAGGCAGTGGAGTTTTGTGTGTATGACCCTTTTTTTTATCCCGCCATTAAGGCAGCCATACTCCATCTTCGGGGAAGGTGCATGCTATGTGTCACGTGTCATCCATACCAACGGCCAAACTGGCCTTCTCTTCCGAAAGTTGGTAATGGGATTTTACGTGTGTGCAAGATGTTATGCGTGCGTTCACACACGGAACCTCGGTTTATAGTCTCATTCGAAGGACTATATGGGGAATGGAGTCAGAACCAATGTTAACTCCGAGGGAAAAATCCCCCTATACCGAAATTCGAACCCGCAACCCCAGGATCACGAGTCCGGCGCTCTACCAACTGAGCTATCCGGCCCCCTTGTCAATGATATGATCTTGGATAAAGTAATTTTCATTTGCTCCAAAATCACAATCTTTCGCAAGCTAACGCAAGTAGTAACACACCATGATATGCCTTCACTCTTCTTGTTTGGCTTGGCAAAATGAAGGCGGTTAATACAGAATGTTCAGTGCTGGCTAGAAATATCTTTTTTGTATGTGTCATTTTTGCATCATTGTATGTTGCGGGTAATGGATTAAATGTTAAGAAAATATCTTGTGTCTTCATTCCGGCAATTAAGAGTAATTAAGAGTATGTAAGAGTAATAAGTGTTTTTGTTCTCGGCTGTTGCAACCAGATGCAGCAGCAAAAAAAGTTAAAAGCTGTACACCTGTCTTTGGTAAATGGCCGCTAAGTCACCATGCGGTTCAAACAGTCGAATTGGCGTGACTGAAATTGAACTGATGCAGGATCAGGAGGAGGATTTGCCACAGCTGGTTAAATGCTTGAATGTACATTGTTGCTAGATATTATGTCTATGTGGTGCTAAAAGCAAATAATTATTGAAATACAACTAATAAACAGTATTCATCAGGCAGACTGGTTCCAGTCTTTGGTGATGGTTGTTTTTCATCATCTCTATGCATCAGTGTGCATGTCCATCAAATAGCTTCATAATCTGTAGAATTCTGCAGACATTATATGTATATTTAAAAAAAAGGTCAGTTTACAGAATTTCACTTTTTTCATGTTCTTACAAGCTACATGCAAAATGAACGTTGTGTAATATTGTAACTTGTATCCTTATAAGTATGCCTTATAAGAAGTATGTGTGTTTGTGGGTGTCTGCTTCTGTGGTGTGTTTTGTGTGTGTGTGTTGTGTGTGTGTGTGTGTGTGTGTGTGTGTGCATGTGTACGTGTATGAACGTATGTTTACATGTGTTTGCATGTGTTCATGTGTATAAACTATTAAAGCATATGTTTATTTTCAAGCTCATGATAATTGATAATTCTAATAAATATACATACAGAGCGCAGTCCCTATGGACAGTCTTCATAATACAAAGCTCTTGCAAGAACATTTCTTATATGTTCCTTGCAGCTTCACCGGCCCTTTCTACATCCCACCCCACCCCTACCGAGTTGTCTTTGTCGTTCCACATCTACTTCCTCTCTTAGCTTTCCCTTCACCAGCAAAAAATGTTATCTCTTCTTGGTCTGCGCAGTTCACTAGTAAAATATTGTTAATGAGAATACAAACTGTTAATTTATTGGTGCAAGAAGTAGGCAGACAGAACATATTCAGAATAAGATAGAAATGGCAAAGAGCAAGAATCTATAAAGAAGACATCTCATGACTTGATGGATTTGAGTGATGGAGCTTTTTCATTCATAACCTAAAAACTGATAACAATTGTCTTAATTTTGTGTTCATTGTTCATGCACTGATCCTATGAAACTATATTATCCGGAACAACAGTAATTGTCCTCCAGCGTTGACTCTAATTAAAACGGATTTTGTGCACACACACACACACACACACACACACACACCACACACACACACACACACACACACACTGCCCCGTTAAACACAGTAAGTTACTGGAGAGAGAGAGAGAGAGAGAGAGAGAGAGAGAAGAGAGAGAGAGGAGAGAGGAGAGAGAGAGGAGAGAGAGAGCAGAGAAGAGAGAGAGAGAGAGAGAGAGAGAGAGAGAGAGAGAGAGAGATTTACAACTTTAACGAGCTCCTTCTTCTCTTCTTCTTCTTCTTCCTAAAATACTGGTTCACTCAAAAACGAGTAGGTCACCAGCGCGCATGTTAAACAGTAAAATAAAATAACATAAAATAGTACGACTCAGACTGTTGGCCCCTGGAGCAAATTTGGCAACAAGGGGTCGCACTCGATATTCAAGAAGTTAAAAGCAATGGCCAAATTCAGGCCCAGGTAACAGTAAAATATCTGGGGAAGTAAAAATAGAAAATCGTCAATATGCAGATCTCAAAACTGTCGTATCAATTTGTTTTTTAAATGAGATTGCATTTGTGGCAATCTTGATGGCACCCGGCAGTGAGTTCCACAGCCGTACAGAACTGGGATAAAAAGAATGTAAGTGGCTGTCAATATTTGATGCAGGTATGGTATAACATTGACCGCCACTCCTGGTGCTACTTTTATTCCATACTAGTTGTTCCACTGGAATATCAATTACTTTAGCTCTGCCTTTGAAGAAGATGTTAAGTTTGATAAAAGCTCTTCTCTCTTCTAAGGGTTTCCATTCTAATTTCCTCATGTTCTTCCTAGTATTCCCCTTTTCTCTGATGTGGTTCCCTGTTACGAACCGTGCTGCTCTCTTCTGAATCTTTTCGAGATTATCAATGTCCTTTAGATGGTAAGGATCCCAAACTGAGCAACCATATTCCAGTACTGGTCTAACCAGTGTTTTGTAGCAGTCTCTTTAACCTTTTGGGGGCAGTCATTGATATTCCTGTATAAGAAAGCTAAGATGTTATTTGCTTTCTTACATACTAAATTGTAATGTTCTTTCCATTTGAGACGACTATCTATAATCACGCCTAAATATTTTGCAGCATTAGTTTCTTTAAGAATAGTATTATGGATAGAATAATCTGATCTAATTGGTGAGCGTTTGTTACATATACGCAACACTTGGCACTTTTGGGATGAAATTCCATTTTCCAAGTTCTTTCCCACTCTTGTAAAGCGTTTAGATCTTCTTGTAGAATGCGTGTATCATTCTTGCTTCTGATTGTTCTATATACTAAGCTGTCATCTGCAAAAAGCCTTATAGTAGTTCCAGGAGAGAGATTTCTACTTATGTCATTTATAAAAATTAAGAAAAACAAGGGCCCCAGAACAGTTCCCTGTGGTACACCTGGTTTACAATGGGATGACGACCCTTCCACAACAACTTTCTGCGTTCTCCCAACGAGGAATGATCTAGCCCATTTTAGCAAAGAACCGCCAATGCCGATGTGTTCTAATTTAAGCAGCAGGCCCTCATGGTCAACCTTATCAAAGGCTTTAGAAAAGTCTAATAAAATTGCATCTATTTGCTGTCTGTTGTTAAGACATTTATTAAAATCATTGACTGATTGAGAGTTGTTATGAGTCTCACAACTCCTTCGCTGTCTAAAACCATGCTGGGCGTTATTTAAGAAGTCATGTTTGTCAAGATGGTCCATTATGCTACTATATATTATGTGTTCAAGTAGTTTAGCTGATATGGATGTAAGAGATACAGGTCTATAGTTCTCTGCTTTTGTTTTGTCACCCTTTTTGAATAAGGGAACAATGCTCGCATCTCGCACTCATCAGGTATTACTCCCTGGTCCAGTGAAGCTTGGTAAAGTAGTTGGTATACCTCACTCAGTTCATTGGCACATAATTTTAAGAGCTTGCCAGGAACGCCATCGGGACCAGTAGCTTTGTTTCAGTTGGTAGAGGCGGACTCGTGATCCTGGTTGCGGGTTCAATTTCGTCTAGGGATTTTTCCCTCGAGTTAACATTGGTTCTGACTCCATCCCCCCATACAGTCGTTCGATGGACTAAACCGAGGCTAGTCTGTGTCACATCACTAAAGACCATACACGGACTCTAAGATCCCGATGCTCATGTCCTAAGACGGGTGAGTACCGGCTACCGAATACACATGCTGCAACTGTTGCAGAATAGTCTACTGAAGACTGTGGCAGGGGCAGTTAAAATCCCCATCTGAAGAAGAAAGAAGAACTTAAATAGCCTACTCTGCTTTGTTTTTGATTTTTGCACTGAATCCAAAATATCTAATGAATTGCATGACTGAAACAATACATGCTCTCCCATTCACAAGAAGAATAACTTCGTTTCGTACAACGGAAGAACATCTTCGCTCCACACAATACAGATCTACAACAAACTGTAACTTACAAGATTTCGACATCAGCGTTTAGATGTGGCAAAAGGGTAATAACTCTGACTGTTTCAGGAAGTGAAATTCTCAAACAAATTTAAAATACTCTGATTTGTTTATTGTAAGGAAAACAGAAATATCTAAGAAGCTTAGTGGTGAAAAAAATAAAATGTAAACAAATGTTATTGAAACTATGATGTAAAACTTCTTGGTATTGTCAATAAGTAGATTGTTCAAATATTGATTAATTAGAGACTGTCAAATATGGCTGCGACCTTATTGAACATGGCGGGAACCATTGGCAAGATGTCCAGGGTCTTTCAACTCATGTTTGCTCTGGCTTTGCTTAGTTCTGCTTCCTTTGCGGCAAAGCTAAACGCTCCGAAGGTTCTGTTACCATACTATAGCTCATTTATCGCAAATTTCACCCTTGAAGTGGAATATTCGCCGGAAGAGTCACAGGTTGCCAACTGCTACCGTTGGTAAGGAACCGGCGAACCGGCTTCTGCTTTGTTCGACAAAATTTAAGTTTAGTATAGATCGTCTTTCTACAATCCTGATACTGGCACTTCATGTGTGTGTGTGTGTGTGTGTGTGTTAGCTTGACGAAAAATTTGCAGTCGGAAATGTTATTGAATGTGTTTGGTGTTTTCACTCGTCATGACTGGATCAGGATCAGGTTAATTATACGTTGCTGTAACCTTCTTAGGTTTTAGTTGCAGCGGAAAGAGAGAGTAGCCCGTATTCTTGGTTCTTTGATAAAGCACTCTATAAGTAAATAAAACATTTTTCTTGGGCTGGCAACATGTTCCAGCCAAAGACCTACTTTCCCTCTTAATTTTTTTTTTTTTTTACATACGTTTCTTTGCATGATCAACAGACAATCCATGTGTACACAGAAGGAAAGGGGGGGGGGGGGGGCTGTAGTGGTGATGGGGAAGGGGGTGGGAATTTAAATGTCAAAAAACTTTTGCCTAAAGGCTAACAATTTCAGATTATTGTAAAATGATTATGTATGATCAACAAATCAAAATTTCATATAATATTAAAAGGATACACCAAAGGACTGTTGAAGCAGTGACAAACACTTTAAACTTTATACTGTAACTAGTCTGTTGGTGTTTGTTTTTTTTTTAATTAAAGGAAAATAACACAGTAGCTGGTTGAATTCAACTTAACAAAATGTAGTGTGCCTATGAGGAAGTTAGTTCTGTGAAAGTAATTACCCTTTCCTAGCACTAGTTAACAGTTTCCTGCTTATTTGTGGCCTGATAAAATGGTTTGAGTAAATGGGCTATTTTACCCAAATGTTGTTTGTGTTCAGACACAGACTGAGAATGATGTTCAGTGGTGCCAGAGGAAGTACATTTCAGAAACTGTTTTCAGTTCTGTCTGCTTCCTACTCACATACATGCACGTAAACAACACAATACTACAACACCACTCGCACAGCACACACACATGAGAGGGATACTAAATCAACGACAAGACGGGCTGCACTGGGTGGGCGAGTGAAAGAGGAGAGCGTGAGAATGAGCTCATAGTCGTTACTGTACTAGTCAGTTCGTCAATAAAGCATGAACATTATTTTACAAAACCATCTTGATTGGGTCCACAGGCTCAGCTATTAATGTAATAATACATAGCAACTACTCTTCATAGGCTTGGATTTTCGGCTAGTGCCAAGCACTTAAGCGCTTTACATCCACGACTCGTTTACATCAAGGCTGCTATGGGATATGGCCGAGAAAGCCCAGTGCGCTTCATTCGAGGAAATTCCCTGTCAATCCAGTCGGGAGTTCATACGATCACTCATTCCTACTCTTACTTCCATCTCCGCAGGTGCATCTATGTGTACGTGTCAGCCTACCAACGGCAAAGGCCACTCTCGAAGTTGTGATGGGATTACGTGTGTGCAAAGAGCTTATCGTGGTTCACTACACGAACCTCGTTTATAGCTCTTCGAAGACTGTGGAAGTCGAACATTTATCAGAAAAATCTCCTGTACCGAAACGCCGCGGAGGTTCGAACTCACCAACCCAGTCATTCAGGCGCTAACAGGAGATATCAATCGTCACGGCTAAGGTTCAAGATTGTTTTTGCAAAGCATCATGACGATTTGGACTATCTCTGTACGTGAATTGTTGCTTAAAGTTTACATGAAGTACCTCATTCAATCCATGCAGTTCAGCCCAAAGTGGCCCGGTAGGAGAAGCTGCCCAGGCTGTGTAAACTCAAAAAAGGCTGAAAGTGTTTAACTCTAAGGTCTACCTGAAGAGTGAAGTTTTAAAAAAAAGAAATGGGGGTGGGGAGTCTCAGAATTCATCCTAGCGCCCTTTAGAGAAAAAAATGACCTTACACTTACAGTAAAAGTAGTGTTTATAATATGGGAGAAAGGTGAACTCGTCCTTTACAATAGCATCAGAAGCCCTCATTGATCCCATTTAATATTGTGCACTGAATAGCGTAAACAGAGACAGTAAAGCTTAGTTACAGCTTCCACAGTGAAACAAGCTATTTGCTGTATACCCATTCTACATAGCAGCATGCTGACATGAGAAATACAGCTGAAGACAAGGAAACTGCTCCAGCGTGGTTATTGTCCCTAGACAGAGTTGTATGAGTCTTTTTCTGTGAAAATACTGCAGACTAGCATACTCGCAGATTTGTAAAATATTCTGGAGCCAGTAGGCAGCTTCATGCGCATATATACACATTTTTGCTAATATCGTAACAAATGTTTGGATTTGCGTACATGTATATATCAATACTAGTATACCAAAGGGTAACACAATGTTACTGTTATTTGTCCCCTCTGTCTAGTTGTCTTTTTGTCTAGATAGTCTGTGTCTGTCTCTGTCGCAGTGTCTGTCTCACTCTCTCTCTCTCTCTCTCTCTCTCTCTCTCTCTCTCTCTCTCTCTCTCTCTTCTCTTTTCATGCATGTGCAAACAAAATATACACACTGTTCACACGCTGCTATACTTTAAAACAATTGCATGTGCTGCACACTACACACACACACACCACACACACACACACACACACACACACACCACACAATCACACCACTCATAGAAACATCAAACATACACACATATATGCACACACATGCACATTTTCTCTCACTTACATAAGACTCGTACACACTCACCCCTCCCACACACATGCGTGTACACATAGACACATGCGCATGCATGCACGTGCAAGCACACACACACACACACACACGCACGCACACACACAGAGTTTTGTCAATGTAGTTGGTGGTGTAGGATGTTGCTAAAATGGATAAAGCTTCATGGGAGTTGCTTTAATGGCTGTGGCCCCACTGTATGTGGCTCAAGTGTGACGACATGCTGGCACAGTCATCAATTCCAAACATACACACGCCTGTACATACTCATACCAAACAGACAGTGATATATGTTAAACTGTTCCAGTCAGTCAATGCACAGAAGGTACACAGTAGATTCGCTATAACTTTTTCAATGTGCCACTGCGAGAAGTATTTTGCAAGTGAGTTTGCTGTGTCATACATTTCTTTCAAAGTGAGATGACTGAAGACCGTGGAAATTGAAGCAAATTTTAAAGAAATGTTATTGGTTCCGCAAGACAATCCAGACAAACAGATTACAGGATGAAATATGCTGCATTTCGACCTCTTAGGTCGGTGGCCGGAATAGCTCAGTTGGTAGAGCGCCGGACTCGTGATCCTGGGGTTGTGTGGTTCGAATTTCGGTACAGGTGGATTTTTCCCACGGAGTTAACATTGGTTGTGACTCCATTCCCCATAGAGTCCTTCGAATGAGACTACAAACCGAGGTTCCTTGTGTGAACGCATGCACAACATCTTGCACACACATAAAATCCCATCACCAACTTTCGGAAGAGAAGGCCAGTTTGGCCGTTGGTATGGATGACATGTTACACATACCATGCACCTTCCCCGAAGATGGAGTGTTGGCAGTGTCCGCAGGAGTATCAGCCTGCATACGCAGAAAGAAAGAAAAGAAACAAAAGACCTCTTAGGTCTTCTTCAGGTTAAAGAAACAACAATCAGGACAATGAAAATTAAAAACAAGCATCACTTGCCGATTTTTGTGCCGAATATGAGAGGATAAGTGATTGCTCATTCTTTGGTTTCTGAATGTTGTTTGTTTTACCTGAAGAAGACCTAAGAGGTTGAAATGCATCATGTTTTGTCCTGTAATGTTTGTCCAGATTGTCTTGCGAAACTAATCACAATCCTTTTTAAAACATATACATTTCTTGTGAAGTCTTGTTTAAATGATAAACATGGAAGCCATTTTATATCTTGGATGATTTTATTTGGCAGGCGTTCCACAAGACCGGAAGTGGCCCAGGTTCATTTGATCAATTCCACAGATGGAGAGTGTGCCACCAGGGCCAGGGTGTCTGCCATCTCCAAAACGCCCCACCAGATGACGACTGCCATTCTGGCAGAGAACAAAGGTACTGCCTGCCATTAGTCTGTTCCTCTAGAATTGGTGCTTGTCACCAAACCAGTTCTACCCTATGTCCCTTCGTTTTCCCTGTTATGTTTGAATCCCATACTTGATGAATTTAGTGGACCAGTTTACCCATACAATTTCACCGTATTTTGTGTAAATATTCAGGGGGAAAAAAAAATGAATACGACAAACTTTTTAAAAAAAGAAAAAGATTACAAATGCATATGCACAAAAAAGCATGCAGGCATGCATCCACTTGTACACACACTCAGTGTGGACATTGTTTTTTTCTTTATTTCCATGAGATTGATCATAAGATATGATATACAGTTACAATTCATCGCTTTATCGAGTTATAAGATTTAATGTACAATTACAATTGAGCACTTTATTGAGGTGTATGAAAAGTTTATGGGTTGCTTTTCTGACTTGCAGTAACAAAGGAGATATTGCGCTGTAATGTGATTGTGAGTGAAATTGTTCGCCTGGACATTGAAACCACGACTCGCTTGCTGTACTTGGAGGATTCACCTGAGGAACTAATAGCGCGAGGCTATGACAGTGAGGTAGGTTCTGCATGATGTTCTTGATGTTTACTTGGGTCTGGTGTTTTCTACAGGTATTAGCTCAGCCCTAATGTACACTAAGTATGAATTTGATAACAATTAATAATTCTATTTCATTTTAAGCTTGAAATCTTTGAATTTAAAACATTAAAATGTCAAGGTTTATGTTGATTTCAGGTGTGAACATTCAAACAAATATTACTGTTCAGGTGGAACTTAGGAAACAATGTAAGAAACATTGAGGGTTTCTCAAATTTTCCAAGAAAATGTATGAGTTTGAATATGGTCAGAAACCCTGATAATCAGAAGTAACCCTTCTTTCTGAAAATATTCTAAGATATGAAGAATTTGTGATTCACAATTTTCAGGTTTAAAAGACCTTAATGTCACTGGCAATTAAGCCTCCGACAGTTTTCAGGTTTGTTGAACAAGAGCTAGTCGCTCAGCTTTAGAGTGTTTGATACTACTAATTGTATGATAAAGGAATGTGTATGTGTCCTGTCAGGGAACATCTTCTCCAGTCTGGAGGGACTGCAGTTTGAGTGGAGTCTGGTGTCAGACAATGAAGTGGGGGGAGAGGTGGTTGATGCTCACAACATTCTCAGGTAATGGGAAAAACAGACTTCATGTCAAGAGTATGGGTTTGTTGTACAAACAGTAATGCATAGGACAGAGATTTAGGGGGGAAAAAGTTAATGACAAAAAATGATGCTGATGTCTTCTAATCAAATGAACCATTTGCAAACTCATTAGAGATGGCGGTGGTTGGACTGTCTTAGTTACGATGGATTTACACATCAAAGATTAAGTGTGACCAGATCAGCAAGATGAGGAATGTGATTTTTTTTCTTTTTTTTTTCTTTTTTATTCAGCACATTTTACTTTCCTGTCTTAGTGGATCTTTTACCTTAGCTGTCACTTTTTTTCAAATCGTTGATTATTTATAACAGCTTGAATGATTTTGTTGTTTTTGAAATGTGACAATGAGTGTATGCATGTTTTGTTGGGTTTTTATGCAGTCGAAAGGATTTTTTTACTAACACGCACGCACGCATGCACCCACGCACACACACACTCTCTCTTACACACACACACACACACACACACACTAATGAAGCTATAGATATGAGTTAAGGACTGTTTAGTCACAGTGCCTTTGAAATACATATTGTATCAAATTTTGAAAGGCAACATACTTACATATTCTTATAATGTTACAAGAAAATGGTTTCACATGTCCTCTTTGTTCATTATTTTAAAGATTGCAAATATGGCCGCAATTTAATTTCAGGATTGAAGGGAAGACCACAGTTCAGTTTGGGGATGAGGGAGTCTTTTTTTTCTCACTTACACCACTGTACAGCAAGAAGGAAGGATGATTTTTTTGTTTTGTTATAAATTAAGAAGAGAGAGAGAGAAAGGAGAAGTGGTTCTGTTGTACATTAACGCAGATTTGCTGTGTGGTCCGGCTGTGCAGGATCAAGCGTTTCGCAGAATCTCACTACACCACGCCCTCACACATCGCCCCTCTGGAGGAGCTGGGACTGCAAGGGGATACCATCCTGGTGGAAGGAATTCGCACGGGCAGCGCCAAATGTATGACCCGACTCAAAGACTCTGTCTACAAGGTGAGAGGGACATGGTGTTCTGACCTTGCTTTGGCAGTGATCACTTACTGATGTGTAGCTTAGAAGATGCATGTATGCTTGTAGTTCTTTTTGTTTTACATTGATTTTTTAGTGCAGTTCAGACAGTTTCGGTACTTGTAAGTATGTACATTCAGACAAAATATTCAGATGCTAGGAAAATGCTGTTTATGTGTTTGTTTCACTAGTATAAAGAGGACAAGATCTTGAAACCTTCGGTAATTTTATGGCCCCAGCCAGCGCTTACTCAGTGCTGAGTGGCTGTTGCTGTGGGTTCAGATGATAAGAATGGAATCAGGTAGTCATGTTTTATCTGCTGAATGGATATGTGTCTTAAAGTGTTGTTCAATTTTCCTGGCCAGCACTTCAGATGCCTGCATCTTGATGGCCTGGCTGACACCAGGATACATTAAGGAAGGAAGCTCTGTCATGTAGTCTGTGACAAGAATGGGAACTCCATGACATCCTTTTTTTCCAGAGCTGCCAACTGCTGTGCCTTTGGTGCAGCATGCTACGATTAAGTTGGCAGTATTATGCTGCTATCCTTCATGTTGAAATGCTGTGCCGAAGTCAAAATTAAAAAAGAAAAAAGAAAGCACTTTGGAGATTTAACGGCAGCTTAAACGGAACCAAGATAGCATATATCTTTAGACAGTATAGACTTATTTTGTCAAAAAATGGCCATAGTCAGTAAGGAGAGAAAGGAAAAGCCGAAGAAGAATTGCTAAAGACAGTCGTTATTTTGCCACCTCATCAATTGCTTTTGTTGTTGGTCTTTTTTCTGTTTTTTTTTTTAGATCATGTCGAAACCAAGCAAGAACTAGCAAGATCTCTGTGTTCTTAGTTGGCCATCATGTCAGGTGCGAAATGAAGTGCATTTGACAGTACTGTTGAATTTGACTTGTGGAATTGCATATGAGTGCTACGTTTGAATTTGGAATGCTGTACTTGAAATGTCAAAATGCTTTTGCTTTGGGCACTTGAGATCTTGGCAGCTCTGTTTTTCATTGATAAACATTGACAAACCATAACAAGAAAAGGGTGTGTTTTGTGTGCGTGATACACGTTGATAAACCATAACAAGAAAAGGGTGTGTTTTTTAGTGCGTGATACTCGATAAACCATGACAAGAAAAGGGGTGTGTTTTGTGTGCGTGATACACTTGATAAACCATAACAAGAAAGGGTGTGTTTTGTGTAACATTGATAAACCATAACAAGAAAGGGGTGTGTGTTGTGTAACATGGGTGAACCATAACAAGAAAAGGGTGTGTTTGTGTAACATTGATGAACCATAACAAGAAAAGGGTGTGTTTTGTGTGCGTGATACACGTTGATAAACCATAACAAGAAAAGGGTGTGTTTTGTATAACATTGATAAACCAAAACAAGAAAGGGGTGTGTTTTGTGTGCGTGATACACATTGATAAACCAAAACAAGAAAAGGGTGTGTTTTGTGTGCGTGATACATGTTGATAAACCATAACAAGAAAGGGGTGTGTTTTGTGTCGTGATACACATTGATAAACCATAACAAGAAAAGGGGTGTGTTTTAATACTTTTATGTGTGATACACATTGATAAACCATAACAAGAAAAGGGGTGTGTTTGTGTGCGTGATACACATTGATAAACCATAACAAGAAAGGGGTGTGTTTTGTGTCGTGATACACGTGATAACCATAACAAGAAGGGTGTGTTTGTGTGCGTGATACACGTATGATAAACCATAACAAGAAAGGTGTGTTTTGTGTCGTGATACACGTTGATAAACCATTACAAGAAGGGGTGTGTTTTGTGTGCGTGATACACGTTGATAAACATAACAAAAAGGTGTGTGTTTTGATGTGCGTGATACACGTTGATGAACCATACAAGAAAAGGGTGTGTTTTGTGACGTGATACTGTTGATAAACCATAACAAGAAGGTGTGTTTTGTGTATAACATTGAACCATAACAAGAAAAGGGTGTGTTTTGTGTGTGTGATACACTTGATAAACATAACAAGAAAGGGTGTGTTTTGTGTAACATTGATAAACCGTAACAAGAAAGGGGTGTGTTTTGTGTGTGCAGCAGACCATCGACCGTATGATGTGCGCATTGTGGTGATCGCAACCTGATGTGACCTTCCCGACGCTATGTGTTGAAAACATGCCGTGTCAAGTACACTGTGGAAATACTGGTCACATTCCTGAAAGGTGGATGCTGTTTGGCAAGGAGTATCTGAACTTGATGTGACATATCGTATTGACTGCACGCATGAACTGTGAGCTTACTCTGCATGCTTATGCACCACAGATATTGGTATGCACACAGACATACGCATGTAATACTATTGCACTGGCTAATTTCTGTGTTCATGTTTGAAATAATTCATGATTGATAGGCATTAGCTTTAAGTTCAGATAGATATTTGAATCTTTTGTGGACAGTATTATTCTGTATACTTGGGTTTTGTGTGTTTATGTGTGATTCATTATTTATGAAAGTAGGTTTTGTGTGTGTTTATGTGTGATCATTATTTGACATATAGATAGATTAGGTGACAGAGCTTGTAAATTGTACATTAAATCAAAGAAACAGCATGCATATGTATGCACTTGTATATAGGCTTGCGTGCATTCATCACAGATTTATAGTCTGCACATTCTTTTTTTTTTTCTTTTTCATGTACCATCAATAATTGAACATTTCAAGTTGAAAATGAAACACACACACATGCTCTGAGAATGCATGCACACACACACGCACGCCACATAATACATACGCGCATGCATATGTATGCATGCATCATTGTCAACAATATACTGCAAATTGATTGCTCTCTTTTAAATTATTCCAAAACATTTTTGCTTCATATCAGAAAGACGATTACAGCAGAAAATTTGAACAACCCCATGTTCAGAGATACAAAATTATCTTTTAGGCACGTTGCCATAAATGCATGTTCAGGAACTTTATTTTCTGTTGAAAATGTTGCCAAAAATATCTCAGAGAAGATGCAGAAGTTTAAAGAGTTGGTCTGACTCTGAGAGGCTTTTTCTTTTTTTTTCCTTTCCAAGTGCGTGTATATACGCTGGAGAGGCTGCCGTATGTTGTCCAAGCAGAGCATTCTGTAGCAAAACTGGTGCTATGTCTAGACAAAAGCATGTTTGCCACGAGCGCTCCAAGCGTTCTGTAGCTTCCCTCAGAGGTTTGCAGAGGAAGACAAAATTGTGACAGTTGTACTTGTGGCTGAATTTGGTTTTTCTTGTTTGGGTATTTTGGATTCTTTTTTTTTTTATATGCTACAAAAACTCTTCAATGTAATCAATTATTTTAAGATTAGTTTTATCACATTATAGTCCAAAGTTGTTCAATAAAAGAAAATTTGATTGCTAATCAACAGCATGTGAGTTACCTCTCTTTTGACAAAGTTGACAAAGACAGATCTCAATACTGAGCTAAATCAAGTGCTCTTGTCAAACTTTAATGAAGCGCTAGGCAATCCATGACGTTTTGTCAGCATGTCTGCACAAGACAATGACTTGGAGCGTTAACGACTTCGTTTGCTGAAAGTGAACCGCTAGATTTGGTTTTGAATTACTTCTAATTGAATATGGCTGCTTGCTGTGTCCTCAGAAATTGCCATGCCTTCACCCCAGTACTACCTGGATGTCAAGGACACCGACATTTGCACCTTGGATACCAAAACCTCCATGGCAACGGCTTTAGAAATGGGGTCAACAGAGATTGTCCTCAAGGACAGGAGTATCCTTTTTTTTGTGTGTTTTTCTTCAAGTAATTAGCCAAATTAAGTTTACGGGTAAGCCCTTTGATACAGTTGGTTATGATGAAGGCTGAACTCGGGTGAAGAAAAGAGCGTGTGTTTTAAGTTCAGTGACCGTGCTAGGTATCTCGGTGCTTGCTGTATAGGGGACAACTACAAAAGCAAAGCGGTTACGTTAGGAAATTGTAGTCCATAGAAAAGATCAACTCCTCCAGCTTGTGTACTTTGAGCTTTGTATGTGGTTGGCCATGTGTCTCTTGTCTCTCTCTGACTCTCTGTCTGTCTGTCTGCAATCTCTCTCTCTCTCTCTCTCTCTCTCTCTCTCTCTCTCTCTCTCTCTCTCTCTCTTCTCTCTCTTCTCTCATGCTCTCACTCACTTTGTCTCTTTTGCTATATGTGTGTTACTAAGTCAGCTATCTGTTCTGTGTTGAAACAAGGATCTCTGAGTTTTTTTTTTTTTTTACACTTTTTTTCTGTCAGAAAGAAAAGGGTCACAAGGTAAGATAGGCAATCCTATAGATCCACACTTTTTTTCCCAAGTGGTGAGAAGGGGGTATCTAAGAAATTCAAATCAGGACTGCAGCAGCAGGGTGTCTTCTTATGTGTGCTCGTGAGATCTCGTGTTGCTCATTGGCCTGTGATGCTGGAACTGACAGCACAACTGATGGAGATCCTGTTGATTGCTCCATGTGGCCTGTGATGCTGGAACTGAGACAGCACCAAGCTGGATGAGGGAGACTCCTCGTTGATTGCTCCATGTGGCCTGTGATGCTGGAACTGAGACAGCACCAAACTGGATGAGGGAGACTCCTCATTGATTGCTCCATGTGGACTGTGGGTCTGGAACTGAGACAGCACCAAGCTGGATGAGGGAGACTCCTCATTGATTGCTCCATGTGGACTGTGGGTCTGGAACTGAGACAGCACCAAGCTGGATGAGGGAGACTCCTCATTGATTGCTCCATGTGGACTGTGGTGCTGGAACTGAGACAGCACCAAACTGGATGAGGGAGACTCCTCATTGATTGCTCCATGTGGACTGTGGGTCTGGAACTGAGACAGCACCAAACTGGATGAGGGAGACTCCTCATTGATTGCTCCATGTGGACTGTGGGTCTGGAACTGAGACAGCACCAAGCTGGATGAGGGAGACAGAACCAAGGGCAGTGAAGTTATGCTGCTGAGGGAGTCAGGGAGACGACACAGGGGAGACAGTTTGTATGTGGAGAACCCGCTGATTTCACATATACATATATATCACCAGTGTTGATTCTAGAGCGCGCCCTTGCGGGATTCCCGCAATATTTTTCTGAAGGCCGCAAAAAATCGCGAAAGACGCGGCCCAAAAGCCGCAAAAAAAAAGAGAACGAACGCGTTTTTGCACAACCAGCGCGGCTTCGCCGCTGCCGTGTGTATAGCCTCCTGAGCAATTCCTTTAGCCGAACGCGCGTTCTACCAAATTTTTTCATTGGCCGAGAAGCAGCAGTTGAGCCAATCAGCGGTACTGGCAGTTCAACAGTCCTCATGTCGGCTTCAACGATGAAGCGCGCGAAGCCAAACACTCTGTTTTCTTTCGCCTTCACGAAGAAAAAACGCACTGATATATCTAAAGATCATCAGCTGGAAGCCGATAATGAGTCTACAGCCACCGTTACGGCTACTCAGTCAAGCGATAGCGTGTCTCAGCCGATCGACGCCGGAGGCGAAACGATTGAAAGTGCCAGTGAACCCGAAGATCAGCAAGATAATGAAGATGGTGAAAACGAAGCCGATCCCTCCAGTTCGAAAACGGAGGAGCAGAAGAAACTCTACAAGGCGTTTCAAGAATCATGGTTGAAAGACAGACCCTGGTTAAAGAAGGAAGAAGATGGAAGCATGATGTGCTCCTTGTGCCTGAAACACAAAAAAAAAGAACACGTTCACGAAGCCGGGGTGCAAGAACTATCGAACATCGACTCTGACACGGCATGTTCCGACTGTGAGCGTGGTTTCAGTGCCCAAAATGCCATCAAGACAGCCAGGAGAAACAGGCTGAAAGAAGACAGCCTCAATGTGCTGATGACCATCAAATGTGAAGGTCCTCCCATCAATGACCATGACTTCACAGCTGCTGCAGCAGAGTGGAAGCAACAGAAGGATAGGAGGATCTACAAGAAATGAATGGAGTTCTGTGGGCTGTACATATGTATTTTCAGTTGTGTATGGTGAAGGTGTACACAGTGACTTTTCACAGTTAAAGGGTTTTCTTAAGGTGATGGTATATAAATCTTGACAATAGTGATGGTCACTTCATATAAAGAGACTGAATTAATTGTGGGGTAGGCTTAGAGTTGCTGGATTCTATGATGAGGTGACAACAGACTTGCTCACTTGCTGTATGACTGCCAAGAAGGGAGCTCAGCTGAGTACATGCACCACCAGAAAAAGACAAGTCTTCTAAGGTATGTCAGAATGTGTGTGTACTCTGTGTGTGGTTTTGTGTGTGTGTGTGTGTGTGTGTGTGTGTTTCTGTAATAAAATGTAACTCGTTTCTTGTTTCTTTTTGTTGTTTTAGTTTACTTTGGCCATAATGTAATCATTGTGATCAAGCTTTAAAATCTGAATTTTCACGCGTTTTGAGGGCCTCCCATTTTCACCCTATGGGCCCCCTTTTTTTATGTGAGGGGGCCCTTGGGCCCCCTTTTTTGAAATCCTAGAATCAACACTGTATCACGCAAGTGGGAAGTGACATGCGTGGCAAAGGAAATCACTCTGAGAGTCTTAGCTGAGGTGATAGGAAGTATGGATTTAGCTCCCTTCTTGTGGGGGTGGTAAGGTAAGGTAATGTTGCTTATAGCCCAGCGACCGCAAAGGGTCTTATCAGCTCGTTAAAATCAGTTCACGGGGGGGGGTTGATAGATTAATGCCAAGAAGGAATAAGGGTCGTTTTTAGGCAGACTAAATATATGTATGAAATAAATGTTTATATTTTGTTTTCCAGTTTGTGTACACTTCTCTTGGTTTATGCTTTTTTTATAAGGTTTTGTGCACATAAACTTACATTTTAGGGATTCTTTCAAAGCGTTCTACCATGACTACACTTTTGTCCTTCACCCACCAAAGACATTGTCATGACTGAGTTCTTCCGACAGCCATCTGCAATGTTGCATGTTGTGAGCCCAGGATTTCTTGGTGAGATTTTTCCCCATTATGTTTAATATGTGATGATCTCATGTTTTCCTGTATAGGAGATTATGTATATATGGATGATAATAAGGGAGAGTAAATCATGTGGGTTTCATTGAAAAGGAAAAGACATTAGACATTTACTAGGAATTTGAAATTGGATACTTTAAAAAAAGTCACAATCTGTTAAAGTGTGGTTGTGAACAGTTTAAAACTAGGACGCGCTGTAGTCATTGGCTTTGATATTTCTGGCTGAATCCATACAAATAAATCAAAGGTGTCAGGGAGAAATTCAGGGATTTACATCAGCCCTTGGCTTAGAATATCTCCCCACCAAACGGCCTTCTGGCACAAAGGTACATGGCGTCTATGAGTGTCCAGAGAGGGACGGCTCGTCCACCTGGCAGATGTTTGCCGAGTGTGCTGCCTGCCTGTCAGTCCCTTGTCCAGTCTCTGGGGCTAGGAAGGGAGGAGAAAGAGGGTAGCAGGGTGGCCAGGACTTTTGTGTTTAAAATGTGTCCCTTATGAAGGTAAGTTCAATGCAGTTTGTGTATGTCCCCATTAGGAAAGTATTCAGTATAAGTAGAGTTGAATGACTTTATTCTTTTGTGTTTGGGACGTAGGGGTATAAGAATTCGGAGGTAATGTACCCGAAACTGGATGGTGGAAGCCAGTGCGTGAGAAGGTCACCTGTACAGAGAGACGGCGCAGAGGATGGTGTTGACCATTGTCATGACTGTGTGTGTGTTCTTGTTCAGCCTCCAGCAGAACAGACCAAGCAGTTAACAGACTGGTGGTTCCTCCAGGCATACCTCTTGATCAAAACTGCTTCAAAATGTTTCACAGGCTGTGTCACATGGTCAAGTGAACATTCGTCAGTTGATATTGCTTTCCCAATTTTAATTTCCATTCTACACAGGTAACCTCTTTGTTGCTGTGTTTTTACAGAGTTGTTCTGGAAGTCAGGTTTGTATGTATGTGTGTGTGTGTTGGGCTTTTTTTTTTTCGCAAAATGATTGGGCAATGAATTTCAAGTTAAAAGAGCCGGTCAGTTATCACTACATCCTTACAAGGGGGTGTGAGTGGGGTTGAAAGGGAAGTCGATCATTTGTGAAAGAGCATGCTGATACTATTTGTGGCCCTACAAAGAACTTACCTCTCTACCTGTGGACTGTCCCCAGCGTTTGTGGTGCTTCCCACTAGAAAGTGGGTTCTGGAAACGGGCAGAGAGTATGAAATCTACATTGAGGTGTACGATACAGACAGCCACAAGATCTACCCCTCAGATGTGAGTTGTGCACATGAACAGGCTCATATTTATACTTTGGAGTTGGCTTGGTAGTTGTAGGTTGAATCTACTGATCTAAATGTGATCTGTTATCATGAATCTCTGCAGGTTTTGTGTGAGTGTATGCATGAAGGGTGTGTGTGTGTGTGTGTGTGTGTGTGTGTGTGTGTGGTAGGTTTGATTTTTTTTATTGATAAGTTTAATCATTATTGAAAGATTGATGATTGAAAGTCCTTTTCTTTTTTAATTAGATGATTCAGTTGACTGCATACACTCATTTGTGGTGTCTTTGCGTAAATTTGATTGCAAAAGAGATGTCTGCTTCTACACAAACTAATGTGGATTTGACATTGACGAAAGACCTGTACCTTTTAAATCATAACCACATACAAGGATGTCACTTTTCAGGTTTTGGCCCGAAATCCAGCCTGGAAAAAAGTGAAAATCACCTTTCAGTCCAGTGAAATTTTGTGCTGTTTGATTCGAAAACTGCCTCCGATTTGTTTAGCTCTAGGGGTGGTACTTCTTATGCTCAGGCCAGAAGTCCAGCCAATGAAAAATGTAAGAATTGCTTTTAAGTGGGGGTGCAGATCATTTGCAGACGGCTTTCAACATTTTCTTCTTGGGGACCTGGTTTATCTCAGCTTGTAAACGAGAACTGCCTGAATGTGCACATCGAAAAAGCGGTCTCTGCTTTGATCTTATCAGAACCCCGATTTCATTATCACTAGGACCATATTTCCCTTTTGAAGATTCCAATGTGCGCTTTGTAGTTTGTTCTATCTGCACGTAAGGACCATGTTGCAAAATTCAGTGAGACAGACTGAAGATATTTCAGCACTTGAGCATGAAGCACAGGGGAAAGTAATGTTGGCTAAATGAATGTATTTGATCAAGAAATAGACACATTTGGACAAGGGAGATCGCAGGTTGTCATCTGGCCAACACCCCTCCCTCTCCGCTTTTACAAAGATTAGGCAGATTCCACCCCACCCTATCACTATCTCCCCCTTGTATTTTCATGCTTAGAAAATGTAGAGAATCAGTTTTCAGGTCTGGAAAACTTTGAGAACCAGTTTTCCACAATTCTTAAGTTGAATATTGGGAGGCATAGTAACCTGAGTCTGACATATGTGAGACAGTGGAAAAGTTTTGCCGTTGGTGAAGTGAGTTGGACATCAATTGTGTTGAACAGAAAAGTGATAATGCTGAATCTGATGTGATGAGGGTTTATGTGGCAATGTATTTGATAACTTGGAGTTACCTTAATGTAAATTTTCTTTGTTTCAGTTTGTTGAAGAGTACTTTTAAATATGTCTGAAAGTTTTAGAATTGTATGTGATTTTTCTTCAAATAAGGAGTAATAGGATTACGTATTGTCCAAAAAGGGAAAATTAAACAGCAAAGGAATGACCTATTCAAAGGACAGTGATTTGGCATTTGACTGATTTTTAGGTCACAGGAAGGACATGGTGAGGCAACAAGTTGTATGTTTGGCATTACCAGTTTAGCGCTTCGTTGATTTCTTTCATGATTGAAGTACCTGATGAAAAGTTGATTTTTGTGTTGGATTTTGCTTGTTTGTTTAGACTGGGAAAAAAAACAGAGTTTTCTTTGTGTGTGTTTGATTTTGCTGTTTCTTTTTGTTGCATAATTAACAATGGCCTCTTTAATTCACTTTATACGTGTAACACTTAATCTAGTTTCATGAAATCATGTTGGCAATTTCCATTTGGTGGGATGAATTGGCAGTCAGGACATATGTCACTTTTTTTTGTTTTTACATTGATTAGCATATTGCATTGATCGCTTCTGGGGTCTGGCTTGACTTTGCTCTGAGTGTGTTTATAAATGAGTGTGTTTCTTCAATGAAATTCAGTCTTTGTTACAGGCTTATCAGCCACCCTATCCTTTGCAGACAGATGAAAATGGGGCCCATTTGTGTGAAGTGGTGGTGAATCTTTCCCTCTGCAGGATGTGCATGAGTTGGTTACAGTGAATGATTCCCTCTCCACAATGCATGGGAGCGTTACAGTGAATATGATTCCCACAGCAGAATGTATGAATGGGTTACAGTGAATATGATTACCTCTCCAAAATGTACAATGCCTTACAGTGAATATGATTACCTCTCCACAATATTCAGGTGCCTTACAATGAAAATAATTCCCTTTGCAGAATGTACAGGTACCTTACAGTGAAAATAATTCCCTCCGCAGAATGTACAGGTACCTTACAGTGAAAATAATTCCCTCCGCAGAATGTACAGGTACCTTACAGTGAAAATAATTCCCTCTACACAACATTCAGATGCCTTACAGTGAAAATGATTCCCTCTGCACAACATTCAGATGCCTTACAGTGAAAATGATTCCCTCTGCAGATTGTACAAATGCCTTACAGTGAATATGATTCCATCCACAGAATGTACGGGTGCGTGGAACATTCCCTCCGGAATACTTTGAGGTGTTTTTCTCCAGCGAGAATGGAACCTACCACAGGGTGCGCACCTTGCTGCGAGGTCAGACAGTGATTGACGGAGAACTCCACGCTGTGGTGGAGGACGTGAGTATTGACAGGATTTTGTAGAGTTAATGCTCAGCTCAGTACATAAGGTTTAGTACTTAAACAAAATGCACACGTGTCAATTCGGACACCCCCAACAAAAAGAAGATAGAAGGGAGCTTAATCCTGCATTTCAACAGACCTTCAGTAACACCTCAATTTTTGTGGTAATCTCCCTTATCCAGTGCGAACTCCTGGTGTGAATTTTCAAACACCAGTCAGCGCGTCTTGCCAAACAGGGGTGTGAGAGGGAGTCTTGGTGTTTTGACAGTTAAGTATGGGGTAAAACCTACAGTGAAGGCATATTATTTTTTTTCTCACACCTTGCTGTCCAAACAAATACCAGATTATCCAAAATGATGAAGGGTATAAAAGGCGACACTCACTTGAAAATGCCACAAGTTGGTCCACTGACTCCTGACTATAGATAACAGATCACAGTCGTGTCCCCTTGAAGCCCATGTGCATGCATCAAACGCTGTTGTGATGTAGAAGAGAAGGTGACATTCAACACGTCAAACAGTTTTTGACTGTTCCTCATCCCTGTCATAATGGGAGTAAGATGAGAAGTTTGGCCATGTTCATACTGTCTATCTACTCGCCTAAACCTGTTAGCATGAAGTCATTGTTTGTGATATGATCATGTCATCCTCTGGTCAGATGACTTTTGCCTTGAAAACTGTCATTAAAAAGATGAAGGATGTGTGCTGATCCATTTTGTATGTATGTGATGGAAGATGTATTGTTTTGTTGTGAGAATGTGATGAAAGATGTGTGTTGATCCATTACGTGAATGTGCATAAGAGTATATCTTGATCACCTATGTGATGGAGGATGTGTGTTGATTCATTTTGTGAATTTTTTTTAAAGGTACATGTTGATCTCTGTGTTGTGAATGTCAGGAAGAATACATGTTGAAAAAGGTGGACATGATGAAAAAATGCGTTGATCCCCAGTGTATATACTTCATGAAAGGTAGGCACTAAGGCGCTGCTTAATGTGTTTGTACCAAAGGATGGGACGTACCATTTGATCAGCCCGGAAGTGAAGGGGAATCAAGACGTGGAGATTTACGACCCCATCACCGTGGAGCCCACCTATGCCCTTTTTCCTTGGGACCCTGCCACGCAGTGTCAGCACAACTTCACTGCCAAGGTGGGCAGGTCTTCTTCGTCTTTGGTGATGTACAGTGCTGTGTTGGACTGGTTTTGTGTAGACGATATTCTTTTTTTTTTCTTTTCTTTTCTTTTTTTTTTTTGTTTATGTCATATGCCCTTTTTTGACTCCACAAACGAATATGTCCCCAGAGTAGTTTGTCCGTCACGTTTCTCCCACATTTTGTGAGACTCCGTACACCATACACACCCACAGTGTTGATTCTAGAGCGCGTCCTGGCCGAAATCGCGCTGAATTTTCGGTAAAGACGCTTAAAAAGAGAGCCTATGCGTCCCCTGTGACACAAGAAAAACGAATAGGACGCGTTATTTAACCACCAATGCGTCAATACAAAATTGCATTGCTGCTTTGCGTATAGCCACTAAACCGGAAACGATTTTCTTCAATGCATCCGGGCGCGAATAGTGTGATGGAAATGTCAATGGTCGCCATGAAGCGAAAGGCCACCCTCTTCGATTTTGCCTTCAAGGCATCAAAAGCTCCATTTTTATCAGAGGCTGCAGAAGAATCAGTATCTGTTGAAAGAACCGTTGTGAATACGTCTGCAGTTCCCGAGGATTCAGGATCAACATCCACTGCCGCCGATCTTGAGATTGCCGACGCCAGCGCCGTGACCGATCAGTCGAGTGACGAAATCAAAGAAAAAGCAAGCGCTACCACTAGTAGTTGTGATACTCGCACCAAAGAAAGAAAATTTCAAGAAAGCTGGCTTACAAAATGGCCGTGGTTGCAAAATGGAGATGACGGCATGAGGTGTAAGATTTGCACCAAACACAAGAAGAAGAATGCGTTTACCAAGCAAGAGTCTGGGTGCAGCAATTATCGTGTGAATGCAATTGAGCGCCATGCGGACACATCAGACCACGTGACCAGCTTGTATATTTTCTTAGTGTTACTGTTAGGCTTGTGTTTCTGAGCAAACAAGGCCACTGATTAACTATAGTACAATAACAATCATGGCTGTTCAGTGTTGGTAGACTGCTAAATACTAAGACTCCATAAACATTCATCAGTGCTGTAGAAACTTTTGAGTCAGCAGAAGTAGTTTTAATAAGTGAAAATGATAAATTTTATTAGGCCTACTGTTAGGCTTGTGTTCTTGTAGCAGTGGAAAGACACTAAATATTAATTGTACATCAACAATCATGACTATTGATAGAACTTTACAAAGAAAAATCTTCATCCTCCATCGGTGTGTGTGGTTCAGCTGGATTTGGCAAAATGTGGATGGGGTGTCTGATGTCAAAGGTAAGACATGTAACTTGTGAATATTCTGTCTGTCTCTGCTGTATTGTTTGGCTTGTTTGTTGACTTGCAGTAGAGAAATCAGTTTGTCTTCTTGGACCCCATTTTTTTAACATGAAGTGTCCATGGGACCCTCTTTTTTCATCTGAAGGGGTCCTTGGACCCCCTTTTGTAAAAGTCTAGAATCAACACTGCACCCAGACTTGTCTACCCACACATTTCTGGCGTATTTTATGCACCATTTATAAAGAATGCAACAGTACGAGGCTTCACCTACGCTACTTCAGACAGTGCGTTTGAGTGACTTACAAATTTGTGGACTATACCACAAAGAAATGGTAACAATTTAACAAAACTTTTATGAAGTGTGATTAAGCATATGAAACAGTAGGACATAATAGTGATTGAAAGGGCTGAATGTGAAATACATCCGTTTCTTCTTCTTTTTGGTTTTTTTTTTTGTTTGTTTGTTTTAAAAATCGGTTTATGTGATATCTTGTTTTTTGTTTGTTTTAAAAATCGGTTTATGTGACATCTTCTTGTTTTGGGTTTTTTTTGTTGTTTGTTTTAAAATCGGTTTTATGTGACAAAGTACTCTTTGCACATTTTGGGGGGGGGGGGGGGGGGGGGGGGGGGGGGGGGATTGGCAGATCTGCACACTGGACCTACAGCATTGAAAAACTGTCTGAAAACACCTCTGTTGATTACACATACATTACTCTGACTCACTTGGCTCAGACTCTGACTGGTGTCTCATTCCAGTCCTGTACAAAGCACTAGTCCATACAGGCTGAACAACCTCAGTTCAGTGACTGGAATGTACCCTTGTCAAGTTGTTAGGGTTCTCGCTAGAAATGTCAGACATCTTGTGCATAACTGCTGTTCTCTGGTCAAGGTCAAGTAGGAAGAAGACAAGCACAGCATTTCAGATCGTGATGAGACTTCCCTGTGGAGCTGACCTTTCTCAGAGGTCAAGGTCAGGGGAGTTATGGTGGAAGTGATTGATCAAGGTGTCAGGTGAAATGCTTATCCATCCCAGCCAGGACAGAACTTGGCGGAAGACTCTTCCTTATGACGTTGTGCGATTGCTTTTCACCACTGTCTGTCCTGTGAAATTTAGATGAAATGCAAATAGCTGAGATGCTTACCAGAGAAGATGACAAATAAGACAAATCCTTGGAGCAAGCATTCTGAATGTTACGATCAGGATAGTCTTGCAATGATACGAAGGTGTTGCCTTATGGGACAGCAAAGCCTTGTCCTTTCCATGGACTGTCATTTGAATTGCTTCTTTGCTTCTTGTCCAGGCCAGGGGAGGTAGTGGTGAATATGTCTGGGGATCGTCGGACCTCACCACAGCCACTGTCAATTTCCAAGGGCAGATAACCACCACAGGACCTGGGCGAACCAACATCACTGCAGCCGATGCCAAGAATGCCGCACACACTGGCACTACTAGTGTAAGAACGTCTTTTTTTTTTTTTTCAGTTTTCATTGCTTGTAGTGGTATCGGCTAATTGTCATGACTTCTGAAAAAAAGTGATTGATTTGGTCAAATGAGACCATTTTTGATGGGTTCAAAGGAACATTATACTTTTCTTTATAGTAATATTCAGATGACTTATCTTTCAATTTCCTTGTTCGCAATCTCAACTTTTGATGTGAAACAGAAAGGGAGGCGATGTGCAAATGAACGCACAAAGCAAAGGCGCAAAGTAATGCAGATTTAATATACAATACAAAGCGAATGAATTTTCATAAAATTTTTCTTATTCAGATGTTACAAACCCAACAAAAAAAAAAAAAAAAAACTGCACAAAATAATAACACTCCCGCTCCTATGACGGCAGTCAGCATGAGAATGAGAAATAGAAAATTTAAGAACAGAAATAAATCTTCACACTGGTCCAGCCCTAGTGAAGTTCTCACCGCAAGTGTAGGCATGCCTGCACAAACATCTGGGAGGTGACGAAGTTGCTATCCTCCTTCATTTTGACCATCCTTCTGTCACTGTGGCTGTGTATGTGATGATGTTCACCTGGTTGTCGTGTTCAGTACCACTAAACAGACCCTGTTGTTGGCAGGTGCATGTGCTGCCCCCATCAGGGATGAGCTTCCCCCCTGCAAGGTGGAGGCTGCCGTGGGAAGTGTGCTGGTCCTGCCTCTGGTGGTTTCTGCGAAAGTGGCAGGTAGGTTTGTGACACACGAACACACACGCATGCACGCACACACACGCACTGTGTGTGTATGCTTAGAACAGTTTTTATCAAACTGAACTCCATTTTGTTTTTACCTTATACTGTCATGGATGACACTAATTTTTTTTTTTTTATTACTATTGTATATTGAAAAGGTTTTTCTTTATGGAATTTACCTGTCCAGATAAATACCATCACTTTTGTTGGTGTAAAGAAGGAAAAAAAATTTTAATACATTTTCAGGCTAAAAAAAACCCCAGCAGATTGGAAATCTTTGGTTTCATTGCTCCTTGAGTTGCCTTGTTGGTTCCATCATGATGTGTAAACTTTAAAAAAAAGAAGGGGAGATAACAACAGCACAGCGGACAGTCCACTATACATACTCGGTAAGTGGATGATGTGATATGATTATCAGGTTTCAGTCGTGAGAGCGAGTCAACTGATATCCTTCATTCGACATGACTAACCACACAAAGAGGGAAGCTTAGGCCGTTGAGATCAGAGAGACATCAGTTCTCGTTTCCTTGTCTGCCTTGGAAACTCAGTCTTTCTCTGAAAGATGGCAGGACCATCAAGTGGACTCACATGGTGGTGTTGTCGCTGCCCACTTTGGTGGGGTGCAAGGGCAGTAAAGGCTGTGCTGTAACGTCAGCATGCATGCTCAGTCAGGAGAACACAGAGGTTTAGGCCAGAGCAATTTGAAGTAGACTTTGTCTCAAGTCAGAGCTCCAGAAAGTTATTGACATCTGCCCTACCCCCACCCCCTCTCCCTCAGTTTTCCAAGTGGATCCCTCGACAGTAGCTGCCCTGATTATGGAGCTCGACATTAAGAAGGGGGAGGGGTGGGGGCTTCCCCCCCCCCCCCCCCCCCACCCCATCCCCATGACAATTCCTATCTGGTGGTTGTGGATTTCATGACTGTTAAAAGTTGTTACTACAGTATTTGTGTTGTTGAACACTTGTAAGGAGTGCAATAAATGTAATGATAATCCATGTTGGGCTTTGCTGTGTGTGCAGGGAGGCAGGTGGATTTCACTGACTGCAGCCAGCTGCCCCTGAATGTGACCTTCAGTGACACCACCGTGTTTCAGCGTATCACAGGTACAGGCTGTGTGGGGACCAGGAAGGGTAGCTTTTGTCGTTGCCAATCTGGAGTGTAGGCATATCCTATTTTCAGCGTTTACTGGCCTTCAACCATGCTTATGTCTTCTTTTCACCACAGATGAAGATGAAGTTGGAAAGTAGTCTCCAGAATGTGAATGAAGCGACAGAGAAACAGTTTGAATATTTTCATTTCCATGTTAACCATTGTAGCTGACAGAAACAAACTGTGTATGAAAGAGACAGTAATTCTTGGCCTTTAAACTGCTGGATTACACAATTTTTGTTTCCCAAATTTGTCGGTCATAGAAAGTGGTCATTTTCAAAATCACCTTCCAAGTACATAAATTATCCAATATTCCAAGTGAAGGTAATGCAATAGCATGGGTGAAACTTTTCCGTCTATGGACGGAAATCCGTCAAAATGACTTTCAGTCTTGACGGAACTTCCGTCAATTTAAAAAATAAAAATAAAAAAAAATTTAAAAAAAAAACGATTTATCGGTTCCGATTTTGTGTTCGATCCAAGTTTTCCATCTCATACCGGAAGTAGCTGTTTCTGTGTTTCCGGCATCTTCACAGGCTAACATTGGCGCGTCTGACTGACAACGAAAGTTTGCCCGGTGCTCCAGAAATTAAGTAGTCATGGCTTTTTTGAAAGAAGGAGATCCAGTAGCATGCGTCGAGGGCCAAATTAAAAACAAATGGAGATGACAATGGCTAAACGAAACTGATGACGACGGCAATGAATATCGCAAGTGGTGCAAGAAAATAAATGTGGCCGGCACGTGTTTCTGTATCGTTTGTTCAAAAACGATCAGTTACGGAACGAACGGAAAAAAGAAACTTCGAAGCCATGCTGATCACCCAGAGCATAAGAAAAACATGAAGGCGAGTTAACATTTTTGTATTCTTTGCTAAAGTAATTAGAATCAAATTTAAAAGTTGATTGGGGGGGGGGGGGGGGGGGGCTAATTATACTTATAGTTGATATTTTTGGTGGGGTGGGAGTAATTTAATGTATATCAGGGGTGGAAAATTTTCCAATTTTTATTGCTTGGATTTTTTTTAAAGAGTAAATTTCCTTCTTTTTTTTTATATTACTTTCAGGTGGTGGGTGGGGGGTGATGGGATTCCTAGAATTTTATTATTGTGAGTGGGGGTTTTGTTGTTGTCAGTTTTCATTTTGTTTGTTTATTTATTTATTTTTTTAGTTCCTTTCATTAAAAAAAAATCATGTTTGTTATGATACTTTTTTAGGAAAAAAAGGTGGAAAAACAGAAATGACCTGAATCCTCCCTACACTTTAAATTTTTTTTTTTTTTTAATTTCACCAATTCCCACCTCGGAATATTTATCACAAGCAGCCAAAAAAAAAAAAAATGTAGCTACTGTCTCCTCCACGTCTAGCCTATTTCCAGCTGCAGCCCCACCTGTCAACATTTCTACATCTGTATGTCCATCTGTGCCCCGTCATGTTCAGTCTGCTTCTTCAGCTGCTCCATTGTCTCCAGTACCTGGCTCCAGTAGAAAACGAAAAGCTGGTGCTGCAGACATCAGGCAGTTTTTCAAGCGCCCACTACTGAACTGAAAGACTTTTTTTTCTCTTCATCTTTCCTTTTTTTCTCTTTTTTTTTTTAGTTTTCTTTACCACTCATTGTTTGACAGGGCAAGAGAATTTCATTAATATATGACTGCTTAATCAAAATCAACAGGAATCATAATGACTCGTCCTTGCTTTTGTTTGACACCATGGAAAATGATAGAAATGTGGATGACAGCTTAGCACTTTATTGATGGACAATTCTGAAAATGATTGAAAGGATGAATTATACTTCATGTATATGGTGGCTTTTTGACAGTGAGGACAAGAGGAACTGACAAGAAAAGAAGGCCACCTTTGTTCATCCATTTTCTATATGTGGTGTGGTTGCTAGGAAAGACAAAATGTGCTGACAACATGTCAACTTTGATTTCTCCTTATTTAAAATGGTGTGATTCTTTGGACTTAAAAGATAAATGGTGCCGGCAAGACTAAGGCTACTTTGGTTCCTCATTGTGCATCTCAAATGTGTGAGCATGTATATTCTTTTTACACACAGTCTTGATTCAAATAGTAAAGTGACCATTTTAAACAATTTGTGGGTGAAATTTTGTTGATTTTTGGAATGTTTTGATCAGTTCAGATTGGGTGAGAAAAAATTTCCCTTTTTGAGTTATATTCTGGTTTATTTCTACACTTTTAGACTTTAACTTTCCCGAGCTTGTACAATAAGCCATGAATATTATTTTTATTCATTTAAATGAATTAATGGAACATAAAGTCTAACAGTAACTCACAAAAGCATGTTACAGTTAAGCTTTTTACTGCAGAAATCATGTTACAATTAAGCTTTTTCTGGTGCAGGAGAGCCAACGAAATTGGCCTAAAAAATTTAAAAAATCAATTTCGCCCGGGGGCTTTGCCCCCCTGAGCCCCCCAACGGGGCGCTGCCCTGTACCCGCCGCGGGCCTAGGCGGCCCCTGGACCCCGGCCTAATTTCAGTCAAATCAAGTTTTGTAGGTTTCACCCATGCAATAGCCTGGGGACAAATTAATCATCTTATGTATTTGGTCTTTTCAGTCTGATGTCAAACTGTGGTGCATGCCTGGGGACAAATTAATCATCTTAAGTATTTGGTCTTTTCAGTCTGATGTCAAACTGTGGTGCATAATGTGGAGACTTAATCATATGTACATATGCAATGGGATGAGATTTTGAAGGGAGAAAAACATTTGTCGCATTTGTTCTTGTTTGTTTGTTTTTTCCCTTCCTTCTCCTCGCTCTCTCCTCACATCCCCATATGTTTTCTTGAGCAAGAAATGATTGCAGGGGAAAGGCAGCTCGTGGAGCGAGGCTGCACGGTGCTGCACATACGCGCCATTCGTCAAGGTCACACAGAGGTGACAGTGACCTACCAGTCACCTAAGGTGTTCCTGCAGGCGTGGTCACTGTCGCTGCCTACAACCCCCTGAAAGTGAGTGCTGGGTGTATTCTGCAGACTTGGGACTTCGGTTTTAAATGGAACTGGGGGGGGGGGGGGGGGGGGGGGGTTATGAAAGGTTTCCAGGGCCATTCTGGAGATGCACATGATCTGCTGAAGAAGTCTAGGAATATGTTATGTGGTAAAATTAAGACAGAGCTCATCTGGCTTATCACTTTAGGTTGGCGAAGACGTTAACTTGAATGTAACTCACTACTAAAAGGCGGCCAGGTTTTTGCCGCCAGTTAGCTTTGCAGTCAAGTCTGTTGTGTTCTGATTCGGCAGTTTGTCGATACTTGGCCTGCCAGACCCTAGCACTTTCTCAGGCTTTTTCAGCTTTCTCTCATCTCAAGCCTGTCCATTAATTTGCACCCACAGGTCTCAAAATTTTTGATGGAGCTGTGTCACCCAGATTCTGAGCTGACACAGCCCCCCATCACTGGGGCTAGAATTTGTGCCCCAGGTGGGACAGTCTGCAGGATGTTCTGCATCTGGGGGTCGACCCACAGAGGTTTATTCTGGTGATGTTTTCGGGAGTAAAAGGAAGGTGCAACAAAGGCCTTTTCTAGCCCTGGTAACTTTCACGTGTTGTTCGTTTTCTTGTCAAACATAACATTTTCTATTCCTGCAATGCCAAAACTCTGCTTTTTTTGCTTTTCGGGCAGGGCATCTTTTTTTTTGCTTCACAAACTTGTTGTTTCCTTCATTTTCTGGTTCCTGGGGCTGTAACACTACCACGCAGCACCAACGTTTAGCTTTTTTGCTCGTGTATTTTAATCTCCATTTTCTTTATCTTTTTCCCACAGATGAGCTTGGGGATCTTATTCCTATATACTTTTTTGCTCTTTTGGTTTTAAAATCTGCCATTTTCTCATTTAGTCTTCTTTGGGAATATTGGGGATTTTTAAAATCCAATAGCTTTTTTGCTCTGTGTGGTTTTTAATTGCCATTTTCTCATTAGTCTTTTTCAGGATATTTGGGGGTTGTTTATTCTCAATATAGTTTTTTTGCTCTGTTTAAATTTTAAATCGCCTTTTTCTCATTTACCCTTTTTTCAGAATGAGTTTGGGGGATTGCTTATTCTCTATAAAGTTTTTTGTTTGCGCATATACGTACCAGTCAGACAATACAAACACGCAGTTAGTTGCTCTCCCCAGGCCGAATTTTTTGTGGGGCTAATGCAGTGATAAGACAGTCACGGTGCCCAACCCATTTCCCCCGTCGGAAGAACCATGCAGTCCCCCAAACCCCTTTTTTCTCTCTGGGGCCTCCCGCCAACAAGATAATCTTGGCCTGTCTCCCCTTTCTCTTTGCCGTTGTGTTAAATGCTTGTTTTTTGGGCCTTCTTTGCTTTTTTGTGTGGTTGCGGCCCCCCCTTTCATTCTTGAACCGGGTGGGGTTTTTGGTTTGGTGTCTTTATTCATTTGTTTAACCCCGCCACCCCCCTTTTTGCCTTTGTCGGCACTCGCGACCTCGCCTTCCGCTTTTTTCGATCTTCTAAGTGGGAACCCATCCCCGTTTTCCCCCTTTCCCCCCATTTTGGCCTTTACCCCCCCTTGTTAAAAGAATCTCGCCCCTTTCTCCTTCCTTTTGGACTCCCGATTCGCCAAACTTGCACTGTCCATCGGCTTCCATTTCTTCCCCGGCGTTCCCCCTTTTTGTTTCGACCGGCCAAAAAACCCCGCGTCACTTAGATCCCGCCCGATCTAAAACTGAGATCTCGTTACATTTACTACACTTTCATTCTCTCCCGGGGTTGGTTGGTCTTTATACCCCCTCGACCACCTTTGTCTCCCCTTTGCGATCGTGCGTTCCGTTTTTGTTCCCCACCCCCAGTGCCCAACGGGGGAAGGACACTAACGCCGAGGCGCCCACTCTTCGGCAGTCCTCTTACCCCGAGGGGCCGCTTTTCGATTCCACGGGACAAACCGCTCGCGCACAACATGACGTACGCTGTAGAGGGGGTTCCGCCGGGGCCCGCGACCATCTTTCCCGATTCCCCCCTCCCCAACCGGATACACGACGTCGCGTTCAAGTCCAACTCAGTCCCAGTCGGATGGCAATCGGGAGTCATTGCCACGTTTTTTCATTTGCTTCTTTCCCTTAGCCCAAACCAAGGGCAAGGGCCCCCCCATGAAAGGACTCCCGTTCTAAACTTCCCGTTCCCCCCACTGGTTCGCCGTTCACTTCGCCGCGTAAGGGGACCCTATCCTATCAGCCGCGTCCGCGATTCGGCCCCAGGGGGCCCTTGCCGAACCCGGGCCCGGGAAAGGGGGCGACTCGCGGACGGAATCACGCACGTCACCCACTATTGAACTCGTGACCTAGCACCTCCCCCACTAACGTCACCCCGTTCCAACACCTCCCCCAACCTGCGGGTTTCCCCCCCGACCCACACAGGGCGCAACACTCCGGGGGGGCTGTGGGCCCGTCTTTGGGGGAACCCCCCCACTGACCACAATCCCGGGAGGTATGCAGCATCGACTACTCGGATTGGCCCACCCCCCGGTCGAACCCCCCGACGCCCCTCAATCCCCTAGGGGGACAGGGCGTTGGGGGGCCGACTTCTTCCGCTCCCCCTATTTGGGCAAACGCCGTGGTCCCTTCCTGGGGGGGGGATGCCAGCGGGGCCAGGGGTAACCTTTCGTCCCCTTTGGGCTTACGCGCGCTCAGCCATCCCCCCCCTACCACCGGCCCGGAGGGTCCCCGACGTAACACCCCCGCCCCTCTGCCACCAGGGGGGCCCGGGGCACCCCACCCGGGAGAGCGGAGGGGAGTGCTCTCCCTGGGGCCAAGGTTAAGGGGGCCCCGGGAGCTGCCTCTGGGCCGCCCGGCCCTCCTTTTTCCCCGGGGGCCCCGGGGGTTCTATTCCCCGAGAGGGTCATGGCTTGCTCTGACTTCCCCCACTCCATCTTTTCTCATGTGGCTCCCGGGCCCCCAGAGCTGGATCGCCTGGGCCCCCCCTTCCTCTCGGCCTGTCCGACGGGGTCCCCTAGTTTTCACCCCCATTTCGGAACCACCGGGGAGCCCCTCCTCGTTTTCCCCCCCTCTTCCGCCCTGCCTTCCCCCCCTAGCCCAAGGGCTGGGGTTTCCTTCGCGCAGGGCCCCGAAAGAATGAGGTAGGGAGACGACCTGGGTTCTTTCCCACGGCGGAAAGGGGTTGGGGACCAGACGTCTTTTCACGCATTAGCCCCCACAAAAACTTCGGGCCCGGCAAGCAACTAACGCCGTGAAGCATTGCGAATGGAAGTATACTAGCCAAAAAGGGGTATAATACAAACTCCCCCTCTCTGTGTGGGTTTAATCTGCCATTTTCTCATTTAGTCTTCTTCAGAGATGAGCTTGGGGGTTGCTTATTCCTAATAGCTTGTTTTTTCTGTGTGGATTTAATTGCCATTTTCCCAATTAGTTTTCTTTCAGAATGAGCTTGGGGGTTTCTTATTCTCTTAACTTTTTTGCCTGGGGGATTTAACCCGCCATTTTCTCATTTAGCTTTTTTCAGAATGAGCTTTTGGGGTTGCTGATTCTATATACTTTTTTGCTCTGTTTGGGTTAATCTCCATTTTTTCATTTACTTTCAGAAACTTGGGGTTTGCTTTTTCCCATATAGCTTTTCTGCCTGTTTGGGTTTAAACTGCCCCTTTTCTCAAATTTTTT
>CM031616.1:55567184-55619145 GCA_018398815.1 Conus ventricosus
TAATCCATTCTGTATCCATGGGTTCGTGACGCGACCCGTAGAACGACAACGCCTAGCTAAAGCAGAGGGAAGAACTGTCATGATGTTACTTACTTTTGCGTAAGTGTAGAAGCGACAGATTTCTTTCCTTGGTTCCATCGGGGTTGGTCGACGGTGATGTTTGCGCCAATGTGCTATGAGCTGCAGATGGGGAAGGAGCTGCGTTTTCAATGATTGGGCAGAGAAAAAGATGCTTTCAAAGTTGGTTAGCTCGTGGAGAAAAGAACATCAGCAAGGTACATTGTGCAAGAAGGTTTTAGTATCTCGGGTATGGCATCAGGCTGTGAGAGTCTGTGTGGAGTGAAACCCCGTTGGTGGAACATGAACATGAGAATAGAGAAACCCGTGTGCCACAAAATGCATGCATGGTTCACTCTGGAAAACGAAATCCTCCCCAAAGATCTAACCCCGGGTGCAAGGCAGGAGATGGCAGTCAATGCCTTCAACTTCAAGTTTTACTGCAGTGACAGGGGGGTCTCAAGATCCCAAGGAAAAGACTAAAGAAGTGTCAAAACTTGAGAAAAAACTCTGTGCAAAAGGGAAGAGCTGAAGGAGATGTAAACTGTGTAAATGTTCTCCTTTTCTGATGCTGACGATGTCCCAATTTTAGATATTTCCTTAATAGACCTGCGTATAACTGTCTTCCTTATAGAAGTACTTTTATTTTTTTCTGCCATGTGAGTGCAAAGTGTGTAAGGGTATTGGAAGAACTCGAAGGTTGTATATTTTCTATGTACAAGAAAAATCGAAAAAAAAGGGAAAGTTTCTGCAAGGTGACTGTATTCTCCTGTGCATTCAGACTCAAGACTATCATTAGTAACGGAAGCGGTGGTCAGCTCTGTGTGGTTGTGTTAAACTGTAAAGTCACAGTTTTAATTCAGAGAAAACAATGACAACTGTACCTGCTTCTTCTTCCATCTACTGGCTGACCAGTTGTGCTAGCATGAATACGAGGTAAGAAATGATGTTAGTTAATGATTGATAGTAAACAGGTGTCATAGGTTTAATAAACATAACTTTGCAAGAAAGTTGTTAATTCCCACCCTTGAATGAAGCTGCTAACCCCTGGAAAAATTTCCCTTTAAAACCCCTTGAACTTTTTTTTTGATATCTGTGGGAACCTGTACTAATTGTATGATTAAGAATGTGTATGTGTCCTGTCAGGGAACATCTTCTCCCCCGTCTGGAGGGACTGCAGTTTGAGTGGAGTCTGGTGTCAGACAATGAAGTGGGGGGAGAGGTGGTTGATGCTCACAAATTTTTCAGGTAATGGGAAAAACAGACTTCATGTCAGAGATGGGTTTGTTGTACAACAGTTAATGCATAGGACAGGAGATTTAGGGGGGAAAAAAGTTAATGACAAAATAATGATGTGATGTCTTCTAATCAAAGGAAACCGTTTGCAATCTCATTAGAGATGGCGGTGGTTTGGACTGTCTTAGTACGATGGTTTCGTTACACCATCAAAGATTATGTCGCGGGTCCAGATCAGCAAGATGTAGGAATGTGATTTTTGTCTCTTTTTTTTTTTCTTTTATTCAGCACATTTTACTTTCCTGCTCGTTGGGGAATCTTTTACCTTAGCTGTCATCACTTTTTTTCTAATCGTTGATTATTTATCAACAGCTTGAATTGATTTTGTTGTTTGATGTGACAATGAGTGTTGCACTGTTTTGTTGGGTTTTTATGCAGTCGTAAGGATGTTTTTACTAACCCGCACGCACGCTTTGCTACCCACGCACACCACACACTATCTCTTACACTCTACACACACACACACACACTAATGAAGCTATAGATTTCAGTTAAGGACTGTTTTAGTCACAGTGCCTTTGAAATAAAGATTGTATCAAATTTTGAAAGGCAACTACTCACTTATATTATTATGATACAAGTATATGGTTTCAATGTCCTCTTTGTTTCATTATTTTAAGCTAGATTGCAATATGGCCGCAATTTATTTGCAGGATTGATGGGAGACACAGTTCAGGTTTGGGGTTGTAGGGAGTCTTTTTTTTCTCACTTACTTAAACTCATGTACAGCACGAAGGAAAAGGATGTTTTTTTTGTTTTGTTATAAAATTAAGAAGAGAGAGAGAGAAAGGAGAAGTGGTTTATGTTGTACATTAAACGCAGATTTGCTGTGTGGTCGGTTGTGCTGGATCAAGCGTTTCGCAGAATCTTCACGACACCACGCCCTCACAACATCGCACCCTCGGGAGGAGCTGGGACTGCAAGGGATTACCATCCTGGTGGAAGGGATATTCGCGACGGGCAGCGCCAAAGTGTATGACCCCGAACTCAAGACTCTGTCTCCAAGGTGAGAGGGACATGGTTGTTCTGACCTTGCTTTGGCAGTGTCACTTACTGATGTGTAGCTTAGAAGATGCATGTATGTTGTAGTTCTTTTTGTTTTACATTGAATTTTTTTGTGGCAGTTTTCAGCGACAGTTTCGGTACTTGTAAGTATGTAAATTCAGAACAAAATATTATGATGCTAGGAAAAGGCTCTTTATGTGTTTGTTTCACTAGTAGAAAGAGAGGGACAAGATCTTGAAACCTGCGGGAATTTTGTATGGCCCCAGCAAGCGCTTACTTCAGTGCCTGTGTGGCTGTTGAGGTGGGTTCTGGCTGATAGAATGGAATCAGGTTGTCATGTTTTATCTGCTGAAGGTATGTGTCTTAAAGAGTTGTTGGTTCAACTTTTCCTGGCCAGCACTTCAGATGGCCTGCATCTTGATGGCCTGGCTGTCACCAGGATTATTAAGGGGAAGGAAGCTCTGTCATGTAGTCTGTGTCAAGAATGGGAACTCCATGACATCCTTTTTTTCCAGACTGCCAACTGCTCGTGCCTTTGGTGCAGCATGCTAGATTATGTTGGCAGTATTATGCGCTATCCTTCATGTTGAAATGCTGTGCGAAAGTCAATAAATTAAAAAAGAAAAAAAAGAAAGCACTTTGGAGCTTAACGGCAGCTTAAACGGATCAGATAGCCATATATCTTTAGGGACAGTATTGAATTATTTTGTCACAAAATGGCCATAGTCAGTAAGTGAGAGAATGAAAGGAAAAGCCGAAGAAGAATTGCTAAAGACAGTCGGTATGTTGCCACCTCATTCAATTGCTTTTGTTGTTGGTTTTTTTCTGTTTTTTTTTTTAGATCATGTCGAAACCAAGCAAGAACTTGCCAAGATCCTCTGTGTTCTTCTGTTGGCCCTCAAGTCAGGTTGCGAAATGATGTGCATTTGACAGTTACTGTTGAATTTGACTTGTGGATTTGCATAATGAGTGCTACGTTTTGAATTTGCGATTGCTGTACTTGAAAATGTCATAATGCTTTTGCTTTGGGCTCTTGAGATCTTGGCAGCTCTGTTTTTCAATGATAATCATTGACAAAACATAACAAGTAATGGGTGTCCTGTTTTGTGTGCGAGATACACGTTGATAAACCATACAAGAAATGGGTGTGTTTGTGTGCGTGATACTCGATAATCCATGACAAAGATAAGGTGTGTGTTTTTTGTGTGGTGCATACACGTTGGATTAAACCTTAACAAGAAAGGGGTGTGTTTTGTGGTAACATGATAAACCATAATCAAGGAAAGGGGTGTGTGTTGTGTTTGTAAATGATGAACCATAACAAGAAAAGGGTGTCGTTTTGTGTAAACATTGCATGAACCATAACAAGAAAAGGTTGAGTTTTGTTTGTGCGTGTACACGTTGATAAACCCCATAACCAAGAAACAGGGTGTTGTTTTGTATAACATTGATAACCAAAACATGAAAGGGGTGTTGTTTTGTTCAGTGCGTGATACACATTGATAAACCAAAACAAGAAAAGGGTGTGTTTTGTGTGTGTGATACATGTGATAAACCATAACAAGATAGGGGTGTGTTTTGTGTGAGTGATACACATTGAATACACCATAACAAGAAAAGTGGCGGTAGGAAGTTTTTTGATACTCTTTTGGCGTGATACACATTGATAAACCAGACACAGAAAAGGGAGGGTGTTTTGGTGTGCGTGATCACATTGATAATACTTAACAAGAAGAGGCTGTGTTTTTGTAGTGGTGGGCGTGATACCACGTTGATAACCATAACAAGAAAGTGCGTTGGGTTTTTGTGTGCGTGATAACGTTGTTGATAAAACCTTAACAAGGAAATGGGCTGTGTTTGTGTGTTTGTGTGCGTGATACACGTTGATAAACCATTACAAGAAAGGGGTGTGTTTTTTATCCTGTGCGTGATACACGTGATTAAATACCTTAACAAGAATAGGGTTGGTTTGTGTGCGTGAATACACGTTGATGATCATAACAAGAAAAGGGTGTGTGTTTTTGTGTGTGTGATACATGTGATAAACCATACAAGGAAAGGGGTGTGTGTTTTGTATAACAGTGATTCAATAACAAGAAACGAAAAGGGTGTGTTTTGTGTGTTGATACAACGTTGATAAAAATCCATAACAAGAAAAGGGGTTTGTGTTTTGTGTAACATTGCATAAACGGAACAAGAAAAGGGGTGTGTTTTGTGTGTGCAGCAGACATCAGACCGTTTTGATGTGCGGCATGTGGTGATCGCAACCTGATGCTGAACCCTCCGAACGCCTATGTGTTGAACATGCCCGTGTCAAGTACTCTGTGGATCTACTGCGTCACACATTCCCTGAAAGGTTGGATGCTGGTTTGGCTAGGGGAGTATTGAACTTGATGTGGAACATATCGGTATTGACTGGCACGCATGAACTGTGAGCTTACTCTGCCATGCTTATGCACGCACAGAGATTGGTACTTGCAACAATGACATTTCGCTTGTAATCTATGGCACTGGCTAATTTCTGTGTTACATGTTTGATATTAATTCACTGGATGATAGGCATTGCTCTTTAGTTAAGATAGATATTTGATATCTTTTGTGGGACTATTATTCTGTATACTTGGGTTTTGGGTGGGTTTATGTGTGATTCATTTATTTATGTTAGTAGGTTGTGTGTTGTGTTTATGTGTGATCATTTATTTATGACAGTTATAGATAAGACTTCAGGTTGACAAGAGCTTGTATATTGTACATTAAATCAAAGAAACCAGCATGCATATGTATGCACTCTTGTATATAGGCTTGCGTGCATTAATTCATAGATTTATAAGTCTTGCAATTTCTCTTTTTTTTTCTTTCTTTTTTATGTTACCATCAATAATGAACATCTTCAAGATGAAAAATGAAACACAACACACATGCTTCTTGAGAAATGGCATGCACACACACACGCACGCACTCATACATACATTCGCGCATCGCATTCTGTATGCATGCATTCCATTGACTCAACAATATACTGCAAATTGATTGCTTCTTTTAAATTATTCCAAAACTTTTCTGGCTTCATATCAGAAAGACGTTATTAAGCAGAAAATTTGAACAACCCCCTGTTCCAGAGATACAAAATTATCTTTATGCTCGTTGCCATAAATGGCATGTTCAGGAACGTTATTTTCTGTTGAAAAAATGTTGCTAAAATATCTCAGAGGAAGAGCAGAAAGTTTAAAGAGTTGGTCCTGACTCTGAGAGTTGCTTGTTTCGTTTTTTTTTCCCTTTCCAAGTGCGTGGTATATATACGCTGGAGGACTTTGCCTGCCGTATTGTTGGTCCCAAGCAGAGCCATTCTGTAGCAATAACTGGTGCTATGTCATTGACAAAAGCATGTTGCCACGAGCGCTCAAGCGTTCTGTTTAAGCTTCCCTCAGAGGTTTGCAGAGCGAAGACAAAATTGGTCAGTTGTATTGTGGATGATTTGGTTTTCTTGTTTGGGTATTTTGGATTTCTTTTTTTTTTTTTTTGATATTGCCTACTCAAAAACTCTTCAATGTAAATCAATTATTTTAAGATTTGTTTTAGTCACATTATCGTCCAAAGTGTTCATTAAAAGAAAATTTGATTGCTAGCAAATCAGCATGTGAGGTTACCTCTCTATTGACAAAGTTGATCAAAGGACAGATCTCAATACTGTGCCTATAATCAAGTGCTATTGTCAAACTTTAAGGAAGCGCTAGGCAATCCATGACGTTTTGTCAGCATGTCTGCACAGACCAATGACTTGGAGCGTTAACGACTTCGTTTGATGAAAGGAACCGCATAGATTTGGTTTTGGAATTACTTCTTTAAGGAATATGGCTGCTTGCTGTGTCCTCAGAAATTGCCTTGCTTCTCCCAGTAACTACCTGGATCGTCAAGGACACCGACATTTTGCACCATGGATACAAAACCTCCATGGAAACGGCTTTAGAAAGGGGTCAACAAGAGATTGTCCTCAAAGGGACAGGAAGTATCTTTTTTTTGTGTTGTTTTTCTTCAAAGTAATTAGCCAAATTAAGTTTTCGGGTAAGCCCTTTGATACCAGTTTGGTTATGATGAAGGCTGCCTGAACTCGGGGCTGAGAAAGAATAAGAGCGTAGTGTTTTAAGTTCAGTGACCGTGCTTGGGTATCTCGGTGCTTGTGCTATCGGGGACAACTACAAAAGCAACAAAGCGGTTTTCAGTTAGGACAATTGTAGTCCATAGGAAAAGATCAACACTCCTCAAGCTTTGGGTGTACTTTGAGCTCTTGTATGTGGTTGGCCATGTGTCTCTTGTCTCTCTCTGACTCTCCTGTCTGTTATGTCTGCAATATCTCTCTCTCTCGCTCTCTCTCTCTCTCCTCTATCTTCTCATCTCATTGCTCTCACTCACTTTGTCTCTTTTGCAATATGTGTGTTACTATGGGCAGTATCTGTTCTGTGTTTGAAACAAGGATCTCCGAGTCTTTTTTTTTTTTTTACACTTTTTTTCTGTCAGAAAGAAATGGGTTACAAGGTAAGATAGGCAATCTATAGATCCTCACTTGTTTTTACCAAGTGGTGAGAAGGGGGTGATTCTAAGAAATCAAATCTGGACCGGCAGCAGCAAGGGTTGTCTTCTCTAGTGTGTTGCTTCGTGAGATCTCGTTGATTGCTCCATGGGGGCCTGTGATGCTGGAACTGAGACAGCACAAGCTCTGGATGAGGGAGGAGACCTCCTCGTTGATCGCTCCATGTGGCCTGTGATGCTGGAACTGAGACAGCACCAAGCTGGATGAGGGAGACTCCTCGTTGATTGCTCATGTGCCTGTGATGCGGGAAACTGAGACAGCACCAAAATGGATGAGGGAGGACTCCTCTTTGATTGCTCCATGTCGGATGTGGGTCTGGAACTCGTGACAGCACCAAGCTGGATGAGGGAGACTCTCATTGATTGCTCCAGTCTTGTGGAATGTGGGTCTGGAACTGAGACAGCACCAAGCTGGTTGAGGGAGAACTCCTCATGATGGCTCCATGTGGACTGTTGGTGCTGGAATACTGAGACAGACCACACTGGATGAGGGAAGAATCCTATTGATTGCCTCCATGTGGACTGTGGGTCCTGGAACTGAGACTGCACCAAACTGGATGTGGGAGACTCTCATTGATTGGCCTCCATGTGGATGTGGGTCTGGAACTGAGACAGCACCAAGCTGAGAGGGAGACAGAAACCTAAGGGCAGTGAAGATATGTGCTGAGGGGTCAGGGAGAGGACACAGGGGAGACAGTTTGTATATGTGGAGAAACCGCTGATTTCACATATACCATATATATCACCAGTTTGATTATAGACGCGCGCCCTTGCGGCGATATTCCGCAATATTTTTCGGTATGACGCAAAATAAAATCGCGAAAGAGCGCCCAAAAGCCGAAAAAAAAAGAGAACGAAGCGTTTTTGCACATCCCAGCCGCCGGGGGAGGGGGGGCTTCGCCGCTGCCTTGTGTATAGCCTCCTGAGCAATTCCTTTAGCCGAACGCGCGTTCTACCAAATTTTTTATTGGACCGAGATGCAGCAGTTGAGCCAATCAGCAGTACTGGCAGTATTCAACAGTCTCATGTGGCTTCACTCGTGAGCTGCGCGCGAAGCCTAAACACTCTGTTTTCTTCCGCCTTCACGAAAAAGAAAAATAACGCACTGATTATATCTAAAGATCATCAGCTGGAAGCGGATATTGAGTCTACAGCCACGTTTCGGTACTCAGTCAAAGCGATAGGCGTGTCCCTCAGCCGAATACGACGCGGAGGCGAAAACGATTGAAAGTGCCAAGTGAACCCGCAGATCAGCAATGATATTTGAAGATGGTGATAAACGAAAGCCGCTCCCTCCAGTTCGAAAACCGGAGGAGCAGAAGAAATCTACAAGGCGTTTCAAGAATCGATGGTTGGTAAGGACTAGGGGACCCTGCGTTTTAATGAAGGAAGATAGATGGATAGCATGATGTGCTCCTTGTGCCCCTGACATGATCCCCCCACCACACCTCAGATACACGGTTCACGATGCCGGGTGCAAGAACTATGAACTTCGAATCTGAAACCGGCATTGTTCCGCTCGTGAGCCGTGGTTTCAGTGCCAATAATGACCATCAAGGAAAGCCAGGAGAAACAGGCTGAAAGAAGACAGCCTAATTGTGCTGATGACCATCAATTGTGAAGGTCCTCCCATCAATGACCATGACCTTCACAGACGGCTGCCAGCAGAGTGGAAGCAACAGAAGGATAGGAGGATTTCAAGAAATTGAATGGAGTTCTGTGGGACTGCTACATATTCTTGTATTTTCAGTTGTGTATGCGGGAGGTGTACACAGTGACTTTTAACAGTTAAAGGGGTTTTCTTAGGAGATGGTATATATATCTTGACAATAGTGTTGGTCACTTCATATAAGAGATGAATTAATTGTGGGTGTTGGCTTAGTGTTGCTGGATTCTATGATGAGGTGACATAACTGGACTTGCCACTGGCTGTATGACTGCCAAGAAGCGAGCTAGCTGCAGTACATGCACCACCAGAAATGACAAGTCTTCTATGGTATGTCAGAATGTGTGTGTACTCGGTGTGTGTGTGTGTGTGTGTGTGTGTGTGGGTTTCTGTAATAAAATTGTAAATCGTTTTTGGTTCTTTTTGTTGTTTTTGTTTACTTGGGCATAATGGAAATCATTGGGTTCTAGCCTTAAAATCTGAATTTACACGCGTTTTGAGGGCTCCTTTTTCACCCTATGGGCCCGTTTTTTATGTGAGGGGGCCCTTGGGCCCCTTTTTAGAAATCCTAGATAATCTAAACTGTATCACGCATGTGCGAACGTCAGTGCATGCGTGGCAAAGGAAATCACTCTGAGAGTCTTAGCTGAGGTCGTTAGGAAGTTTGGATTGTAGTCTCCCTCTTGTGGAGGGTGGTAAGGTAAGGTAATGTTGCTTATAGCCCAGCCGTACCCGAAAAGGGTCTTTCAGCTCGTTAAAATCAGTTAAGGGGGGGGTTTTTGGGGGAGTTGATAGATTAACTGCCAAGAAGGGTATATAGGGTCGTTTTTCTGGCAGACTAAATATATGTATGAAATAAATGTTTATATTTTGTTTCCAGTTTGTGTACACTTCTCTTGGTTTAATGCTTTATTTATAAGGTTTTGTGCAATAAACTTACTTTTTAGGATTCTTTACAAAGCGTTTATACCATGTCTACACTTGTGTCCTTCTCCACAAAGACTTTGTCATGACTGAGTTCTGCCGACAGCCAACATCTGCAATGTTGCCTGTTGTGAGTCCCAGGTATTTCTTGGTTGTCTGAGATTTTTACCCATTATGTTTAATATGGGGATGATCTCATGTTTACCTGTATAGGAGACGTATGTATATATGGCATGATAATAAGGGAAGAGTATAGCATGTGGGTTTCATTGATATGGAAAAGACATTTAGACCATGTTACTAGGATAATGAATCTGGTACTTTAAAAAAAGTCAACAATCTGTTTAAAGTCGTGGTTGGGGGCAACAGTTTAATATATAGGACGCGCTCCGTTAAGTCATTGGATTTGATATTTTATGGCTGAAGCATACAAATAAATCAAAGGTGTCAGGGGAGAAATTTCAGGGATTTTACATCAGCCCTTGGCTTAGTATATCTCCACCACCCAAACGGCCTTATGGCACTATGGGCACATGGCGTCTCAGAGTGTCCTGAGAGGGACGCTCGTCCACTGGCAGACTGTTTGCCGAGTGTGCTGCCTTGCTGTCAGTCCCTTGTCAGTCTTCTGGGGCTAGGAAGGGAGGGAGAATGAAAGAGGGTCTTGCAGGGTGGGCCAGGACTTTTGTGTTTAAAATGTGGTCCCCTTTATGAAGGTACGTTCAATGCAGTTTGTGTATTGTCCACATTAGGAAACGTAGCAGTATAAGTAGAGTTGAATGACTTTATTCTTTTGTGTTTGGACGTAGGGGTTTTAAGAATTCAGGAACGGTAATGTACCGAAATCTCGGACTGGTGGAAGCACATGTGCGTTGAGAAGGTCACCTGTACAGAGAGACGGCGCAACAGAGGTGGTGTTTGTACCATTGTCTTGACTTGTGTGTGTTGTTTTGTTCAGCCTCCAGCAGCAGACAGACCAGCAGTTATCAGGACTTGGTGGTTCTCAAGGCTACCTCTTGATCAAAAACTGCTTCAAAAATGTTTCAAGCCGTGTCTACATGGCAAGTGAACATTCGTCAGCTTGATATGCTTTTACCCAATTTTAATTTCCATTCTACACAAGGAACCTCTTTGTTGCTCTGTGTTTTTACAGAGTTGTTTGGTAGTCAGCGTTTTGTATGTATGTGTGTGTGTGTGGGATTTTTTTTTTTCGACAAAATGGTTGGGCAATGAATTTCAAGTTAAAAGATGCCGGTCAGTTATCACTACATCCTTACAAGGGGGTTGTGCTTGGGGTTGAAAGGGAAGTTCGAATCATTTGTGATAAGCATGATGACAACTATTTGTGGCCCTACAATGAACCTTACCCTCTCAACCTGTGGACTGTCCCAGCGTTTGTGGTGCTTCCCACTTGAAAGTGGGTTCTGAAACGTGGCCAGAGAGTATGAATCTACATTGAGGGTGTACGTTACAGACAGCGCACAAGATCTACCCCTCAGATGTGAGTTGTGCACATGAAAACAGGATCATTTTTTATACTTTGGAGTTGGCTTGGTAGTTGTAGGTTTGAATCTACTGTCTATAATGTGATCTGTTAGCATGAATTCTGAGGTTTTGTGGGAGTGTATGCATGAATGTGTGTGTGGGGTGTGTGTGTGCATGGGCCTGTGTGTGAGTGTGTGTGTGTGTGTGTGTGTGTAGGTTTGATTTTTTTTATTGATAAGTTTTATCATTATTGAAAGATTGATGTTTGAAAGTCATTTCTCTTGTGGCGTCATTACTGTACCATGTCGACCATAGCATTCAATTAACCGGCAGTTAGCCTGCTCTGTAAGGCCGAATTTTCTACCGGTGCCAATGCAGTCATAAGACTGTCACGTGAGTACCCCTAATTCCGCCCGGGAAGAAGCTGAGCGGTGTCAACTTCTTCTTACCGGCACATTCACCTTAGGCCTGCCGTCAAAGCAAGATAGTCTTGTGCTCTCGTTCTCGCTATACTTGCCTTTGTGTTAAGGATTAGAATTGCAGGTGTCTTTGTTTTATATTGCTTTCGTTTGTGCCTTGCGCTAATCCTGAGTATTCTTGCCGACGTGAGGCTTTGGTGGGAGCGCAATTGCTACATTTACACTTTCCCATACTCTCGACGACTTCGCGATTCAGCATCGTCGGGTTGTCTCGTTCGATTGCTACACTTGTGCGTGTCGTTATCATCGCCACGTGGTTCACTTTCTATCAAAATTTTTTAGGTCGCTCCCATACCCCGTCTCAGGGTTTTACGCGTTCGCACCTACCTGTCGCATCCCTCCTTCTATATGTCGGGACTACACGCTCCGGTTATCTCTCGATTTGCTCGCCCGGTGTCCTTTGTTCTACTGCCACTTCCTCCTCGCCGGTCTGTCGGAGCCATATTTTCTTTTCTTCGCCGGTGTGTTTTTCCCCACCATTTTCCGAGCCTCGGGTTTGTCACCCTGTTGTCGCAAGACTCCTCTCTTTAGGCGTTGTGCGCGAGAAAGAAAGAACATTATCCATCTCACTTAGATCGGGTTCTTTATGTGTGTTTGATTTTCTCGATCGGTGGCGGTTGTACGGGTCCTTGAGATTTTCGGGCGATTCTCTCCAGGTCTTGCACGACACCACTCGAGCGATCGAGTTTTAAATTACTTTCGATCGACCACCGTGTTCCTCTTTGCGGTCGTGTGTTCCGGGTCGGTTTGCTCTGCACTTAGCCAACATGGATGAAGGACACCGCCGGGTCGAGCCACGCCACTGCTCCGGAGTTCGCTCAGTTCCCGGAGGGAACCGGCGGGTCGGATTCCGTCTTCGAGCAATCCGTTCACATTGATGAATCGTTCGGTTCGGGTAGAGAGAGATGGACGGCTCGCGGAGGGGCACGCGTGGAACCTATTCCTCTTTACCCGACTCTACCCGAAGGCCGCACGATGCGGAGTCCGAGGCGGTTGGGCATGCGGCCACCATCTCTTAAAATGCGCTTTTCTTTTGACCAGCGGGAATGAGAGAAAGAGAGGTATATCCAACGAGGTATAAAGGGCAAGGCGCCCCCTCAAGGGCCTTCCCGAGCTAAGAAATAACGACGGAAATTCGCCCTCACCCCCCTCGTCTCTATCGGCACAGCCTTGCCCTCTCGCCCCCAGGACGCGTTTCGGAGAACTCTCTCTATCATGCTGAGTCACGGCGAACCTCGGTCCCTGGGGAATCATTGCCGAGCCGCGGACCAGCAGGGTGACGGGTATGGTTTGGAATCGCCGTCCGTCACTCGCCTATTGTGGGGGAGTCACAGGGTCCATTTTCTGCCCCCGAAAATCGACTACGTGCACTCGCAGCGCCTGCCCCACCGGGCACAGGTGGCAGCACAACTCCTGAGCCCGAGGAGCGCTTAGACTCCGGGGAAACGCAGGGTTATGGTCACCCGACGCACGACCTCAGGTGGTGTCCATAATTCTCGGGCGTTGCGGTCACATCGCGCCATCAGCAAGCGGTCGTGGGTTCGCACAAGGAAGGTCCGACCTCAACCCCAATCGACAATCCCCTTATCCCTTGGGCAGGGTAGTCGGACGTTGGGGATCTAGACCTTTTCGGGTCCCCGTTTTTGCGGCAGAGTCCACGGGCGCTCCTCCGGGGGATGGATCTACCACCGGGACCGGGGTAACCTGACCTGTATCCAGGGGGGGGGGGGGACACGGGACCCGCATCCTGACCAATCTGCACGTCGCGGGTTGGAGGATCGGCTTCCGCATTCTCCTCCGTACGCAGATCGGCCCTCAAGGCCCCCCACCAAAGGACGTGCAAGGCGCAGTGCACGGGACCTGTGCGGGTGCTCGACTGTGGATCAGGCCACGCCTCTCTTTTCCCCCACATGGTGCGCCTCAGGTTACCCAGCTCCCCGGGGAACTTCTGCCGTCAACACCAAGGGCCCGCCACAGCCCGTTTTCTCCGGGGGGACCGGTGGCTCTATGCCCCCGAGAAGTGACCAGTGGCCTTGAACGCCCACACCTGCACGACAAACCTGTATGGTCGCAATGTGGACCCGGCAACGCTCTGCCTGGGTCGACCTTGGTCCCCCCCTACTCGGGCGCTGTCCCCGATCGGCAGGATGACGTCTAGTCCGCCGATCTTCGAGCCACCTGGGAGTCACCGCAAGTTACCCCTTGACGGTCCTCCCGACGAGCGGGTGATCCGTACCCTGCAGGACCTTTACTCCCTGAGGCGGACGATTGAGGAGACCTAGCCTCACCTCATTGGTTACGATGTCCGGGCACGGTGGACCGGTGGCGCCCAGACCTCGTTAGGGGAGGGAGGCCGACACCCGGCCGTCGAAGTCCTCTCCAATTCCCTCTTCTCCGGGCCCCCCCCGGCCACAGACGGTCCAAACCATAGGATAGTCGCCCCCCTGTCACTAACCTCGCTCTGGAAGGAACGGCTACTCGCGCCATGGTGGCAGGCCGTCACCCCTCCTGGACAGGGAACCTCTCAAGCCACCTAATGACTGGCCCTAGTCGGTACCCTCCTTGGGACCGCAAGGAACCCCCTCGGGCTCGCCGCCTGTTCACCCGACAACAAGGTTACCAGGCGAGATGGGATTTCACAGTCGACAGTCGGTTTTTGTTCCCCACCTCGCCCCACCTACGTCCGAGGTCATTTCTTTTAAGAATTTTAATGAATGGGACAACCCCTGAACATCCTGGATGGGATTCCTCAACACCACGGCCGAGACATTTCCTCTTAGGTATGGCTCCTTCTAGCAACTGGAGGCTCTATGGCCGAGGGGACGATGGGGGCCGCCCCTGGGCCTTGGCCATGGACTCCGAGGCGTACAGGAGAATGATTCTCGCTTGGCTTTAGCGACCCTTTATGCGGACACCTGGTCTCAACTGGATTTCGCAATCATCTTCTCGGCGCGCGCGGACAGAGCAGATTACCAGCAATTCAACTGCTTGTTGGGCCCCCCCCCCGGGCTCGGCCAGAGATGCCGTGCTGGCACGGACCTCTCTCTCTCCGGCGCTTAAGGCAGCCCTGCGGTGTGTTCCGGGCCAGGACACTCGCTAGTTTCCGGCGATACTCGACTGAGTGAGAACACCAAGGCAGTTCGAGGAACGCACGCAGGCGGCACCATCCTTTGCGCCCAGGCATGCAACGCCCTGATCTAGACCCACCCCTAGGTCCTTCCCAGGCCCAAACCTACCCCAGCGCATCGCTTTCCAACACCGCACGGCCCGCTAATGCGTCTCCCCCCCAATCTTCCCCCCAGGCCCCAAACAAAGCAACAGCTGCGAAATTTTCGTTTTCGGGCCAACACAGTCTCGGAACCCGGTGCAGGATGAATGGGGCAGCAACCGAGGAGATCCGATCGGCGGTCCCCTTCCGCCAGTTCGCCCTCTCCTCTACCCACGTCCCCTGCCCCCCCCTGGCGGGCAGCCCTCTCTGGCACGCCCACCAGTGGAGACGTCCTGGGCCTCAGCCCCTGGGTAGTGGCGGTGTACGGGACGGGGTACGTCTCCATTGGATTCACGAGCCGAACCCCACCTCATGCACCACTCCCCCTCCTTCGCCCTACCCTCCCCCCGCTCAAGCAGAGCGCGCTTCCACGTGGGAGGTCAAGAGCTCCTCCTGAAAGGCGCCATCACAGAGGATGTCCCACCCCAACCCGACGCTTCTACTCTCACCTTTTCGTGTTTCCAAAACCTCAGGCGGATGGAGGCCCAATCCTAGACACTATCCCCCCTCTTAAAGTTACATCAGGCCCGTCAATTTCTAGATGGACACCCCCACACAGATCCAAGGGACTCTATCCAACTCATCTCGATCTGGGCAACTTCCATAGGACTGCAAAGACGCGTACTTCAGATCCTGATTCCACCGGCAACACAGACGATTCCGCTCGGTTCGTTCTGGCTAGGGCCGAGTGTTCCAGTTCAGGGGCCCTTCACCATTCGGCCTTATCACTGGCTACCTTCCTCTTCACGAGGTTGTCAAAGGAGATGGATTGCCCTGCCAGGCTGGAGGACATTTCCCGCTCCAATCCTTGTCTACCTGGACGCTGGCTCGTCTTGGCCTCCTCAGCGGCCCCTGTGCCAAGCCAACACCAACCGCCTACTGAGTCTTTGCTCCCACACTGGGGTTTGTCCCAACCCCAAGATAGTGCGAACTCACTCCCTAGCCAGAGGTTCGCCTTCCTAAGGGATGAGTTTCGATACTATCTCGATGCATAGTCTTCCACCGACACCGGAGAGGTCACCGTATATGGACCTCCATCTCCGACCTATCCCAGTCACCCCTCACCTCGGCCAGAAACTGTCCTCCCTCTTAGGAATGATGGAGTCCCTGTCTTCCACTACCATCCCCTGGGGCGGAGATCCCCCAACAGCCAACTTCAGAGGGGCGTTCCGTCGACGTTGAGTCGACAGTAAACACACCTCCGACCGCTGGGACCAGGTCATTCCCCTCGAGTCACTGGTTTCTTTCGGGCGATTGAGGTGAGGCTCACTCGGGCACTCTTCAACCGGCGGGTCACCCAGCGCCTCCCTCAACCCAACCCCTGGAACTTTATTTACCACAGGGACCTGCCCTCAACCTGGGCTGGGGGGCCCATTGGAGGCGGTCACTACCTCAGGGGAGTGGGACTGCACGACTGCGGCATTCACTTCAACATCTTGAGCGGGAAGCGGTCAGGCTAGCCCTTCTCACTTCAGCTCAAGGTCACAACACCGTCATGTTCTCCTTCTCACGGAAAAAACACAGGTCGGTAGCTTGTTATTCAACAAGGGCGGGGGGAACGCTACATCAGCCCTCGCCCTCAGATCAGAGGCCTCCTTCGCTGGTTGTCACGCGCGGGGGATCACCCTAGCGCGAGGGCAATTAGCAGGTACCGCCAATACTTCCCTGGCGGATTCCCTTCAGCCGGTCGAAGTCTCTTCTCCACACGGAGTGGACCCTCAACAGACTAACCTCTGTCTGTGGTTTATTGGGAACATTGGTTTGTTCCATGATAGGACCTGTTACGCCACCAGGTAAGTTCAACCACCGCCTGCCCCCCTGTACGTCGCCACAGTCCCGGACCCCTCTGGCTTACGCAGTCGTGCGCTTCTCTGCCCTGGACGGGCCCTTCTGGCGTACGCCTTTCCGCCCTTTAAACATCCTCATGGTGTTCAGGAAATAGCGAGGCTGACGAAATCCCAGGCTAGATTCCTCATAACCCCGTGGTGCGTCACGACCCAGTCCTTGGTTCCCAAGATCCTCAAGTCTCTTCTCTCACGTCAACCTCTTCGGCTCTGCCCCTCGGTGGGCGACATGTTGTGTCAACTCCGTTCGGGTCTCCTCACTCCAAGCCCAAGTTGCTCGCCTACAAGCGTGGCTGCTGTGCCAGCCCAACTGCGACAACAGCATTCCATCCTACGCCCACGCGGACAGGCCCCAGGTCCGTCCCGGGGACACCCTAGCCGGGGCGGGAGCCTCTCGGGGAATTGAGGGACTTAGCATGGCATCTCGCAGAAGCCGGCACCGAGTCCCTCTTCAATTACCGGTGGGAGAAATGGGTAGCATGGTGCTCAGATAACTCGGTTCCCCAGGACTGCCCTCCAAACTCCTGATAGGCAATTTCCTCTCACAACTATCTTCCTCGACCTCTTTAAGCTGTCAGGCTAGCTCATCCGGGGCTACAGATCGGCTTTCTGACCACCATCACGCCAACCTGGGCGGCCCTCTTCTTTTCACTAGGATTTCCTGACTCTGAGAGTCTCTAGTGGGAGTTGCTATACGGACGCCCTGTCCCTAGGCGCACCCTCTTTGGGACCTTTTTCATCGTTCTCGAGCCTCAGAAAGCCCCCCTTTGAACCCATCTATTACATCGATTCCATTTGATCCTTCTCTCTTTTAAACCACCTTCTCTCCTTGCCCTGGCCTCTGCCAGGACGACGGCAGTCGAGAATCCAAGCCCTCAGCGGTGATCCCAGAGGATTTGATTATCGACTTCACAGGGAGGCTCGGTTCCATCTAGTTACTTTCCAGAGTTCTTTCGCCAAAAATCGGAACCTGGCACCCCATCTCCCTCCCTCGTCATCCGCTCCCTGGAAGGATATCTTGGGAAAGGGGAGAGAGAGAAATCGGTACACCATACCTTTGCCTGCTTGGTGTCTCGTTGCTACTGGGACGAGCCGCACCACTCGCCCCAGGCGCATCCTCCAGAGGCCGACTCCTTATCTCTTTCACACAGAAACAATACTTGAGACATCTCGGCGGTATCTATCTCTAGGTGGCTCTCCAAGACGGTGAGATCGGCCCTACTCTCAGGCGCACCAAGGATATCCTCGCCCAATCACCCAGTGCCCACGAGGTCAGAGCATGGCACTTCCACCGGCGTTCCTCGTACTCTGACCCCGGTGAGCCATCTCCTGGAGGCAGACTACTGGCGTTCGGAAAATCCCTTTCATTAACTTATACTTGGAGGGATTATCCGCATGTCCAGGGCTGCCGGTTCTATAAGGGATTCCTTCTGTTGGCGGCCAATGCAGCCATTACGGCCAACACGAGAACCACTAGGGCGCTCGCCCTCCTCGATTCCTTTAATTTGCTATGGTATGTCATGTACTGTATTATGACGCAAAATGGGGAGTTTGTGTTATACTCCCTGTTTGGATCAAATTACTTACCTTGTCAGACTCTAATGCCCTCCTACCTTCCCTCTTGCGCCAAGGTCTCGGGGTTACATTGCAACAGGCCTCGCTGAATGATGGTAGAGAAGTTGACACCGGCTTCTTCGGAGGCGGAGAGTGGGGTGAGTCACCGTTGACTTGTTCTATGACTGCATTGGCCACGGTAATAATTCCGGCCTGACAGAGCTGGCCTAACTGCGTTGAATGCTATGGACTGACTTGGGTAAGTATATTGCCAAACAGGGAGTATAAACACCAATCCCATTTTAATTTGATGATTTCAAAGTTGACTGACTACTCTCATTTGTGGTGTCTTGCGTAAATTTGATTGCAAAAAGAGATGTCTGCTTCTACACCAAATAATGTGGAATTTGACCAATTGACGAAGACTGTACCTTTTAAATGATAACCACATACAAGGATGTCACTTTTCAGGTTTTTGGCCGATATCCAGCTGGAAATAAAGTGAAAATCTCCTTTTGGCAGTGAATTTTTGTGCTGTTTGATTCGTAAACTGCCTCCGATTTTGTTTTTTAGCTCTAGGAGGTGCGAACACTCTCTTATGCTCAGGGAAGAAGTCCCAGCCAATTGAAAAATGTAAGAATGGCTTTTAAGTGTGGTTGCAGATAATTTGCGACGGCTTTCAACATTTTCTTCTTGGGGACCTGGTTTATCTCAGATTGGTAAACGAGGAACTGCATGATGTGCACATCGAAAACCGGTCTCTGCTTGGTCCTTTTTCAGAACCCGATATATTCATATCACTAGGACCATTTTCCCTTTTGGAGATCTCAATGTGCGCTTTTGTAGTTTGTTCTATCTGCACGTAAGGACCCATGTTGCAAAATTCAGTGAGACAGACTGAAGTTATTTCAGCACTTGAGTCATTGAAGCACAGGGAAGTAATGTTGGCTAAATGAATGTATTTGATAAGATAATAGCACACATTGGACAAGGACCGATAGCAGGGTGACATCTGGCCAACCACCCCTCCCTCTCCGCTTTTTTACAAATTTAGCAGATTTCCACCCCAACCTATCTACTCTTCTCCCCCTTGCTTTTTCATGCTTAGGAATAATGTTAGGAAATCAGTTGTCAGGTTGGATAACTTTGAGAGAACCAGTTTTCCACATTTCTTAAGTTTGAATATTGGGAAGGCACTAGTATAAACCTGAGTCTGACATATGTGAGAAGTGGAAAAGTATTGCCGGTGGTGAAGTGTGTTGGACATCAATTTGTGTGACAGAAACGGATATGCTGAATCTGTATGTGATGAGGGTTTATGTGGCAATGTATTTGATAACTTGGAGTTACCTTAATGTAAATTTTCTTTGTTTCAGTTTGTTGAAGAGTACTTTTAAATATGTCTGAAAGTTTTAGAATTGTATGTGATTTTTCTTCAAATAAGGAGTAATAGGATTACGTATTGTCCAAAAAGGGAAAATTAAACAGCAAAGGAATGACCTATTCAAAGGACAGTGATTTGGCATTTGACTGATTTTTAGGTCACAGGAAGGACATGGTGAGGCAACAAGTTGTATGTTTGGCATTACCAGTTTAGCGCTTCGTTGATTTCTTTCATGATTGAAGTACCTGATGAAAAGTTGATTTTTGTGTTGGATTTTGCTTGTTTGTTTAGACTGGGAAAATAAAACAGAGTTTTCTTTGTGTGTGTTTGATTTTGCTGTTTCTTTTTGTTGCATAATTAACAATGGCCTCTTTAATTCACTTTATACGTGTAACACTTAATCTAGTTTCATGAAATCATGTTGGCAATTTCCATTTGGTGGGATGAATTGGCAGTCAGGACATATGTCACTTTTTTTTGTTTTTACATTGATTAGCATATTGCATTGATCGCTTCTGGGGTCTGGCTTGACTTTGCTCTGAGTGTGTTTATAAATGAGTGTGTTTCTTCAATGAAATTCAGTCTTTGTTACAGGCTTATCAGCCACCCTATCCTTTGCAGACAGATGAAAATGGGGCCCATTTGTGTGAAGTGGTGGTGAATCTTTCCCTCTGCAGGATGTGCATGAGTTGGTTACAGTGAATGATTCCCTCTCCACAATGCATGGGAGCGTTACAGTGAATATGATTCCCACAGCAGAATGTATGAATGGGTTACAGTGAATATGATTACCTCTCCAAAATGTACAATGCCTTACAGTGAATATGATTACCTCTCCACAATATTCAGGTGCCTTACAATGAAAATAATTCCCTTTGCAGAATGTACAGGTACCTTACAGTGAAAATAATTCCCTCCAGAGAATGTACAGGTACCTTACAGTGAAAATAATTCCCTCCGCAGAATGTACAGGTACCTTACAGTGAAAATAATTCCCTCTACACAACATTCAGATGCCTTACAGTGAAAATGATTCCCTCTGCACAACATTCAGATGCCTTACAGTGAAAATGATTCCCTCTGCAGATTGTACAAATGCCTTACAGTGAATATGATTCCATCCACAGAATGTACGGGTGCGTGGAACATTCCCTCCGGAATACTTTGAGGTGTTTTTCTCCAGCGAGAATGGAACCTACACAGGGTGCGCACCTTGCTGCGAGGTCAGACAGTGATTGACGGAGAACTCCACGCTGTGGTGGAGGACGTGAGTATTGACAGGATTTTGTAGAGTTAATGCTCAGCTCAGTACATAAGGTTTAGTACTTAAACAAAATGCACACGTATCAATTCGGACACCCCCAACAAAAAGAAGATAGAAGGGAGCTTAATCCTGCATTTCAACAGACCTTCAGTAACACCTCAATTTTTGTGGTAATCTCCCTTATCCAGTGCGAACTCCTGGGTGTGAATTTTCAAACACCAGTCAGCGCGTCTTGCCAAACAGGGGTGTGAGAGGGAAGTCTTGGTGTTTTGACAGTTAAGTATGGGGTAAAACCTACAGTGAAGGCATATTATTTTTTTTCTCACACCTTGCTGTCCAAACAAATACCAGATTATCCAAAATGATAAAGGGTATAAAAGGCGACACTCACTTGAAAATGCCACAAGTTGGTCCACTGACTCCTGACTATAGATAACAGATCACAGTCGTGTCCCCTTGAAGCCCATGTGCATGCATCAAACGCTGTTGTGATGTAGAAGAGAAGGTGACATTCAACACGTCAAACAGTTTTTGACTGTTCCTCATCCCTGTCATAATGGGAGTAAGATGAGAAGTTTGGCCATGTTCATACTGTCTATCTACTCGCCTAAACCTGTTAGCATGAAGTCATTGTTTGTGATATGATCATGTCATCCTCTGGTCAGATGACTTTTGCCTTGAAAACTGTCATTAAAAAGATGAAGGATGTGTGCTGATCCATTTTGTATGTATGTGATGGAAGATGTATTGTTTTGTTGTGAGAATGTGATGAAAGATGTGTGTTGATCCATTACGTGAATGTGCATAAGAGTATATCTTGATCACCTATGTGATGGAGGATGTGTGTTGATTCATTTTGTGAATTTTTTTTAAAGGTACATGTTGATCTCTGTGTTGTGAATGTCAGGAAGAATACATGTTGAAAAAGGTGGACATGATGAAGAAAATGCGTTGATCCCCAGTGTATATACTTCATGAAAGGTAGGCACTAAGGCGCTGCTTAATGTGTTTGTACCAAAGGATGGGACGTACCATTTGATCAGCCCGGAAGTGAAGGGGAATCAAGACGTGGAGATTTACGACCCCATCACCGTGGAGCCACCTATGCCCTTTTTCCTTGGGACCCTGCCACGCAGTGTCAGCACAACTTCACTGCCAAGGTGGGCAGGTCTTCTTCGTCTTTGGTGATGTACAGTGCTGTGTTGGACTGGTTTTGTGTAGACGATATTCTTTTTTTTTTCTTTTCTTTTTTTTTTTTTTTTGTTTATGTCATATGCCCTTTTTTGACTCCACAAACGAATATGTCCCAGAGTAGTTTGTCCGTCACGTTTCTCCCACATTTTGTGAGACTCCGTACACCATACACACCCACAGTGTTGATTCTAGAGCGCGTCCTGGCCGAAATCGCGCTGAATTTTCGGTAAAGACGCTTAAAAAGAGAGCCTATGCGTCCCTGTGACACAAGAAAAACGAATAGGACGCGTTATTTAACCACCAATGCGTCAATACAAAATTGCATTGCTGCTTTGCGTATAGCCACTAAACCGGAAACGATTTTCTTCAATGCATCCGGGCGCGCGAATTAGTGTGATGGAATGTCAATGGTCGCCATGAAGCGAAAGGCCACCCTCTTCGATTTTGCCTTCAAGGCATCAAAAGCTCCATTTTTATCAGAGGCTGCAGAAGAATCAGTATCTGTTGAAAGAACCGTTGTGAATTACGTCTGCAGTTCCCGAGGATTCAGGATCAACATCCACTGCCGCCGATCTTGAGATTGCCGACGCCAGCGCCGTGACCGATCAGTCGAGTGACGAAATCAAAGAAAAAGCAAGCGCTACCACTAGTAGTTGTGATACTCGCACCAAAGAAAGAAAATTTCAAGAAAGCTGGCTTACAAAAATGGCCGTGGTTGCAAAATGGAGATGACGGCATGAGGTGTAAGATTTGCACCAAACACAAGAAAAAGAATGCGTTTACCAAGAAAGGGTTTGGGGACATTATGGTTGAATCCCCAAATTGAGCGCCATGGGACACATCAGACCACGTGCCGCTTGTTTTTTCTTGTGTTACTGTTGGGGCTTGTGTTTTGAGCAAACAAGGCCCTGTTAACATAGTCAAATAAAATCATGGCTGTTCAGTGTTGGTAGATGCTAAATACAAGCTCCATTAAAACTTTCTGCGTAGAAACTTTTGGTAGCAAAAGTAGTTTTAATAAGTAAAAATTAAAAAAAAATTTTTTATTGGGTACTGTTGGTTGGTTCTTTTTTGCGGGGGGGAAAAAACCACAAAATTTATTAATTGTCATCAAACAATCTGTTTGATAGAACTTTAAAAGAAAAAATCTTTCTCATAGGTGTGTGGGGGTTCCCTGGGTTTTGGAAAAAATGTGGATGGGGGTTGATGTAAAAGGTAAGAAATGAAATTTTTGTAAATTTTCTGTCTGTCTCTGCGGGATTTTTGGGCTTGTTTGTGATTGCGTAGGAAATCGTTTGTCTTTTTGGACCCATTTTTTTAACATGAAGTGTCAGGGGACCTTTTTTTTCAAAGGGGCCTTGGCCCCCCTTTTGAAAAGTCAGAATCAACATGCACCCGCTTGTCCCCAACAATTTCTGGGATTTTTTGCACCATTTATAAAAAATGAAACGTCGGGGCTTCCCCCTCGCTACTTAGACAGTGCTTTTGGGGTGACTTAAAAATTTGTGGCTATCCAAAAAAAATGGTTTCAATTTAACAAAACTTTTATGAAGTGTGTTTAAAGTATAAAAACGTGGAATAATGTGATTGAAAGGGCTGAATGTGAAATTCATCCGTTTTTCTTCTTTTTGGTTTTTTTTTTGTTTGTTTTTTTTTAAAAATGGGTTTTTATGTGATATCTTTTTTTTTTGTTTGTTTTAAAAAAAATGGTTTATGTGACATCTTCTTTTTTGGGTTTTTTTTTTTGTTTGTTTTAAAATGGTTTTATGTGACAAAGTACTCTTTGCAATTTTGGGGGGGGGGGGGGGGCGGGGGGGGGGGGGGGGGATTGGCAGTCGACACGGGCCTACGCTTGAAAATGTTAAAAAACCTTGTTGTTTTCACTAATTCTCTGACCACTTGGCTCAGACTCTGGAGGGGTTTTCTTCCCGTCCTGTAAAAAGCACTAGTCCTTAAAGGTGAAAAACCCTAGTCGTGAGGGAAATGTCCTTGTCAAGTTGTTAGGGTTCCGCTAGAAATGTCGCTCTTGTCATAATGCTGTTCTCGGTCAGGTATTTGGGAAGAAGACAGCACGCATTTCAGATGTGTGGACTTCCTGTGGAGCTGCCCTTTCTCAGGGCCCGGGTTCAGGGAGTTTGGTGGAAGTGATTGTCAGGTGGGGGAAAATGTTTCCCATCCCGCCAGGACAGAACTTGGGGAAGATTTCTTATGACGTTGGCGTTTGTTTTTCACACTGTCTGTCTGTGAAATTTAGAAGGAAATGCAATTGTGAGATGCTTCCCAGAAAAGATGACAAATAAGACAAAGGGGAAAAGCATTCGAATTTTACGATCAGGTGTTTGCTGATACGAAGGTGGCCCTTTGGGGAAACAGCAAACCCTTGTCCTTTCCATGGACTGTATTTAAATTGCTTCTTGCTTTTGTCCGGCCGGGGAGGAAAGTGGTGAAAATGTCGGGGGATGCGGACCTCACCACACCCCACTGTCAATTTCCAAGGGCAGTAACCACCACAGGACCTGGGCGAACCAACATACTGCGCGTGCCAAGAATCCCGCCAAGGGCACTATTGTAAGCGTTTTTTTTTTTTTTTCATTTTTTCTTGTTTTTGTGGTATGGCAAATTGTCATGATTTCTGAAAAAAAAGTGTTTGTTTGGCCCAATGAGACCATTTTTGATGGGTTAAAGGGAAAAATTTACTTTTTTTTTGTAATATTCAGTATTATCTTTCATTTTCCCTTGTTCGCAATCTAAAATTTTGTGTGAAACAAAAAAAGGGAGGCGATGTGCAAATGAAGCAAAAGAAAAGGGCAAAGTAAGAGATTTTTTACAAACAAAGCGAATGATTTTCATAAAATTTTTCTTTATTCAGATGTTAAAAACCAACAAAAAAAAAAAAAAAAAAACTGCAAAAATAATAAAACCCCCGCTCCTATGACGGCGTCGCATGAGAATGAAAAATAGAAAATTTAAGAACGAAATAAATTTCACACGGGTCCAGCCTGGAAGTTCTCACCCCCAAGTTTTAGCATGCCTGCACAAAATCTGGGAGGTGCAAATTTTGCTTCCCCCCTTCATTTTGACCATCCTTTGTCACTGGGGCTGTGTATGTGGATTGTTCCCCTGGTTGTCGGTTCGTACCACTAAAAACCCTGTTGTTGGCGGTGCATGTGCTGCCCCCTCAGGGTGGTTTCCCCCCCTCGGGTGAGGTGCCGTGGGAAAAGTGTGCTGGTCTGCTTGGGGGTTTTCTGCGAAAGTGGCAGGTAGGTTTGTGACCACGAAACCACGCATGCACGCACCACCACTTGGTGTATGTTAAAACAGTTTTTATCAAATGAACTCCATTTTGTTTTACCTTATACGTCTGGATGCCCAAAAATTTTTTTTTTTTTTATTACTATTGTATATTGAAAAAGGTTTTTCTTTAGGGAATTTACCTGTCCGATAAATCCCATAAATTTTGTTGTGTAAAGAAGGGAAAAAAAAAATTTTAAACATTTTCGGCAAAAAAAAGACCCGCAGATTGGAAATTTTTTGGTTTCTTGCTCCTTGAGTTGCCTTTTTGGTTTCCTCATGATGTGTAAATTTTAAAAAAAAAGAAGGGGAGTAACAACAGCACAGCGGAAGTCCACTATAATACTCGGTAAGGGGAAATGATTGTTTGTTTATCGGGTTTCCCGTGTGAGGCGAGTCAAACTGTATCCTTCTTTCGACATGACAAAACCACACAAAAGGGGGAAAGCTTAGGCCTTGAGATCAGAGAGCATTCAGTTCTTTTTCCTTGTCTGCCTTGGAAACTCGTCTTTCTTGAAAAGATGGAGGCCATCAAGTGGATACATGGGGTGTTGCGCGCCACTTTGGTGGGTGAAGGGGCGTAAAGGCTGTGCGTAAGTAGCAGTGTCAGTCAGGAGAAACGAGGTTTAGGCCGAGAAATTTGAAGTAGACTTTGTCTAAGTCAGGCTCCGAAAGTTATTGACTTCCCCTACCCCCACCCCCTCTCCCTCTTTTTCAAGGGGATCCCTCGACAGTAGTGCCCTGATTATGGGTGACATTAAAAAGGGGGAGGGGTGGGGGTTCCCCCCCCCCCCCCCCCCCCCCCCCCCCCCCCCCCCCCCCCAAAAAACCCCCCCCCCCCCCCCCCCCCCACATCCCAGGACATTTTCCTGTTTTGGTTTTCCCTTAGTGGGATTTTTTCATTTTGAACGTTTTTTTTTTAAAAAAGGGGTTAAATACCCAAATTGTGGGGGGTTGAAACACTTTTTTCGAGTGCAAAAAAATGGATAAAAGAATTTCCCAAATGGGGGCCTTTTGGTTGGTTTTTTTTTGAAAAAAAAAAAAGGGGGAAAGAAAAGCGGGGGAAAATTTTTCCTTTGGGGCCCGAAAAAGCCAGCTGCCCTTTTTTTTTTTGAATGGTTAAAACCTTTTCCCAAAGGGGTGGGGGGATTTTCACGGGTTTGGGGTTTAAAAGGGCCCGGTAAAATTTTTCCAAGGGGACCAGGCTGGTGGCCCCGGAAAACCCGGAAGGGTAGCTTTTTGGGGGGCCCTTTTTTGCCAAAAAAAATCGGGGGGGAAAAAAAAAAAAAATTAGGCCATCATCCCAGGTTAAAAACTGGGGGTTTACCATTTTTATTTTTTTTAAAGTAAAGAAAAAAATTTAAAAGGTTGGGGGGGGGGGGGGGGGGGGGGGGGGGTAATTTTTAAACTTTTTAAAATTTTTGGGGGGTGGGGTTTTTGGAGAATTTTGTTTTCGGGGTAAAATTTTTTTTTTTTTATTGTGGTTTTTTTTAAAAAAAAATTTTCCTTCTTTTTTTTTATATTATTTATTGGGGGGTGGGGGTAGGGGGATTCTAAATTTTTATTTTTGTTTGGGGGTTTTGTTTTTATTTTATTTTGTTTGGGTTTTTTTTTTTTTTTAGTTCCTTTCTTTAAAAAAATTTTTTTTGGTTTTTCTTTTTGGGAAAGAAAAGGGGCAAAAATGCCCAAAATTCCCCTTTAAATTTTTTTTTTTTTTAAAAAATTTTCCCCAGTTATTACCAAAAAAAAAAAAAAAAATGGATCTTTTCCCAATTAGCCTATTTCCAGTGCAAAAATTTAAATTCCCAATCTGTATGTATTGTCCGTCAGTTCGTCGTTTTTCAGGCCCCCCTTGTTAAACCGGCTAAGAAAACAAAAGCGGTTAACATGGATTTTTCAAGGAAATTGAATAAAATTTTTTTTCCTATTTTCCTTTTTTTTTTTTTTTTTTGTTTTTTTAATTTTTTGGGGGGAATTTTCTTTTTTATGCTGCTTTTAAAGGAATTCTATACTGTCTTTTTTTGTTTTAAAAGGGGAAAAAATAGAAATGGGTTTTAAAGTTTGCATTTTGATGGAAATTTAAAAATATTAAAAAAAAAATTTTTTTAGGGTCTTTTTGAAGGAAAAGGGAAAAAAAAAGAAATTTGTTACCCCCCCCCATTTTTTTTTTTTTTAAAAGACAAAAATTATACAACAGAAAAAAATTTTTTTTTTTTTAAAAAGGGGTTGTATTCTTTGGCTTAAAAGTAATTTTGCCGAAAGTTTGGTTTTACTTTTGGTTTCCCTCTTGGCTCACATTTTGGAAACGAAATTTTTTTACACACAGTTTTTCAAATATAAAAATGCCCCTTTTTTTTCAATTTTTTTTTTTTTTTTTTGGGTGTTTTTCATAAATTGGGGGGAGAAAATTTCCCCTTTTTGGGTTTATAGGTTTATTTCTCTTTGCTTTTTTCCCGAGTGAATTTTTTGGGAATTTTTTTTTTTTTTTTTAAAATGTTTTAAATGGCATAATTAACAGTAATCACAAAGAGAAGAGCTTTTTTGGGAAAATTTGTTAAAATTAAGTTTTTTTTTTTGGGGCAGGAGAGCCAACGAAATTGGCCTAAAAAAATTAAAAAAATAAATTTGCCGGGGGGGCTTTGCCCCCTAAGGCCCCCAAAGGGGCTGTTTTTACCCGGGGGGGGGCCTAGGGGGGGCCCCCCAAAAATTTGTAAATGTTTTTGGTTTTTTTCCCCCCATCAATGGGGGAAAAATTTATTTTTGATTTGGTCTTTTATCTGTTTAAAACTTTCGGCGGGGGACAAATAATATTTATTTTTCTTTTAGTTAGGGAAAAACTGTTCCAAATGTGGGTTTTTATTTTTTACATATGAAAAGGGAGAGTTTTGAAGGGAAAAAAAATTTGCCCCTTTGCTTGGGGGTTTTTTCCCCCCGCCTCCCCTAAACCCTTATGTTTTTTTGGAAAATGATTGCAGGGGAAAAAACTCGTGGGCCGGGGGTGAAACGGGTGCTGCCTAAGGCCATTCTCAAGGCCCAAACGGGGGGAGTGCAAAGTAACTAATTTTCTGAAGGGTGGTTTTGTGGAAAAATAAATGGGTTTTGTGGGTGTTTTCAATTTCCTGGGTTTTTAATTTGTCTGGGGGGGGGGGGGGGGGGGGGGGGGGGCGGGGGGGGGGATAGGTTTTCCAGGGGCCTGAAGGAATGAATGCCCCTTTAAGGGTTTGAAAGGGTTATGTGGTTTGGGGGCGTGTTAAATTCCTAATTTTGGGTTTCGGAAAAAATTTCTCTCGGGGGGGGGTTTTTTCCCCCAGGGGGTTTAAAATAATCTGTTGTGGTTGGAAATTTTTTGGTATTGGGCCCGGGGCCCCTGGACTTTGGGTTTTTTAAGTTTTTTTCTATTTTGGGGGGGGTTTTTTTGGCCCCTTGGGTTTAAAAGTTGGTTCTGATTTCTGATGTTTGGAATTCTGGTTTTAAGCTTTTTTCCAGGTTTTTGATGGATTCCCTTTAGGCGTTGGTTGTTGATTGTTTTGTGAAAGATTTTATCCTTGGGGGGGGGTAGGTTTTTTTATTTTGGTTTTTTTTGTATTTTTTTGGGTTTTAAGGGCTTGTGATTCCTTGGGGGTGAGGGTGGAGGATTCTTTAGGCGTTGGTTGTTGATTTGTTTTGTGTTAAGGCTGCTGTTTCCTTTGGGGGGTGAGGGTGGAGGATTCTTTAGGGTTGGTTTTTGAATTGTTTTTTTTGTGTTGGCCCTTTGTGATTTTGGGGGTAGGGTGGGGATTTTTGGGTTTGGTTTTGTTTTTTTGGTGTTAAGGCATGCTTTCTTGGGGGGAGGGGTGGGGGATTTTTATTGGTTGTTATTTGTTTTTGTGTTGGGATCTGTTCCTTGGGGGGTTTGGGGGGGGGTTTTTTAGGGGTTGGTTGTTTTTGTTTTTTTTAAAAATTTTCGTTTTGGGGGGTGGTTTGGGGGTTTTGGGTTTGGGTTTTTTTGTTTGTTTTTGTTTTTTTAAGGCATGCTGATTCCTTGGGGGTGAGGGTGGGGGATTCTTTAGGCTTTGGGGTTGTTGATATTGTTTTTGTTTAAGGCTGTGTTTCCCTTGGGGTGGGGTGGAGGTTCTTTAGGCTTTGGGTTTGTTGATTTTTTTTTTTTGTGTTAAGGCATGTGTTCCTTGGGGGGTGAGGGTGGGGTTTCTTTAGGCGGGGGGTTGTTGTATTGTTTTTGTGTTAAGGCATGCTGATTCCTTGGGGGTGGGGTGGGGATTTTTGGCGTTGGTTGTTGATATTTTTTTTGTGTTAAGGCTGTGATTCCTTTGGGGGTTTGAGGGTGGGGATTCTTTAGGGTTGGTTGTTGATATTTTTTTTGTGTTAGGTGCTGATTCTTGGGGGTGAGGGTGGAGGTTTCTTTAGGGTTTGGGTTGTTGATATTGTTTTGTGTTAAAGGCATGCTGTTTCCCTTGGGGGTGAGGGTGGAGGATTTTTTGGGCTTTTGGTTTTTGATATTGTTTTTTGTTAAGGCATGCTGTTCCCTTGGGGGTGGGGTGGAGGATTTTTGGGCGTTGGTTTTTGTATTGTTTTTTGTTAAGGCTGCTGATTCCTTGGGGGTGGGGGTGGGGATTCTTTAGGCTTTGGTTGTTGTATGTTTTTGTGTTAAGGCATGCTGATTCCTTGGGGGGTGAGGGTGGAGGATTCTTTAGGCGTTGGTTGTTGATATTTTTTTTGTGTTAAGGGCATGCTGATTCCTTGGGGGGGGGTGGAAGAGGGATGATGTTCAAGATCACACGACACTGTTCCAAGCACTTTTTTCTTCCCCTCCTCTCTCTTTTCCCCCTCTGCCACTTTTATTATTCTTCTGTGTCTCCCACAGAGCTCCCACAGTCGGGGAAAACCTTGAAAAATCATGGAAGTGGAAGGGCCTTTTCCCAAGCCTTTTAAAAAGGAAGTAAAAAAAATGAAGTTTGGGTTTAAAAAAGCGTCAGCGGAATCTTGCTTTAAATCAGCAAGTCGACGTTGTTCCACCAAAAAAGATTGAGGTGTTTGGGTGGTGTGGGAAGGTGGGTGGGGGAAGGGGGTACAAGAAAAGTGAAACAGGTTGTGCCCTGAAAATGCAGTAGCAGACATACCGATTTGCTTGCATTTTGAATTTTTTCCCTTTGCTTATTTTGCTGGGTGTCAACATGTTTTGCTTCCATTTTTTGGGTTGGTTGAAAATTGTCGTGCGCAAAAGAGGAGTAGGTCCCGGGCAATAGCTTTTCAAGCAGCAAACAGTCAGTGATATTGAAAAATGAGTGAAAGTGACGTTGATTTTTGATATTAAATCTTGAATGGAAAAGCCCTAGAATTTTTTTCTGTAATTAAACCAGCGTAAACCCCGCCTAATCTTCTACCCTTTGGCCCTCGCCCTCACCCCGTAAAGCAAAATGCTGGGAGACTGAGGGGAGGTTTTGGGTTGTTGTTGACCCTGTGGCCCCGGTGCGCAGGCCGTGGTGGCCAAGCCTCCTCCCAAAGGGCTGGTGTTCCAGGGGGACCTCGCCCCGGGTGTGGTTCTCCAGGTTTTCCACAGTGTGAGTGCAGGCCCCACCCCGGGGAGCGTGGTGGAAGGTCACTCTGCCTGCGGACTACATTATAATGCAAAAACCTGTTTGTTTTTATGTGAAGAGCAGAACAGTTCCGTGAAAGCCCGTTTGTTTTTTTTGTATGAGAAAAGTTCACGTGCCAATTGTTTTTTTGTTGTGAAGAGCAACGTTACCGGCACAGCCCCTTTGTTTATTGTAAGGCAACGTTCACCGTGCACAATCTGTTTTTTTGTAGTTAGGCAACAGTTTGACAGCACAATTGTTTTTTTGTCGTTGAGCAAAAGTTGCACATGCCGATTGTTTATTTGTATGTATAGAGCAACAGTTACAATGCCCAAACCCGTTTTTTGTATTAAGAGCAACGTTAACGTGCAAGCCCCTTTTTTTAATGTATAGGAACAGTTACCGGGAACCTGTTTATTTTTAATAAAAGGGACAGTTACACTGCAAACCCGTTTTTTTGTATAAAAGAGCAACGTTAAAAATGCACAACCGTTTTTTTGTATTTAAAGGAAACAGTTCCAAAAGCACAAACCGTTTTTTTTGTATGTATGAGCAGAGTTACTTGCCAAACCTGTTTATTTATGTGGTAACAAAAAGTCACATATGCCAACCAGTTGGTTCATATGGTTTGAGCAAAGTTACCTTACACCTGTGCATGATTTTCTTTCATTGTGTAGGAATTAATGCTTGAAAAAAGACGATGTTTACGACTGTTTGCGGAATTTTCACACGCTTTTACACACAAAAACACACACACACCACAACACACCACATGCCTTTTATGAGTTGTATGTGCACCCCTTGGTTTAATCACATCATGAATGTGAATAAGCCTTGTAACTGAAGACTGGACCCGGTATGGTCTGGGTGCACTTTGATCGTGAAATTTAACCCCTTTTAAATCCCCTCCCACTGTATGACATCAGCCCTTATGGGTGACCAAAATGCACTGCCCCGTTCCCCCCGGGATTACTCCTGTTTTTTTTGTATGGTTTTTTGGCGTATATACGTACCCTGTCGACCATTGCATTAAGGGATTTTCCAGCTTGCGGCCGAAATTTTTTCCGTGGCCAATGCAGTCTAAAACGTCCGTGATACCCCATTCGCCTGGAGAAGCCGGTATCAACTTTTTCTACCCTCTTACCCTTTGGCCTGCCCTCAAAGCAAGATAAGTCTTGTGCTCTGTTCGCCCTTTTCTTTTCCTTTGTGTTAAAATTGTGGTGCTTTGTTTCTTATTTATTAATTTGCCTTGCGCTGCCCTGAGTATTCTTGCCCCGGGGGCTCTTGGGGGAGGCAATTACTGAGATTTTCCCTTTCCCATACCTGCGACCTTTGGTTACATGTCGGGTCGTGACGTCGCTACAAATTGTGGTGTTTTTCATCGCCACGTGGTTTTCTTCTATCAAAATTTTTTGGATCGCACCCTACCCCGTCTGGGTTTTTTTCCCGGGGCTCTACTGTCGTTCCCCCTTTTTTATCGGGCTACACGTCCTGGTTATTCGCGATTTTCTCGCCCGGGGTCCCCTTTTTCTACGCCATTCCCCGCGGGGCGTCGGCGGCCATCTTTCTTTTTTCCCCCGGGTGTTTCCCCAATTTTCGAGCCTGGGTTTGTCCCCTTTTTCGCAAAATCCTCATTAGGGTTTGTGCGCAAGAAAGACCAATTTTTTCATCTCATTAGAAAAGTGGTTTTTTAAATGTGCGTGATTTTTTGATCGGTGGGTGTAGGGTCTTGAGATTTTGGTCATTTCCGGTCTTGCACGAACCCACGGCGATCGAGATTAATTTTTTTCTCGATCGACCACCTTTTTCCTCTTTTGGGGCGTGTGTTCCGGGTTTGCTTGCCACCTGTGCCCAAATGGGAAGGGGCACCGCGGGCGAGCCATCCACTGCTCGGGTTCGCTCAGTTTCCGGAGAACGGGGGGTGATTTTCCGTCTCCCAGCAATCCCTTTCAATTGTGAAGTCGGGTTGGGAGTAGAGTGATGTGCGGAGGGGACGCGTGACCTTTCCCCTTTTCCCGACCCCCGGACCCCCGATGGGCGCCGAAAAGGGGGATGGGGAGCGGCCCTTTCTAAAAGCCTTTCTTTTGACTGCGGGGGAAAAAGGGGGTAATCAAAGAAGTTTAAGGGCAGGGCCCCTCAAGGGGCCCCCCCGAGCTAAGATAAACTAGATTTCCCCCCACCCCCCTCTCCATCGGCCAGCTTGCCCTTGCCCCCCGGCGCGTTGGAGACCTCTCTCTTCGTGAGGCCCCCGAACCTGGTCCCCGGGAATTATGCCCAGCCCGCGGACCGCAAGGGTAAAGGGTTGGTATGGAATCGATCGTCCTCGCTTTTGGGGAGTCAAGGTCCATTTTTCCCCGATTGACACGTGCCTCACAGCGCTTGCCCACCGGGCACGGGGCAGCAAACCTGAGCGGGAGGCTTTGACTCCCGCGCAGGGTTATGGTACCCCCACGACGTTCGGTGGTGTCTAAATTTTGGGGTGCGGTACATGCGCCCTCGCGCGGTCGTGGGTTCGCACAAGGGGGTCGACCCCCCCCAAACGACCATCACCCTTTTCCCCTAGGGGTATTTTGGGCGTTGGGATAGACCTTTTGGGTCCCGTTTGGGCAGCTCCCCGGTCCCGCTCCTGGGGGGGGATCTACCACCGGGACGCGGGTAACCCGACCCCATCCGGGGGGGGGGGGGGGGGGGGGGGGGGGGGGGGGGGGGAACGGGGCCGCATCCTGACCAACCCCACGTTCGGGGTTGGAGGTCGGCTTTTCCCCATCTCCTCCGTAGCAGACGGCCCCTCGGCCCCACCCGGGCGGCAAGGGCAGTGGGTGTGGGGGGGAGGCAGGCCACTGCCCCTCGACCCCCCCAATGGTTTGGGTCAGGTTACCCGGGGCCCGGGGAACTTGCCAACACCCCAAGGGCCCCCCAGCCGTTTTCCTCCCCCCGGGGGGCCCCGGGGGTTATGCCCCCGAGAAGGAACCAGTGGCTAAACGCCAAACCCGCCAAACTGTATGGTCGATGTGGACCGGGCCCCCCTTGCTGGGGCGACCCCTTTGGGCCCCTCCTGGGCGCTGTCCGATCGGGAGGTGAGGTCCCGTCCGGATTTGGCCACCTGGGAGACACCCCAAGTCCCCCTTGACGGTCCCCCGACGAGGGGTGCTCAACCTGCCAGGACCCTTTTCCTCCCTGGGGCGGACGTGAGGAGGACCTAGCCTCCCTCATTGTTGATGTCCCCCACGGTGGAACGGTGGCGCCAGACCCCGTTAGGAGGGAGGGGCACCGCCCACGAAATCCTCTCCCCCTCCCCTTCACCCGGGCCCCCCCCCCAGCCAGCGGCCAAACCAAGGTCGTGCCCCCCTGTCACTCCCCCACTTGGGAAGGAGGCTACTGCGCCTGGGTGGCGGGCCCCCCCCCTCCCGGCAGGGACCCCTTCGACCCAAGCAGCCCCAAATCGGTCCCTCCTGGGGGCCGCAAGAACCCTCGGTGCCCCCTGTTCCAGACATGCCCCCGTACCGGATGCGTATTTGTTTCGGAAAAAACATAAAAATCGGGTTTTTTCGGCGTTACGGTCAGGGATCGCGTGTTCCGGAAAAAAAAAAAAAAAAAAAAAAAAAAAAAACGAAAACAAAAGAGTGGACAATTTTTTCCAAAGGGGGCAAACCCGGAAAGACGGTTTGGGCGATTGAATTTAAAGCGCAGTGGCATGCTACACTGCCCTATCCGCGACGAAAAGTACCCAAAGGGCGAGATTCAGCAAAGCGCGCTCGCTATCAAACATGGCTGCAGAAGACTCAAGCGGTGTGCGAGACAGTGTGATGAACTCAAATGGGCCCCGCGGCCAGCCGCGAAAAAAAAAAAAGATCGCGTCGGCAAACCTTTGTAAAAAATACGTGAGGGTGGGCTGTTTTCAAGAAGGCGGAAGGGGGAAAAATTTTTTCTGGTGCAGGTTTTCCCCGGGGAGTTCTCCCTGCGCTGGCGGCAAGATGACTGTCGTCGACTGTCGAACCAAAAAACACAAGGGGCTTTGAGATATTTGTGGTCACATGCAAGGTTTTGGATTTTTTCACCAGTTCGTCGACCGCAAAGCAGAATAAAGATGAATGATTCGTGCCGAAGTTGCTGTCGACTTGTTGCTGAAATGAATCTGCCTTTTACCGTTTTGGATACTTTTAAAAAAGGGTTTTAAATGATGTTTTTTAAAAACTTGTGGGCAAAAAAAGTTTCAGTGTTGGGGGGGTAAGGGGACAGCCCTTTTTTAAAAAATAGCGGCGAAAACAATAAAGGGGCCTCGGATATCAGACCCGAGAGTGCATACAGGTCTTGAAATCTGCACAGTGAAAACCATGATGACATGCAATGTACAAGTGTGCCTAAATAAAGGTAAGTTGTTTTTTGCCTTTAAAGGAGGGGTTTTTTTCGAATTGTTATGGTGTTTGTGTGTGTGAATGTGTGTTGTGTGAACCCACACCGCGCGGTTGTGTCCCCCAAAGGAAGGGAGGGTTCCGAAAATTTTTGAAATTTTCAATTTTTTTCCGATTTTTTTAAATCGTTCCCCTTTTATAGTAAGTTTTGGGGTGGCATGTTGCTGTTCACCCACAACCCGGTTACAGGGAGATGGGCATTTCCAGTCCGACCGTCGGTGATCCCCCCCTGCCCCCCCTAGGGCGGGCACCATCTTTTTAAGAAATTTAAAGGAATGGGGCCCAACAGCCAGGATTTGGGGATCCTCCACACACGGCGGGCATACCTACTTGGTATGCTCCTCGCAAATGGAGGCTCTTGGGGGGGGGCGATGGGCGCCCTGGGCCCCGGGCCTGGACTCGAGGCGTCCGGAGAATGATTTTGCTTGTTTTTCGCCCCTTTATGCGACCTGGTCAAAAGGGTTTGCATCCCCTTTCGGCTGCGGCGGACAGCGCATTCGAGCCATTCAATGTTTGTTGGTGGCCAGAGATGCCGTGGGACGGCCCTCTCTTCCCCCGGGGCTTAAAAGGCAGCCCTGCGGGTTCCCGGGCCCGGCACTCGCTGTTCGGCGAAATACTCGATGCGTATAAACACAAGCAGTCGAGGAAGCAAGGGCGGATCCTTTGCGCCCCGGCCACTGCCGCCCTGATGACCCACCTAGGTCCCTTCCCCCGGCCCAAACCCCACCCCCCGGCAATGCTTCCAACACCGCAGGCCGTAAGCGTCCCATCTTCCCCCCAGGCCCAAACCCAAGAAGCTGCGAATTTTCGGTTCGGCAACGTTCGCCCCCGGGGATGACTGGGGCCGAACCGGGGGGACTCGATCGGGGGGACCCCCACCCCCCCGTTTCCCCCCTTCCCCTACCTCGTCCCCGCCCCCCCCGGGGGCGCCCCTCCAGGCCCGCCCCGGTGGGAAGTATGGGCTCAGCCCCTGGGTAGTGGCGGTGTAGGGAGGGGTATCGTCTCCCTTTGGGCTGAGCGACCCCCCCTAGCACATCCCCTCCTTCGCCAACCCCCCCCGCTCAAGCAGAGGCGCTCCCCGTTGGGTCCAAGGCTCCCAAAAGGGCCATCCCGAGGTGTCCCACCCAACCCGGTTTACTTCCTTTCGTGTTCCAAAAACCCTAGGAGGGGAGGCCCCCCTAGCTATCCCCCCCCACAAGTTCCCCAGGCCCCTCAAAACAAAGATGGCACCCCACCCAGATCGGGTCTATCCTCATCTCACTGGGCCACTTCATGACCCGAAAGCGCGTACTTTCAGATCCGGGTTTACCGGCCCCCGGATTCTGGTTGTTGGCAGGGCCGAAGTGTTCCGTTCAGGGCCCTCCCCTTTGGTTACTGGCACCCCCCTCTTCCAAGGTTGTCAAGGAGATGGTTCCTAGCCAGGGGGGGGACATCCGCCCCCTGTTACCGGACGATGGCTCGTTTGGCCTCCCCCCGGGCCCGTGCCAAGCCCCAAAACCCCCGCCTCCTGGCTTTGCTCCACCCCGGGGTTTGTCACAACCCCCGAAGTGCGAATCACTCCCGAGGGTTCGCCTTCCTGGGGATGAGTTTTTGATACTTTTCTCCTGATAGTCTCCCGACCCGGGGGTCCCAACGTATACTGGACCCCTTTCCCCACTATCACAGGCACCCACACCTCGGCCAGAAACCTGTCCTCCTCTAGGAATGATGGGTCCTGTCTCCCCCCATTCCCCCGGGGCGGTCCCCAAACGCCAAATTCAGAGGGGTTCCCTCGACGTTGGTGCAGACCTCGAGTGGGACCAGGGCATTCCCCCCGGTCATGGTTTCTTTCGGGCCCATAGAGGAGTGGCTCCTCCCGGGACTTTCAAAGGGGTCCCTCGCCTCCCAACCAACCCTGGAACGTAAAGAGCCCCAAAAGGGCTGGGGGGCCCCCTTGGAGGAAAGGTCATACCCCAGGGGATGGGACTCACGCTGCCCGCCTTCCAAATCTTTGGGGTGGAAGCGGTCAGGGTAGCCCCCTTTTTTTTTCCGACAAGGGGTTTTGCACCCGACATGTTTCCCCTCAGGATAAAAAGCGGTAGTTGTTATGTCAAAAAGGGGGGGGGGGGGGGGGGGGGACGCTCCTTTAGCCTTTCCCCCCAGAAAAAGGCCCCCCCCTTCGTGGTGTCAGGCGGGGGATCCCTCCCCGCGAGACACAAGCAGGAACCGAAATTGGCGGATTCCCCCAGGGGTCGAAGTCTCTTCTCCCACGGGTGGACCTCAACAGCTAACCCTGTCTGTGGTTTGGGAACATTTGGGTTTTTTCCATGATGCCTGTTTTCACAGGTTAAACCCGCCTGCCCCTGTGTCTCGCCCGTCCCCGGCCCCCAGGTTCGCGCATGCGCGCTTTTTCCCTGGGCGGGCCCATGGCGTAGCTTTCCCCCCTTTCCTCTACAAAGGTTTAGGGAAAGCGAGGTGGGAACCCGGGTGTCCTTAACCCCTTTGGGGCCGACCCCGTCTTTGGTTCCCGACCCCAAGTCCCTCTCTACGTTCCCCCTCTACGGCCGCCTCGGTGGGAAAGTTGAGCAACCCCGTTGGGCTCCCCCACTCAAACCCCAAAATGCTTCGCTACGCGTGGTGCATGCCCGCCCCCTGCGAAAAATTTCATCCACCCCCGCGGACAGGCCCAGTCCGTTTGGGGCACACAGCGGGGCAGGGGCCTTCGGGATTTAGGGATTGGCCTCGGCATCTCGCAGAGCGGCACGAGTCCCCCTTTCAATTACCGGTGGGGAAATGGGTTGCCTGGTTTTCAGATAAATGGTTCCCGGGGTGCCCCTCCAAATCCGATAGGCAAATTTCCCCCTCACCCTACTTTCCCCGTTAAGCTGTCAGCTAGCCCATCCCGGGGGTACAGTCGGCTTCTGTCCCCATTGCCAACTGGGCGGGCCCCTTTTTCCAATGCTTTCTGTCAGGAGGTTCTAGGGATTGCTCTCGGGAAACCCGTCCCTAGGGACCCCCTCTTTGGGACGTTTTCATGTCCTCGGCCCTCAGAAAGCCCCCCCTTTTTAACCTTTAAAACGTTCCTTTGACCCTTTTCTCTTTTAAACCACCTTTTCCCCCCTGGCCTCTGCCGAAGGGAGTGAGATCATGCCCTCGCGGTGATCCCGAGATTTGCCTTCCCCAGGAGGCTCTGTTTCCCAAGTTTCCCTTTCCCGAGTTCTTAGCTAAAAAATGGAACCGGGCACCCCCCTTCCCCCCTGTATCCGTCCCTGAGAATTCTTAGGAAAGGGAGAGAAATCGGGCACATTAAACCCTTTTCCCCGTAGGGTCTCAGTGCTACTGGGAGGACTCGCCCCGGCGCACCCCCAGAGCGCTCCTTATCTCTTCAAACCCCAAAAATACTAGGAAATCTCGGGGGATCTTCTCTAGGTGGCTCCAAGACGGTGAGTCGGCCCCCATCAGGCGCACAAAGGGTTCCCCCCCCCTTTCCCGGGCCCCGGGAGGTCGAGCCTGGCCACTTCCACGGGGCTCCCGTATCTGTCCGTGGGCCCTCTCTGGAGGAGCCTCTGGCGTTCGGAAATCCTTCATTAACTTCTATTTGGGGTACCCCATGACCCGGGGTGACGGTTTTAAGGGTCTCTTTTTGGGGGCCATGCAGCCATAAGGCCCAAACCCCGGAACCACTGGGGGCTCGCCCCCCTCCCATTCCCTTTTAATTCTGTATGTCTGCATGGTACAGTATTTGACGCCAAAAGGGGAGTTTTTGTTTTCCCCTTTTGGATATACTTACCTTCGACTCTAATGCCTCCCTCCTTCCCTTAGCACAAAGGTTCTCGGGGTTACTTGGCACAGGGCCCCGCTGAATGAGGGAGAAGAAGTTGAACGGTTCTTTCCCGGGGCGGAAGTGGGGGGTGACGTCACGTGCTGTTATGATGCATTGGCCCGGTAAAATTCGGCCTGCAGAGCTGGTAAACTGCCCTTGAAGCTTTTGGGTTTACATGGTAAGTTTTTAGCCAAAAGGGGATATAAACAAAATCCCATTTTGGGGAACTTTGGCGTTTATATATGTTTGAGGTAAAAATTTTAAAAGAAGGTGTACATGTGCCAGGGGATTCGTTCAGTGTGAAAGGTTTGAAATACATAAGTGTGACTGAAAGACGTGGGATGACTTTGTTAAATTTATAATGGGCAATTTAGTGGTGAGATGCGCTGAGCGATGCAGCGGATGAAGCAGCGTTTTTGGGGGCGGTGTATGCACTTGTGGGGGCAGGGGTGAGACAACCAAATAGTGGGGGAATCGCTTTTAGGGCATGCTTGGATTTTGGACTTTCATGTTTTGTTAAGTCACCGCAAAAAAACAGTGTGCAGAAGACACAGACAGGATTACTCACTACTTGATTTTATTGTGAATGTGGTGTGATTTAAAATCTTGAAAAAAAGAAAAAGATGTTAGAAACTGATTATTTTGAAAGTAATGATGGTTAAAGTTTAAGAAATTTGTTAGATCCTCTAAAAGAATAATTTTGTAATTGCAGGAAGGTTTGCATTTATTATCGAAAGAAATCATGATAGTTAAAGGGTTAAGCTTTCTGTTTTCTCTCTGCTTTTTGGCCATGCTCTGTGGTCAGCCCAGTCTTTATGATGGAGTCTGCTGTCAGCCACAGATCTCTGAGTGACACAGACCCCTATCACTGAGTAGGAATTGTGCCCTGGTGGGACAGGTCTGCAGGATGTTGGCTGGCATCTGGGGGTCGACTCCACAGAGACGTTTATTCTGTGTGATGTTTTCAGGAGATAGGAATGGAGAGGTGCAGACAAAGGCTGTTCTCAGCCCTGAGTAAGCTTTCATCAGTGTTGTTCTGCGTCTTGTCAAACGATACATTTTCTATTCTGACAATGCACTGAAGACTCTGCAGGTTTTTTGCTTTGTCAGGCATGGCATCTTTTTTTTTGCTTCACAAACTTGTATGGTTTCTTCATTTTCTGGTTCTGCTGGCTGTAGACACTACCACAGCAGCACCAACTGTTTAGCTTTTTTTGCTCTGTGTGGATTTTATCTGCCTATTTTCTCATTTAGTCTTCTTTCACAGATGAGCTTGGGGATGCTTATTCTCTATATAGCTTTTTTGCTCTGTTTGGATTTAATCTGCCATTTTTCATTTAGTCTTCATTCAGAGATGAGCTTGGGGATTGCTTATTCTCTATATAGCTTTTTTGCTCTGTGTGGATTTAATCTGCCATTTTCTCATTTAGTCTTCTTTCAGAGATGAGCTTGGGGATTGCTTATTCTCAATATAGCTTTTTTGCTCTGTTTGAATTTAATCTGCCATTTTCTATTTGCCTTTTTTCAGAGATGAGCTTGGGGATTGCTTATTCTCTATATAGCTTTTTTGTTTGGCGTCATATACTGTACCATGTCAGACATAGCAATCACGGCAGTTAGTCTGCTCTGCCAGGCCGAAGTTTTTGTGTGGCTAATGCAGTGATAAGACAGTCACGTGGTGCCCAACCCACTTCCGCGTCGGAAGAAGCCAGTGTCAGTCTCCATACCTCATTCTCTCTCGGCTGCGTCCAAGCAAGATAAGTCTTGTGCTCTGTCTCGCTTTCTTTGCCGTTGTGTTAAGATAGCTTGTGTTTGCTTCTTTGCTTATTGTTGTGGCTTGCGCGCTTCCCTTTCATTCTTGAACGGTGGGGCTTTTGGTTTGGTGTGCTTTATTCATTTGTTTAACCACGGCCTTCCCTCGCCATTGTTCCTTTGTCCTCGGACTCGCGACTCAGCCTTCCGATCTTTTCGATCTTCTAAAGTCGAAACTCTCCATCGCCAGGTTTTCACACCCTTTCTCCCCAGTTTTGGCCTTTACGGCCACTTGTTCAACGAATCACAGTCCCTTCTCCTTTCTCCTCAATTGGACTCCCGATTAGCCTAACATGCACTCGTCCACTCGGCTTCCATTTCTTCGCCGGTCGAAGTCCGCCATTTTGTTTCCGACCGGCCAAAACCCGCGTATCACTTAACATCGCCTGCCTCGATCAAACACTGAGATCTCGTGCATTACTACACTTTCAGTGTCTCACCCGAGGTTGGTTGAGCTCTTTATATCCCTCGATCCACCTCTTTGTCTCCCCTTTGCGATGCTGTCGTTCCGTGATTGTTCCCACCACCAGTGCCCAACAATGGTGAAGGACACTAACGGCTCGAGCGCTCCAACTTCGGCCAGTCCTCTCTCTACCCCCGGAGGGGCCGCGGTGTCGAATCCACGGGACAAACGCTCGCGCACTTCACGATGAGCGACGGTCGGTGTAGAGGAGGGGTTTCCGCGCAGGGACGCGCGACATCATTCCGATTTCCCCTCTACCCAACCGGCGGATACACGATCGTCGCGTTCGAAGTCCAACAGTCAGTCTCCCAGTCGGATGGACAATCGGCAGTCATTGCCGGTACTGTTTTTCATTTGCTTCTTTCCCTTAGCCCAAATCCAAGGGCAATGCCTCCCATGAAAAGACCTGCCCGTTTCTAAACTTCCCGTTCCCCGTACTGGTTCGCCTGTTCGACTTCGACCGCGTAAGTAGACCCTATCCTACATGCGCGTCCGGCGATCATTGCTCGGCCCCAGGGACCCTTTGCCAGACCCGGACCGGCACGGGTTGGCTACGCGCGGGCCGAATCATCAGCACGTCACCCGATCTATTGAGACTCGTACCTAGCTACCACTCCCCACTAACGTCACCCTTCCTCATCACGCTCTCACCCAACCGTGTCCGGGTTCAGCAACGACCCGACACGATGGAGCTTCATCACTATTCCTTGGAGGGACTGTGGCCAGTCTTAGGTGGAACCCCCCCACTGACCACAATCCCGGGTCAGGTAGCAGTCATCGACTAGCTCTGAATCTGCCGCCCTCACCCCCGACTGTCGAACCACGCCGATCGATCTCTCAACTCCACCTAGGGTAGCAGACGTTGGGGAGCCGTACTTCTTCGCTCCCCTATTGGTCAACGTCCGTGTCCCCGTTCCTCAGGGGGAGGATCGACCCAGCGGGGCCAGGGGTAACCTTTCGTCCCTTTAGTCCTTACGCGTCGTCTCAGCCATCCCCACCGCTACCCACGGCCAGGAGGCTCGCGATCGTAAACAATCACCGACCCCTCTCCACACAGGGGGCCGGCGCTGACCCCCCCGGAGATGCAGGAGGCAGTGCTCTCCCTGGTGCCGCAAGGTTACCACTGGTCCCCGAGGAGACTCTGCCTCTGGGCCGCCACAGCCCTCCTTCCCCCTGGGACCGTTGGTTTCTATTCCCCTCCGAGAGGAATCAGTGGCTTAGGCTCAGCCTCTTCCCCAGACTACCATCTTGGTCTCATGTTGCATCCTGGCCTCCCAGAGCTGGATCGACCTGGGCCCCCATTCCTCTCGTGCGCTGTCCGATCGGCAGTCCCCTAGTTTTCACGTCGTGTATTACGTAACCACCCCCCCGAGCCGACCTCGTTTTCCACCCTCTTCCGCCCTTCCTCCCCCCACTAGCGCCAAGGTTCAGGGGTTCCCTGCGCGCAGGCCTCGATGAATGAGGGTATGGAGACTGACACAGCTTCTTCCGACGCGGAAGTGGGTTGGGCACCAACGAGACTGTCTTATCACTGCATTAGCCACACAAAAACATCGGCCTGGCAAGCAGACTAACGGCCGTGAATGCTATTGTCTGAAATGGTAATATACAGCCAAACAGGTAGTATAATACAAACTCCCCATCTCTGTGTGGGATTTAATCCTGCCATTTTCTCATTTAGACTTCTTTCAGAGATGAGCGGGTGGAGGATTCTTCTAAATAGCTTGTTTTGCTCTGTGTGATTTAATCTGCCATTTTCCTCATTTAGATTATTTTTTCTTTCAAGATGAGCTTGGTGATTGCTTTTCTCTATAAAGCTTTTTTGCTCTGTGTGGATTTTAAACTGCCATTTTCTCATATAAAGTCTCTTTCAGAGATGAGCTTGGGATTGCTGATTCTCTATATATGCTTTTTGCTCTGTTGGATTAATCTGCATTTTCCTCTTTAGTCTTTCAGAGATGAGCTTGGGTTTGCTTATTCCTCTATATAGCTTTTCTGCCTCTGTTGGATTAATCTGCCATTTTCTCAATTTAGTCTTCTTCATGATAATGAGCTTGGGATTGCTTAATCTCTATATAGCTTTTTTGCTCTGTTTTTGGATTTAATCTGCCATTTTCCACATTTAGTCTTCTTCACAATGACTTGGGGACTGCTTATTCTCTATATAGCTTTTTGCTCTGTGTGGATTTAATCTGCCATTTATTCATTATCTTCTATCAGAGATGAGCATGGGGATTGCGTATTCTCCATATAGCTTTTTATGCTCTGTGTGGATATAATCCTGCCATTTTCCTCATTTAGTCGGGGGGCCCTGTCAGAGATGAGCTGGGGATTGCTTATTGCACCATATAGCTTTTCTGCTCTGTGTGGATTTTAATCTGCATTTTGCTCATTTAGTCCTTCTTTCAGATATGAGCGTGGGATTTCGTATTCTCCATATACATTTTGCTCTGTTTTGGATTTAATCTGCCATATGTTCTCTTTTAGTCTTAGGATTTGTTCGGATTGCTTAGTTCTCCATATAGCTTTGCTCTGTGTGGATTTACTCTGCCATTTTCTCATTTAGGTCTTCTTTCCAAGATAAGCTTGGGATTGCTTATTCCTCATATAGCTTTTTTGCTCTGTGTGGATTTAAACCTGCCATTTTCTCATTTAGTTCTTTTCTTTTCAGAGATGAGGCTTGGGGAATGCTGATTCTCTATATAGCTATTTTTGCTCTGTTTGGATTTATCTGCCATTTTCTCATTTAGTCTTTCAGAGATGAGCTTGGGTTTGCTTATTCTCCAATAGCTTTTTGCTCTGTATGATTTAATCTGCTGCATTTCATTCATTTTAGCTTACTTCAGAGATGAGCTTGGGGATTGCTTATTCTCCATAATAGCTTTTTTTGCTCTGTTTGGAGTTAATCAGCCATTTTCTCATTTAGGTCTTACTTCAGAGATGAGCTTGGGATTGCTTATTCTCTATATAGCTTTTTTGCTCTGTTGGATTTAATCTGCCATTTTCTCATTTAGTCTTCTGTCAGAGATGAGCTTGGGGATTGCTTATTCTCCAAATAGCTTTTTTGCTCGTTTGGATTAATCTGCCATTTTTCTCAGTAGTCCATCTTTCAGAGATGAGCTTGGGATTGCTTATTCTCTAATAGCTTTTTTTTGCTCTGTTTGGATTAATCTGCCATTTCTCATTTATTCTATCAGAGATGAGCTTGGGGTTTGCATATTCTCTAATAGCTTTCTGCTCTGATTTGGATTTAATCTGCCATTTTCTCATTTAGTCTTCTTTCAGAGATGGCTTGGGGATTGCTTATTCTCCAATAAGCTTTTTGCTTCTCTGTTTGGATTTAATCTGCATTTTCCCTTCATTTAGTCTTCTTTCGAGATGAGCCTTGGGGATTGCCTTCTTCTTTATATAACTTTTGTGCTCTGTGTGATGAATCTGTGCCTTTTCTCATTAGTCTTCTTTCAGAGAGAGCTTGGGGATTGCTTATTCGCACATATAGCTTTTTTTGCTCTGTTTGGATTTAATCTGCCATTTCTCATTTAGTCTTCTTTCATAGATTGAGCGTTGGGGATTGCTTATTCTCCATAAAGCAATTATTCTTGCTCTGTTTGGATTTAATCTGCCCATTTTCTCATTTAGTCTTCTTTCAGAGATGACGAGGAATTTCTTATTCTCCATATAGCTTTTTTGCTCTGTTTTGGATTATAATCTGGCATTTCCTCATTTGAGTCTTCTTCAGAGATGAGCTTGGGATTTGCTTATTCTCCATATAGCTTTTTGCTCTGTTTGATCTTATCTGCCATTTCTCCATTTGTTTCCTTCAGCCAAGAGCTTGGGGATTGCTTATTCACCATATAGCTTTTTTAATGCCACTGTGTGGATTTTAATCTGCCATTTCTCATTAGTCTTTCTTTCAGATGATAGCTTGGGCATTGCTTATGCTCCTAATAGCTTTTTGCTCCTGTGGTGGATTTAATCTGCCATTTTCTCATTTAGTCTTCTTTCAGAAGATGAGCTTGGGGATTGCTTATTCTAGTAGCGCACACGCCCCTGTCAGCAGTGATGAAAGGTTGGATATTTAGTGAAAATAGGCCAACTTCAATCAGGCAGCTGGTGTAAAAACTGAATCAATAACATGGCATATTGATTCTGAATAGAACTTTATTTATCTACATTTATTCTCATGTATTTTCATTTTTGTCATGAATGCGTGATAGAGAGAAAATCTCAATAAAAATACCCCACTGGAAAGAAAAGTCAGCTTCGCCTCCAGCGAAATTGCCGACAGTCCGCCGAACCACGAAGTTGTACGTGTTGGAAAATCTCAACTCGCTTTACACATGCTGGACAGAGTGATTCTAAAAAAAATATTTCATAATACAGATCGAAGATCCAACTTTAAAACAGTACAAGTTTACAAAATAATTTTAAGTCCAGTATTATTTGAGAAAACGAGTTGAAAAATTGGGTAAATTTCAATCTTACATTATCTGCAGAAATACTGAATAAAGATATATCATCTTAGGTTGCGCTGAAAGAGGGTTTCAAGTCCTAACACAGCGGAAGTGCAAACGAGCTCTATCCGTTCCATAAGCCACCATTCGCAAGCCGGGAAAAGCCGAGTGAGCGGAAGTCGCGAGGCACAACATACAATCGAAATGGCTGACTCTGACATGGCAAGTGCGTCGGAAAAAAAAAACCGACACCTCGTTTTAAATGAATGGGGCGTCCGTGTACCAGGATCTCTAAGGTAAGTTTTTATTTGAGATTATGGCAGATCGATTATTTAAGCACATCTTCAAAGATATGATCGTTGAGAATGAACCAATTATGGTTTATTTTAATTAGAAGTGATCAAGTGAAGTGTTAGGAAAAACAGTTCTGTACTCTAGTTGTCATTTCCTGTCGAAGTGATTTAATTTTATCGAAAGGCTCATTTTCCTAAACATAACTAAATATAATTCAAGATTGCGACATTGTCGAATCGTATGTTTTTTATTTTTATATAATAAAAGTTTTGGTGCATATTTTATTACATATATTAGACAGTATCGCTTACCGGAAGTTTGAATTGATCTTTGGTCACCAAGTACAAAACATCTGGTTCGATCTTCGCGGCGTGTTCGTGAGTTTTTTTCTTCGAAGTAATGCGCATAGTGATCGATTATTTTTTTTGTTTTCATGCAAATCGTTGATTTCTGTCATTGAAATGATGTATTTTGTAAAAGTATTGAAGAAGAGGCAGTAGTACTTGTTGATTTTCTCGCGAGTAATGAGCCCACCACTCTGGAGACCTACTCGGTTTTTTGAGTGACCCAGTATTTAATGAAGAAGAAGAGAATAGAAGAAGACCACATCATTATCCGTTAATTATCTCTCTCTCTCTCCCTCCCCCTTATACAACACAGTCCACGAAAAGAAAATACAATTTTATGAAAAAGACTGGCATTAAAAAATACTAGATCGATGGGGGGGTAGGGGAAATATGGGGGGGTGGGGATTTTCCTTGTCTATTGTGAAGGTACTTCAGCACTTTGTAGCTTTCTAGTATTTATATAATTGTATGGTGAGAAAAGTACTACAGGAAATGTTCCTTGTTAAAATATGCACACTTAGATATTTTCCAGTAAATCTCATTCACATCATTGTAAAAAAGGTTATATTGCAAATGTCTTGATGTCTTGAAAACAACTCACAATCACATATAAGGTGTGTGGTGCGCGCGCGCACACACACACACACACACGCACACGCACTACACAACCACACACACACACATTGAAGCTCACAAACACCTCTTCCTCTTCTCCTGTCTTCCCCCCCCGCCCCCCCCCCCCCCCCCCCCCCCCCCCACTGACACAGGTGCACGCATCTGAGAACATGCAAAAAACAATGAAGTCAAATGCTTAAAATTTTCCTTTCTTGTCCTTGAAGATGACCAGTTTCATCGCATGAAGCAGTACCTCACAGCAGAGAAGAATTGTTGAGAAAAGTAGGCCCTGACCAAGCAGAAAGTTGCCACCAACAGCGCTTCTTTCTTCAACTGGACTGTTTTGAGAACGGCCTTGAGAAACTGGGATGAGATTTTCCGCCTTAATGTTGAACAAAGTGTGTGGATGAAAACATTTTTGCACACACTACACTGAAAAACAGAGGTCAACAACCCAAGCACTCAGAGTTTGTTTCAACGTTATCCTGTTGAGATATGTGATCTCAGAATTTTAGAGAACGGATGTCAAGGTTCGAACTGGAAAGTAGAAATATTGGTTTACTTCTTGCAGAAAAAAGGAATCAAGCGACACAACTCCTTTCACCAAAAACCTTTGACCAATTCCAGCTGTGTGAGGTGTCCAGTGACAAATGGGTTGCTGATTATCTGCTGACTATCCCGAAAGAAGGCGGCCTGTCCTCAACAAAAAGAATAGTTGTTCACATGACTATTCGAGTAAGGTATATACGAATAAATGCGAGGGTCTCCTCAAGACAAGACAGCTCGAACACAACATTGGCCAAAACCAGGGAAAACCCTATGACAGAGGATGAGCTGAAAGGACACGTGCTTCCAGACCCAGCAGTCAGCGAAATTGAAAGACTTTCTTTTGCAGCCTCCTAAGCAATTTGTATTAAAAAAAGTCTGGAACAAACCAATCCCCACAAAACCCTCTGCCTCTGCATACATTTGTCAGATCCTCAGTCCCATATAAAGAAAAGATGATAAATGGGAATGCGGCTATTAAATAAGCACACATGGGAGACAGTTACTGCTCACCGCCGGCACTGGAGAAAACACAGTGCAGCACTCAAACATCAAAATCAGAAGTGACACTCTGAAAAACGTTTTTGCCATGAAGAAAACCAACGTTGATGCACAGAAAACGGAAATGGCTAAAATGATTGCTGATAAGAAATATCAATCAGAACAAACTCTGTTAAGAGACAAGTTACATGAGAGCTAACAGAAAAATTTTCAACAATACAAACAGTTGAATTAATTACAAAAGGCTAAAAAGGGAAAAAAAAAAAGGAAAATGATACGAAAAAAACAGAGCAACATAATTAAACATCAAAAGTAGGGAGGTTGTCAAAAGAAAGGAAAAATGGTCTTAGACAAAAAACTGAAGAGCCAGCCAAACTACTCATCAAATTGAAAACATAGAAATTACACTGAAGGAAAAATGGAAGCAACACTATTGACCAACCACAATCGTGTGAAAGTTCTGCAAAGATCCTGAAGAACTGCGCCACAAAGATGACAACGGGCACCTTCAAACCGAGGCAAAGATAGCAGTTAGAGCAGGTGTGGTGCTGGTCACAAACTGAGCACTGCTGTGAGTGTCCCAGATTCCAGAAGGTGATTTGCCCTCACAAGGTCAGCTTAACGCTTTGCATGACAAGGGGCATGTGGTCACAAGTCTCATGTGGCAGAGTCCCTCAGACGTCACGAGCACTGGGACTTGCACATTGATGGAACCAGCTAGGAGCGGGAAAGCTACATCATCAGCAAGCTTACCAACACCGCCATTGGCTCCTTCTCCATGGGCATTCTCCTTTACCGGTGGCCCCACTCACTTGAGTGTATCCAATCAACTCCCAGTGGGTGTTTGCCTCCAACCTCACCCCTGGCCCCATCATCTTCTCTGGAGGACTTCTGTATGTGGACTGGCCAAATGACTACGCCAGAATACGACGCATTCAACGTTTCCAGTTTAGAAATCGTCCTGTGATTAGCTACTTTCAAGAAATGTCTGTGTAAGTGACCTAAGGTGTTATTTGAAAGGTAGGACTTGTGAAGAATGTACTTTTCAGTGAGAGTTCAGCTATCAGTGGAGCCTGTTGACATCATTTTCAAAAATCATGATTTTGGGTTAGATATTCATTACACTAGTATTGTTAGTATATTATTAAGACAATCAAAATAAGCAAAAAGTTTGTCTGGTGAAGACTTACAGTAGTTTAGTTATGCATACCACCATTTTAGATATCTGGGTAAAAATTTTTGAAGGGATATGACAAGTGGTATGAACATTGCAATTTTCCTGTTGACGACTGTGGATTTTAGGTCCCCTAAGCATCATTTAAAATGATTAATGCCAGGTATTTTTTGCTTGATTTCTGTCATTTAACACATACAAGATCCAAAGATACCATTTAGAATACAACCACCAAGTTTGAAGTGAAAATCTGTATTAGTTCAGGAATTAATATCCATTTATTTCTAATTTGGTCGGATCTACCGGACTATTGCACTGACATTTTGGCCTTTCTAACAAAGTTACACCTCATTTAGATGGAACGTTTACAGACCCATTAGCTGAAAAAGAAATAGGCTAAGCTATGCAAACTGGTAACTCAAAAAATCTAAAGAAAACACTATTTTGAGGTTCATTTTCTAAATCTGTAGGTCCCCACACATGGCATCCTCGTGCCCGATTTGACGTTTCCGGATTGCATGAGGTGCCATTTTTTGAACCACAAGCAAAAGAGGCAATTTTGTTTGGACATCCTGTAATTTGTGTTGCTAAGATCATGGGTACACACATTCCAAATGCAAAATATCTTATGTCTCCACAAATGCATGTTGTTCTTGCTGGGAGGCTTCAAAGATGCCATGTCACACTAATAACATGCGAACGTTCGTACAAAATCAATATTAAAAAAGACGATATCTCTAAAACTAATAACATAGAGCAGTAATTTTTTTTTTTACTTTGTTTTGCTTTAAAAGTTCTATCAAAAATCTTAAACAGAAATATGCAATTTGGCAATTCAAATTTTGGCTGCCGCTACCTACTTATTCTCTATATAGCTTTTTGCTCTGTGTGGATTTAACCTGCCATTTTCTCATTTAGTCTTCTTTCAGGGATGAGCTTGGGGATTGCTTTTCTCTATATGCTTTTTGGCTCGGTATGGATTTAATCTGCCATTTTCTCTTTTTTAGTCTTCTTTCAGAGATGAGCTTTGGGATTGCTTATTCTCCATATAGCTTTTGCTCTGTGGGGGATTTAATCTGCCTTTTTCTCATTTAGTCTTTTTCAGAGATGAGCTTGGGGATTGCTTATTCTCTATATAGCAGAGCTTAATCTAGAGCGCGGGATTTGTACAATCCCCGAAAATCTGTTCCTTCCCGAAAATTAACGAGACTTAACGCGGGCAGACTCCCGCACAGTTGCGGGAAATGCCCGCCCTGTTCACTGATCTTTTGCGGGCGCTTGTTTGTCGTCTGCTTGTAAAACTGAAACTAGAACTGAGCAGGAGCGAACGATTTCTTGATATTCATTGGCTGTTAGTGTAAAAAACCAATCGGCGGCGTTCATCTCCTCCCCCTCGATCACCGACGAGAAGCTGCGAGAGTTTAAGATGCCATATTGGTATTTTCCAGAATGAAGCGTGACCCACCCTATTTGACTTCGACTTTCGTGGGGGAAAAGTGAAAAAAAAAAGATTTGTGCCATGCAGGGTGGAGAGATCATGAAGAAACCGCGACTAACATCCAAAAGCTCGGAGAAGCAGCCCGAAAAGAGTGCCAGTGCAAGGGAACACCCGGGTTTTTAAGATAAGATAAGATAATGTTGCTTATAGCCCAGCCGACCAGCAAAGGCCAATCAGGGCTTGAACACCGGTTTTAAAACGATTGGTTGAAGAAGTGGCCGGGGGGGGGGGGGGGGGGGGGGGGGGGGGGGGGGGGAGTGCCCCCCTTTTTTCGATTTGAGGGGGGGACTGCCCCCTTTTTAAAAATCCTGATTAAGCTCTGATATAGCTTTTTTGCTCTGTTTGGATTTAACCTGCCATTTTTTCATTTAGTCTTCTTTTAGGGATGACTTGGGATTGCTTATTCTCTATATAGCTTTTTGGCTCGGTATGGATTTAATCTGCCATTTCTTATTTAGTTTTTTTTCAGGGGTGAGCTAGGGGGGTTGCTTTTTCTAAGTGTAGAGGAAAACTGTCACTTAATGCGCCAAAGTTTTGTTGTTGCAGTGGATCTTTACAGGAGCGGGCCCTTTTGTCCGCCCGCAGGCCTCCAACAGAGGCATCAACAGTAAGTGTTTGTGTTCTCTGAGTGCAGCTGTGGGACTGTCATGGACAGTCGTTGGCCCTTTTCATGTCTGTTGCCACCGGTCTGTGCTGTTTTTCCCCCTGTCCTGTGTGTGTACGTGTACGTGTGTGTGTTTGTGTTCTCCACTTTGGTTCTTTTCACAAAAAGTGACACAAGACAGATACAGGTGTATGTGTTTACGTGTATTGTTGGGGAGTTGAAGCTGATGTGAAATCTGTTGAGGTTATTGTTTGTATTTCTTCATGCATGTTTTTTTCTTTACTTGAATTGTTATTTTGAAAGTTTTTTTTTTTTATAATTTTCATCCCCTTTTTTTTTTTTTTTATCTTTTCCCTCATTTTTTTAATCTGGGAAACGGCAGTAATATTTCACCCCCCCTCCATTTCCCGTCGTTTATGTTCATCACGAATGAACAAAAGAGTATTTTGGTGATGACTTTATTCTGTGGTGCCTGATCTGTGCCACAAATGACAGGGACTTGTTTTTCTGTGACCAATGACCAATTGACTTTGAACTTGAGATACAGGTAACATTATTCACCCGTAGGATC
>CM031616.1:55629534-55634534 GCA_018398815.1 Conus ventricosus
ATTGTTTATCAACTTTTTAGTCAAGCGAAGATGGCAGTTTCTGGTGCCAACGACACTGCCTACTCCTCAAAACACCACCCCGGTGAAAAGGAACTTCCCGTATTGGACGGCTTGGCGACAAGTACCTATGACCAAAAGACACCACCTCTCTCCATCCACCTCTCGACCAGCCCGCGTGAGGGTAGGTATGGGAAACACTGAAGAATGGCACCACGATCAAAATCATCACCATCGTCATCATTATCAATAATGATGATAATTATAATGATCAGAAACACGCGCAAGATTAGGAATAGAAGCGGCAGCAGCAGCAGCAGCAGTAGTAGAAGTAGTAGTAGCAAACAGCAGCAGTAGCAGCAACAGCAGTAGCAGTAGTAGTAGACCTAGTAGTAGTAGTAGTAGTAGTTGTAGTAGTAGTAGTAGTAGTAGCAGTCATAGTGGTATAAGTAGTAAAAGCAGTAGCTGTCATAGTAGTAGCCACAGGAGTAGCAGCAGCGAGTGGCAACGTTGCTGGTGATAGTAGCAGCAGTAGTAGTAGTAGTGGTGGTAGTAGCAGTCTGGGGGTGGTGGTGGTGGTGGTAATGGTGGTGGTGCCGGCAGCAGCAGTAGACATTGTAGCAGTCGTAGAAATGGTGCTTGTGGTGATAGTAGTAGTTGTAGCAATCCCAATGCTCAAATTTCCTGAGCAGCACCGCAGGGTGTTGCATTCCTCGGGCCTGGTTGAGACCGATCGAGATATGTTGTGAATGAAAACGCAGGGAAGAGCCTCACCGTGTAGTCTTAGTCAACATGGAAAGTCATGGCATCGTCTTCATTATCATCATTGATCGTTGTTGATTTCACCATTAGCATTATAATCACAGTTTCGCGTGTGGCCTGAGACACCACACACACACACACACACACACACACACACACACACACACACACAACACACACACACACACACACACACACACACACACACACACCACACAGAGACACCACACACACTCTCTCTCTCTCTCACTCTCTCTCTCTCTCTCTCACACTACACCACACACACACACACACACACACACACCACACACACACACACACACACACACACACACACACACACACACACACACACACACACACACACACACGTGCGTGTATAAAAAAAAATGTACGCTTCACCGTCATTTATTGTAAAGTTTTACTTCATCTTAAGAAAGAACGGGGGGAAAAAAAGAGAACTTAGATGACTGTTTCAAAAACGTTGTATTGCTAAGCCCGACGCTGTCTTTCCTTCGCGTTGAAGGCTTACGCAAAGTGACAGTCTCTTCATCATGCTATGGGGGAAAAAATCCACATTTTGAAATAAAAACGAGACACAGTCACAATATTACCTTTGCTGTAAAAATAATTCACTGGTGGCTTTGTTGCTGAGTGTGATGAAATTTGCTGAAAACTTTCTTCTTGTTGTTTTTCCTACTATATTGTGGATAACATGTGAAGAAGCAAACGTTTTTAATTCTGGTAGTCCAAGACCACCGTTTTGGATACTTTTGTGAGCAGTTTTTCTATTTATTTTGTCTGGCTTTTTATTCCACACAAATTTGTAACAGTAATTTTGTAAAGTCTGAAAGAAAGTGTCAGGTGGGTTAGGTAGTAATATCCACAAATAGATGAGTTTTGATAAAATGAGCGATTTTAAAATTGCCACTCTGCCCAAAGGAGTTAGTTGTCTTTCTCACCCAAATCTTGAACAAATGTTTCACGTCCGCTAACTTTTCAGAATAATTAATATCTGCACAGTTTTTGCACATCGTTGTAAACCATATTCCAAGAATTTTGATTTTTGTGGGTTCCACTCCATACCTAAATGGTCCATGTAACGAACAGCAGAAATTTTTTACAGCTCCCAACCAACGGCCTAGTTTTTCCAGGATTATATATAACCCGTATCGACCAAACATTTCCAGTACGTTTATACAAGTTTCAAATGATTTTATGTCGCCTGCTAAAAGAAATTCCGTGTCATCTGCATACTGAGAAAGCTTATGTTCGACTGTATCTATAACTATTCCACGTATGTTTACATTTTCCCGAATCATTAATGCTAGAATTTCAACACATAATAGAATAAATATGGCGATAGTGGATCACCTTGTCTGCATCCGCGGTCTATCTCAAACCAACTAGAAACTTGACCATTAACAAGGACACATGAGTTGATATTTTTTATAGAATGTTTCAATCCATTTGCAGAAGCCCTGTTGAAATCCAAACGCTTTCAATACTTTAAACAATAAATCCCAGCTCACTGAATCGAATGCTTTTCTCAAAGTCAATGTTTAATATAAAGCCCTGGTAAGTTGTGTTCTTCTAAATAAGCGATTGTGTCGTAAATGAGCCTAATGTTATCCCCTATGTATCTATTCTTAACAAACCTGTTTGATCCTCATTGATGAGACCAGCTAACACATTTTTAAAACGGTTGGCTATACACGATGACCCTATTTTATATACCACGTTTAACAACGAGATTGGTCTCCAGTTCTTCACAAAGTGTCTTGGTTTATCTCCCTTTGGTATACATACAATTAGTCCCTGTCTTTGAACACAAGAAAGCTCCCCCCTTCTAAATCCGGCATTTAAAGCTCTGACAACAAAAACCCTATTCTGCTCCAGAAACACTTAAAAAATTCTGTTGTGAAACCCATCAGTGCCAGGACTTTTGTTGTTTTTCATGTTCTTTAATGCTATACATGCCTCCTCCAGTGTGATTTCACCATCTAAATTATTTGCTTCGTCACGGTCTAAATGTGGACTATTAAAATGTTCATCCAATCACAGTCGTCAATTCACATTTTTTGTACAGTGATTCATAAAATCCTTGACCTCATGAAGGATCTCTGTTTGGTCATTTAGAATATTGCCATGGTTATCAATTAATCTAGTCATACTCTTACTTATAAAATGCCTTTTTTTCTAGGTTACAGAAATAGTTCGTCACTTTTTCCCCTTCAGCTATCCACCTAGCCCTCGATCTTAAAAGTACCCCTTCTATTCTTTTCTCTCGAATAACCTTTAGCCTTTCCTTCTTTAACTCTAAAGCTTTGATCTCTTCTTCGGCTTGGTCTCTTTTCTTCGAGCCGTTGTATGTCTTGCTGTATTTTACGTTCCTCTTCGTTCGTGGTTTCTTCTTCATAGTTGCGTATGAAATAGTTTTGGATCTAAGCTTCATCAGTAAAAAATCTAGAAATAATCATCAGAAATTTGTAAACTGTAATTCGGTCAGAGGAATCGTGTGTACTGCTTCTTTTGCATATGGGCTTACAGCATATTCTGTTTAACATTCTCAATTTCTTTATTAATTTCGTCGAGATAGTCCTTGTCCTTTAATAATGATCGAGTTAAATTTCCAAAAAGTATTACTCTTAATTCTTTTACCAAACCGTAACCTTAACACAATCATGGAGTGGTCTTGTTCTATACCCACATTCAATGTCTACATCATCGACAAAGGAAACAACGTGATCTGATATAAGAAAGAAATCCAACCGTGCTTGCTGGAAAGGATTATTCCTTCTCCAGGTATATCTGTGACAATCCTGATTTAAGTCCCTCCAAATATCATTTAATCTAATCGTTTATCATGTTGTCTACTGCTTCTCTCGCTTTGGGATTATTAACCCTTTTATAATTACAGTAATCTCTCGCGGGGTCTAAAACTAGTTGATAGTCTCCTCCAATTACGACATTACTTATACCTAAGTTACTAATTTGTTGATTTCAAGGTATTATAAAATTCTGGGTCATCTCTGTTTGGTCCATATACATTTACAAACAAAAATTCGTGTTGTTTAATTTCTGCTAAGACCATGAGGCTATTCCCATCATCGCCCTTGTGAACATTTTTAATTTTAGTTTCAAAGTTGTTATTGAAAAGTATTGCCACACCTCTTGCATTAGAAGCATTGACTAGAGAATATCCTAGGTACCCCCATTCAGACTGTATATAGCGTTCCATTTTTTCTTCGAAGTGTGTATCCTGCAGAAAGTAAATTGAATATTTTTTGCATTTTAAGTAATGAAATACATCTCTTCTTTTCTGTTATCATTCAGCCCCTGACAATTGACTGAGACAACTGAGACTGTACTATCCATGTTGTTCATGCGTACAGCTTGTAAATCTATGAAAAGCCACCAACCAGATGCTTAGATGAAAATAACATAATATTGCATAATATCTACAGAACCAAAATATTACATAATATCTACAGAACCAGCTTGACCTCTAACAAAATAAATTAAAGAGACATAGAGTATGCATTTTGAAACCAGAACGTGCAAAAACATATAAAATATCCAAATACATGTAAACAAAACAAGCTTGTCAAAGCAAAAAGAATACCAAAAAGACATCCGTAAATCCAGCCAAGTGCCCCGCACAGATCAGCGTTTCAAGAGTAAATAAATTTAACAAATTCAAACAGTATCAAGACAGACGATATTGGCGTGTGAGCGTGCGTTTGCCCATGTGTGCGCGCGTGCGTGTGTGTGCGTGTGTGTGTGTGTATGTTGTGTGTTGTGTGTGTGTGTGTGTGTGTGTGTGTGTGTGTGTGCGCTTGTGTGTGTGTGCGCGTGTGACCTGCTTGCTATTTGAGAGAGAGAGAGAGAGCGAGAGAGAGAGGCAGACAGACAGACAGACAGACAGACGGACAGACAAGTTGGAGCCAAGTTAATGCCGGAACCAGCCCATAAAATTCTGAGCTTATTTCAGACATGGTCACAATAAACTCTCGAAAATCAAGAACATCGTCTGACATTGGGGTCACGCACATTCCTCTCAAGCTGAAAACACGGGATAAGTTTAACGTGATCTCGCTGGAATGGCAGGATACCCCCCACCCCCACCCCACAATAAATTCAAGGTTCATAAAAACAAACACGCGCCCCCCTTGAAAAAAAAAAAAAGGTTCTGTCATTTAAAAAAAAAAAACGTGTTCAACTGCAGCAGGCCAACGTTG
>CM031616.1:55639534-55724332 GCA_018398815.1 Conus ventricosus
GTTTAGAGTCAGAACGACATCACATGCAGATGGGCAGCGCAAATGGCAAGTTTTGTCTTGGGAGCCACCCAAATACAACTCGGAACATCCATCTGTAAATTCGGTGTTTTTCCATTGAACCAAACAGGCACCCTAAAAGTTGTGTCGTTGTGTTTATTCTCCTTGATTCGCCATCTAAATCCTTCTCCTTCCATGGGAGGTTCTCTGTATCAAGGGACATAATCGAACATTCGTTAAGATCTGAATGATATATGTTAAAAGGGTGCGAATTACTACCCTCCCCCCCCCCTTCCCCCCGAAGATTTGCAAAATGGGAAATTTTAAAAAAAGAATACTTTCTGGCATCGCTAAAAGCCAAAATGTTATTATAAAAGGAATCAACGCCTTCTCTCCCCGGCAAGACACCGCATTTAAAGGGGAGGCAGCGACATTTTAGTACGCCTTAATCAAGTCTTAAATCCTACCAGCCGCCGTGCCGAAGGGTTAGCGTGCGCTCCCGGGGGGGTGGGGGGTTCGAACCCCATCACGTATGGGGGTTTTTTCTGCCCCGCCGGCTCCTCCCCAGATTTGAGTTTGCTGGGGGCTGGGTTTGGGGAAGAGGGGACCACACAGTCGAGTTTATCACTTGGGGATGCGTTTCTGAAGCGTTGCTAAATTTTTCCTGACCAACACTGCGGTGCCTGTATCTCTCGGGCCGGGTTGACGCCGGGTAGTTATGAAAGGAAGCGTAGAGTACAACCGTCGTTCTCAACCGAAATGGAAATCCGTAGCATCATCTTTTATCCTCATTTCATCGTCAATAAAAAAAAAATTCTCAAATTCTGTGGCCCTTCATCCCCTGCTCTCAGGTGACCTCAGTTTCGATGTCCTCCCCACGATGGCCTTTGGGTTTGGTTCCGTCGGGGTCAGGGGATCGGCGAGCCGGGGGGCTGTCGTTGGAGGGACGTGGTGGTCCCCCGGAGGGAGAGCTCACTCACCCCGGCTCCCGACTAAGCAATTATTGTCGTCAGTAGGGCCTTAGAGGTGGTGTCCTGCGTTTTTAATCAGAAACGGGCGCCCTGAACCCCACCGAAGTGCTCGCGGCAGGCAGTGTCCCCTCGGTGGGTTGCCTCTTGAGACTTACATTAAATGCCCCCGGGATTGCGGGTTTCCCGGGGGGGTTGCGGCGGGCCCGACCCTGCGGGTGGACGGGGTGTCGGAATGACGGGTGGGTGCATCCCCCCTTTGAGGTGGCGCAGAGGTTGGGACACCCCAAAAAAAAAAAAAAAAAAACTTGAACCCCTTGGAAGGTGCAGGTTTTGTACAAAAGGGTTCCCCTTTGGGAAGCCCCTTTCCCTTCAGGGGCCGTGCAGCTGGTCAAGATTTCGTGGAAAGGGTAATGACCCCTGTGACTTTCTCAGCGTTTTTTTCCGCCTTTTCCCTTTGGTGGAATAGGTTTTTTTCGTGATCCTTTATTTTGATGTCAGTTCTTCATGCTCCTGAAAAATGACTGTCTCTCTCTCTTTCTCTTTCTCTTTGATGTTGGACAAGATAACTTTTCCTCTTCTCTCTCTCTCTCTTCTCTCCTTCTCTCTCTCTCTCTTCTCTGTGCTTGGACAAAATAAATTGTGTGTGTGTGGTGTGCGGGCGTGCGTGCGCGCGCCGCTGCGGCGTGCGTGCGTGCGCGCCCCTTTGTGTGGTGTGTGTGTGTGTTTTGTGGTGGTGCATGTGCGTTGTTGTGTGGTGTGGTGTGGTGTGTTGGTGTGTGTTGTGTGGCGCGCGCGCGCCCCGGCGGTGGTGTTGTGTGTGTGTGTAATGCGCAAAATGGAATCAAAACTTTTTCTTCCCTAAAGAAAATTAATTTGTGGGGTTGTTTGTGTGTTTGGTGTGTGTACGTTGTTGGTGTGTGTGTGTTTGTGTTGTGTGTGGGGGGTTTGTGTGTTGTGTGTGTGTGTGGGTGTGTGTGTGTGGTGTAATCTGAAGAATCAAATCGGAATAAACATTTCTTGCCTCAGAAATCAAAAAATTTTTTGATACAAATAATTATAAACAAAAATTCCCTAAATCGAAACTTCTTTTAAAATGCATAAAAAAGACAACGTTTTCTGTGTATCCTCCCTTTTTTTACATGAAATAGTTGTATAATTATTTCATTATACCAGGCGAAATTCGGGATTGACGCTATTTTTTCTCTATCTCTGTGTGTCTTTGTTTGGGTTTCCCCCTCTGTCTGTCTGTGTGTGTGTTGTCGCTTGTCGCTGTTCTGCGGCATGGGGTGGCATGTGCGGGGTGCGTCGTGCGTGCGTGCGTGTGGGGGTGTGTGTGTTGTGTGTTGTTGTGTGTGTGTGTGTGTGTGTGTGTGTTGTGTGGCGCGTGGGTATGTAATTAGTGTGAGTTTTACACGGCTTAGGGTGCCCAGTTGTGTGGTTTGCAAACGGCCTACGCATGCAAATTTAAAAAATAATTAATAAACGGTGAATTCAGTAATATGGAATGTGCATCATCTGTGTATCATCTTTTTGCTTCGTGTGTGTGTGTAAAATTGGGTTTTCCCCAAAAAAAGGGCCCTTTTTATGATCCCATCAAATTCGTCGGGCAGCAAAGACCCCGGCGTGTAGGGGGTAAATGGTGGGTAATTTGATGATGTGATGATGATGATTTGGGGTGGGGGGTACTAGGGCGACCGGGAAGATGGTAAAGATGATGAGTTGATGATGATGTGATGATGATGATGTGATGATGATGATGATGAGATGGGGAGTTGAAGACGTGGTAAATGTGGGGGGATGTAAAATTGTGATGATGATGAAAGATGATGATTTGGGGAAAAATAGTATGGGATTGTAGGGAATGGGGTTTGTGTGGAAGATATGATGATGATGAATTTTTAAAAAAAGATGGTTTTATGAGGAGATATGGGGTTTTTGTAGGTAGATTAGGACGGGGGTGTTGGGAAAAGTGAAGGTGAAAAAAGAATTTAAATGATGGAGGGGGAAAAAAAAAAGGGGGGGTTTTTGGGTTTTGGTAAATAAATTAATGCATGAGTAAAAGAGGGGGGGGGGGGAAAAGGGGGAAAAATGACGATGAGTGGTAAAATTAAGGGGAAATATTGGGAAAAGGGAAAAATTAATGATGAAGTGGGGTGAAAAAAAAAAATTGATGACTTTAAAATTTAAAAGACTAAAGGGGTTTGGGAGGTGGGGATGGTATTTTAAATGGGGGAAAAAGGGGACTTGGAAAGTGAGGTAGTTTTGTGTTGGGGTATGAAAAGAGAAAAAGAATGAGAAAGGAGAGGGATGTGAAGGGAAAGAGAGAGAAGAGAGAGAAAAGAAAAGAGAGGAAGGAAGGGGAGAGAGGGGGAAAGGGGGGAGGGGGAGAGGGGGGGTTTGGGGGTTGGGGTTGGGTTTGGGTGTTGTGTTGTGGTTTTTGTGGTGTGTTTTGTGTGGTGCCCCGGGGGGGGGGGGGTTGGGGGGGGGTGGGGGGGGGAGGGGGGGGGGGGGAAAAAAAACCCCCCCCCCCCCCCCCCCCCCCCCCTTTTTTTTTTTTTTTGGGGGGGGAAAAAAAAAACAAAAAAAAAAAAAAAAACCCCCCCCCCCCCCCCCCCCCCCCCCCCCCCCCCCCCCCCCCCCCCCCCGGGGGGGGGGGGGGGGGGGGGGGGGGGGGGGAAAAAAAAAAAAAAAAAAAAAAAAACCTCCCCCCCCCCCCCCCCCCCCCCCCCGGGGGGCCCCCCCCCCTTTTTTTCCCCCCCCCCCCCCCCCCCCCCCCCCCCCCCCCCTTTTTTTTTTTTTTGTTTTTTGGGGCCCCCCCCCCCACCCCCCCCCCCCCTCCCCCCCACCCCCCCCCCTTTTCCTCGGCCCCTGGCCCCCCCCCCCCCCCCCCCCCAACCCCCGGTTTCCTTTCCCCCCTTCCCCCCCCCCCGGGGCTTGAACCCTGGTTTTTTCCCCCTTTTTTTTTGTGACAAAGGGGAAGGAGGGGGGCCCGGCCTTTTTTGGGGGGGCCCCCCTTTAGTTAGAGCGGGTCCAAAAGTCGCTGGGGGTAATTTGAAGCCAAAAAAAAAACCACAACCCTTGTTAAAAAAAAAAAAGAAAAAGGGAAAAAAAAAAAAAAAAATAAAAAAAAAAGGGGAAAAAAAAAAAAAAAAAAAAAAAGGGGGGTTTTCGGCCCCCCCCCCAAAAAAAAAAAAAAAAAAAAAGGAAACGGGGGGAAAAAATTTTTTTAAACGAAGAAAAAAAATTTTTAAAAAAAAACAAAAAAGGGGGGCACATTTTTTAGTTGAACAAAAGAAGGGAAGAAAATTGGAAAACTTTCGGGGGGAAAAAAAAAAAAAACAAAAAAAGGGGAAAAAACGTTTAAAAGGGGGGGAAAAAATTTAAAAAAAATTTTTTTTTAAAGAAGAAATAAGGCAGTAAAAAGTAACTGATTGAAAGTGAAGGTAAAGGGGATGATGACATTAGGGAGTAAGAGAGAGAGAGAGAGAGAGAGAGGAGAAGAGGAGAGAAGAAAAGAGAGAGAGAGAGAGAGGAAGAGAGAGAAGACAGCCAGAGAGAGAGGGGTGCACGCGTGCGTGTGAGCGCTTGAGTGATGTGTATGTGTTGTGTGTGTGTGTGTGGTGGTGTGTGTGCCTCTGGTGTGTGCCTCTGTGTGTGTGTGTGTGGTGTGTGGTGTTTGGTGGGAGAGAGAGGAGAAGAGAGAGAGAGTAAGAGAGAGAGAGAGAGTGTGTGCACGCGTGCGTGAGCGCTTGTGTGTTTTGTGTGTGTGTGTGTGTGTGTGTGTGGTGTGTTAAGCGAGAGAGAGAGAGAGAGGGGAGAGAGAAGAGAGAGAGAGAGAGAGAGAGTAAGAGAGCGAGAGAGTGTGTGCACGCGTGCATTGGGGCGCTTGTGTGTGTATGTGTGTGTGGGGTGTTAGAGAGAGAGAGAGAGGAAGAGAGAGAGAGAGAGAAGAGAGAGAGAGAGAGGGAAAAGAGAGAGAGAGAAGAGAGAGAGAGAATGTGTGCACGGGGGCGCGCCCGTGCATATTTGGGAACAAAAGAATACGCATGATATGGAAATGTGGGGTGTGTGCGTGCGTGCGTGCGTGTGTGGGGTGTGTGCGGCGCGCGCGCGCGCGTGCTGCGTGCGTGCGTGCGTGCGTGTGTGTGGTGTGTGGTGTGTGTGTGTTTGTGTGTGTGGTGTGTTTTGAGGCAAAATCTACCAAACCTCATCCGGCCCACGACCTGCTCCTTCTGGCTGAAGGACCAGGGGAAACCCCAGACTGTGACCACTACACCTTGATGACCGGGTCAGTCTGACAGCGACTGGACACATTTCAGACAGACGTGGGCCACTACACCTTGATGACCGGGTCCCGTGCTGACAGTGACTGGACACATTTCAAAAGACTGTGACCACTAAAACCTTGATGACCGGGTCGTGCGACAGCGACTGGACACATTTCAGACAGACTGGACCCACTACAACCTTGATGACCAGGTCAGTGCTGACAGCGACTGGGAACATTTACAGATTTTTGTTTTTTTCTTCTGGGTGACCATGACTTTCATGATCCAGACGCCGTGTGTCAAACGTCAGAATACTGGGTGCTAATTAGAAAAGTCCGTTAGTATAGAACCGACAGATCTGCATGGGACGTGAGAGTCAATGAGAAGGAAAGAAAAAAGAAAGAAAGAAGAAAGAAAGAAAGAAAGAAAGAAAGAAAGAAAAAAAAGAAAGAAAGAAAGAAAAAAAGAAAGAAAGAAAGAAAAAAGTGGGGAAAAATAAAAAGATCGAGCCCCCACCTTGGAAAAATAGAAAGAACAAGAAAATAAAGGAAACAGTAATAAGGAGGTTGGGGGAATGAAATTTCATAAAGCGAAGAAAAAAAAACTTTCATGAAGAAAGAAGAACATAATGGGTTAGTAAGTGTTGGTCGTGGCCGAACGTGGATTTTGTTTGTATGAATATGAACAATACTGATAAGGGAATGAAAATATGAAAGAATTAGAATCATAAAGAATACATGTTGGCGAAAATGTATTTTTTTTTATAGATGTACAAAACAGATGAAAACGTGAAGGATTTTGATTATTCATGTATACAAGTAGATAGGAAAGTGCGGGAATTAAGTTTTTATGAATATATATATATATATATATATATAATATATATATATATATATATATATATATATATATATATATATATATATATATATGCAGGAAGAGGAAAATGTGCAAGAAGTAGAATTTTAAGAGTATACAAGCAGACGAAAATGTTTACGAATTAGAATTGTGTACAAGTAAATAAAAATGTGCAAAAATTGGAGCTGTAACGCCATACGTGTAGACGAAAATGTATACAAGAAGTAAGATTATGAATATATATATGAAAATGTGCGAGAATTAGAATTAGAAATGCATACAAGTAGATCAAAACGGGCAGGAAGTAGAATCACAAATGTGAAATGTGTAGATGAAAAACTAGGATCATACATGCTTTCGATCCTGCTGTGTATTTTTTTCAATTCCTTTCCATACGAAGGTTCTATAATTATTTTCCCTATAGTTTTGCGCCAAATAGAAAGTATTTATGTACATGTTAATATAAAAAGATTAAAGATTACAATGGTAAAACGCGGTCAAAACGATTGTCAACACAAAATACAAGATACTTTTATTTTATTTGATGTAAAAAAAACAAAAACAAAAAAACAAGATGCGAAGCATATAAACGTACTCCCAGTTTTCCAAACCGCTTATAAATCGGCCAAGTGCTTTGTGAGATAAGAAATAAAGGCAAAATAACGGTTTTAACGGTTATTTAACCGATGTACACTTTGAAACTGGTATTTTAGTCATCACTGGGCTAAAGCCTGTGTACATAACAAATTTCATCCAAATCGGACAATATGTCAAGAATAATGGTTTTTAACGGTCAGATTTTGAAACACTGCATGGAAGTGCCATTTGTGTGTGATGACCTTTCTATATACAAAATTGCATTAAAATCCACCAATATATAAAAAAATAACGTCAAAATAACGGTTTATCGGTTATATAACCGATATACACTTTTGAAACCGGTATTTTAGTCCTCACTGGGCTAAAGCCTGTGTACATACCAAATTTCATCCAAATCGGACAATATGTCAAGAATAATGGTTTTTAACGGTCAGATTTTGAAACACTGCATGGAAGTGCCATTTGTGTGTGATAACCTTTCTATATACAAAATTTCATTAAAATCAACCTATATATATAGAAATAACGGCAGAATAACGGTTATTAACGGTTGTTTAATCCATTTTCAGCATTACATCACTTACATATGGACAGAGGATCCGATTTGTCACAAGATCATCCAAACCGCTTATAAATTGGCCAAGTACTTTCTGAGATATTCCATAAAGAAGAAAAAAACCGTTACAGGCCGTTACAACCGTTAGTAACGGCTATAACGGGGCAAACTAAGACATCAGGCATCATCCGTGACCCATAATGAACATACCTGCTAATTTTCACAAAGATCGGCCAAGTACTTTAGTACGTTAGTAACGGCTGTAACGGTAAACTAAAACGTCGGGCATCATCCTTGACCCATAATGAACATTCGTACAAATCTTCAGAAAGATCGGCCCAGTAGTTTTGTCTGGAGCGAGTGGAACACATTTTGACCACGGACACACAGACAGACAGACAGACAGACACCACACACACACACACACACATACAGACAGACAGATAGACACACACACACACACATACAGACAGACAGACAGACAGACAGACAGACAGACAGACACACACACACACACACACACACCACACACACACCACACACACACACACACACACACCACACACATACAGACAGCATTTCTTCGTTCCAATTCTAAAGTACTCCCTGTTCTATAAGAACTGGGAGTACAAAAAAGGGCAGAAGTAGATTTACAGAGTGGCCAGATAAACACAACAAACACTAAAATAAGTATAGCCTTTCTTTCTCTTTCTCCAAAGGGACGGGGGTGGGGGTTGAGGGGGGTAGGGGGTGGGGAAGGAGAGAAAGGAAAGCATGGCGGTGGTAAAACTCGCCTTAATCAAGTTGGAACTGTAACAATCTTGTAGAAATGAGAGCGACGGTAGCATTGGTGGTAATCGCTCAATCAACCAATCTCTGTCTCTCTCTGTCTCTGTCTATCTCTGTCTGTCTGTCTCTCTCTCTCTCTCTCTCTCTCTTATTCTAACCGCCTTTTGCATGTTTTACATTTATTGCCTAGTCTTATTTTGCATTGTTGACGCTACTCAGGGCGAGAACTGAGAACTGGATGTAAAATAAATCTAACCAGTGCTTATCTATTATCCTCGTAAATAAAGAATTTTGCCTTGTCTTCTCTCTCTATCTCTCTTTCTCTCTCTCTGTCTGTGGAGTGGTGGGGAAGGTAGAGAGGGTGGGAAGGAAGTGTGGTGGTGGTGGTGGTGGTGGTGGTGGTAGAACTCGCCTTAACTAAACTAGAGCTCTATTTAAAAAAAAAAATCTTGTAGAAATGCAGTGGTGCCAATCGCCTCAAAAGAAACAGCAGCAATATTAGTTGCACTACTGCTGCTGCTGCTGCTACTTGCTGCTGTTAGCTGTTGCTGCTGCTGTTAGCTGTTACTGCTGCTGTTAGCTGTTGTTGTTGTTGCTGCTGTTGCTGCTGCTGCTGTTAGCTGTTAGCTGTTGTTGTTGCTGCTGCTGCTGCTGTTAGCTGTTGCTGTTAGCTGTTGTTGTTGTTGTTGTTGCTGCTGCTGCTGCTGTTAGCTGTTGCTGTTGCTGTTAGCTGTTACTGCTGCTGTTAGCTGTTGTTGTTGTTGTTGCTGCTGCTGCTGCTGCTGTTAGCTGTTGCTGTTAGCTGTTGTTGTTGTTGTTGCTGCTGCTGCTGCTGTTAGCTGTTGCTGTTAGCTGTTACTGCTGCTGTTAGCTGTTGTTGTTGTTGCTGCTGCTGCTGCTGCTGTTAGCTGTTGCTGCTACGACCATTCTTCCTCAGTATGGAAAACAGACGAGTGCTGTATTTGAGTTGCTGCCATCATGCAAAGAGTGCAAGTGCAGACGCTGGTTTCACTGTGGTTGTTACAGCACTTGTCACCACATCAAGTCACAAGGCGACCAGTGATGGTATACGACGCTGACACCTGTAACATCATTCTGTCTCTGTCGTCTGTCTGCCTCCTTTCTCTCTCTCTAGTAGTACCATACATATGTTCGCGTCATTTGCACGTAGAGCATGGTTTTTCATTCCCCCTTCCACTCCATCTTCCCTCTTCTCCCTTCCCCAGTCCATATACACCAAAGCTGTTCGACTCTTACGAGTAATAATTATGTCGGCCTGTTCCATGCTCTGATATCTTGAACTCCCGTGTATTGCATATAACAGTGTCACGCAGAATTGATTTTCTGATATCAGTAGTTATGTAGTATGTGTTGTGGTGTTTGGTGTGTGGGTGTTGTGTGTTGTACAAATATACTGCTACATGTCAATTGCTTTGATGTTTAAGAGTGTTGCCTTGCAAACGGAGATGAAAATTAGGGATAGGATTCCAAAGGAGGACAACACTTAGTTAAAAGGAGAGAGAGAAGAGAGAGAAGAGAGAGAGAGAGAGAGAGGAGGAGAGAGAGAGAGAGGAGAGATGAGAGAGAGAAGTGGCAAAGGAGCAAGGAGATATATTGAATGAAGTGAATGGGATAGGAATTCCTAATGCTTTTATTATTATTACATTTTTTAAAGAGAAGCTTACATTTTTTGTGAATTTTGTTTTTCCAGTGTGAGGTGTTTTGTGTTGTGTGTGTGTTTGTGTTTGTGGTGTGTGTGTGTGTGTGTAGTGTGTTGTGTGTGTGTGTGTGTGTGAGTGGTGAGTGAGTGCGTGTGTGCAATGTAGGTGGTGTGTGTGTGTGTGTGTGTGTGTGTGTGTGTGTGTGTAGTGTGGTATGGTGTGGTGTGGTGTGATGGTGGTGTGGTGGGGTGTGTGTGTGTGTGTGTCGTGCGCGCGTGTGTGTGCGCGCACGCGCTCGCCAGCGAGCGTACATGTGTGTGGTGTGTGTGTGTGTGTGTGTGCGTGCGTGCGTGCGTGCGTGCGTGCGGCGTGCGGCGTGCGTGCGTGCGTGTGTGTGTGTGTGTGTGTGTGTGTGTGAGGGTGTGGGTGTGTTCGTTGGATGTTGTGTTGTGTGGTTGTGTGTGTGTGTGTGTGTGTGTGTGTGTGTGTGTGTGTGTGTGGATTATGTTCCTTTTCTTTAAATGAAAAATGTTGACATTCTGTTCATAGCGTTTTCTTAAATGTCAGTACAACTATGAGTTAATCTAACAATAAACTGGTTTCAGTCAGCCAGTCAGTCATGTGTGTGTGTGTGTGTGTGTGTGTGTGTGTGTGTGTGTGTGTGTGTGTGTGTGTGTGTGTGTGTGTGTGCTTGGTTATGTGTGCGTTTGGTTATGTGTGTGTGTGTGTGTGTGTGTGTGTGGTGTGTGTGTGTGTGTGTGTGGTGTGGTGTGTGTGGTGTGTGTGTGTGTTCTCTGTGTGTATGTGTGTGCTGTTGTGTCTGTGTGCACGTGCAGGCCTGGCCTGGAACTGGGGTCTGTGCCAGCAGGCTGCAGGCAAACAGAGCTCCGTGGTCCACGACACTGACCATTACACCTCCTTGGTCGTCACCCATGAACTGGGCCACAAGTAAATGACCCCTTCCCCCCATCCCTCCAATCCAACCCTCCGACCAGTTTCTGGACTCGTGAGACGCACAAGATGTCCATTGCTTTGTGACCCAACCAACCGACTGAAAGTGAAAGTGACGCCACTTCAGGGTTACAAGACAGCTGAGAAGAGAATGACGTACAAAAATGAAACGTTAAGATGACATTGAATAAAGTTAGATAGAAAATAAAGTTATGCCTTGAAAGGTCAGTCTCAAGTAACTAATTTTGGGTCAGCTTATACACGATAAAATGCTAAGATTAGAATCCATCACGACGTTTGTGACAGCCTATACAAAATGAAATTCTTAAATTAAAATTCAATACAACTTTTGTGACAGCTTATACAAAAGTAAAATGCTAAGATCAAAATCCGTTATAGCTTTCCTGACTACTTATACAAAATAAAATCTTAAGATTAAAAATCGCTATAACTTTCGAGACAGCTTATACAAAATAAACGCTAAGATTAAAATTCAGAAGAACTTTTGTGACAGCTCATAGAAAATAAGATGCTAAGATTCCAATTGATTGGAACTTTTGTGACAGAGTATATGTCTACAAAATGAAAAGCTAAGACTAAATTCATTATAACTTTCGAGACAGCTTATACAAAATGAAAAAAAAAAAAGATTAAAAGTTATCATTACTTTTGAGTCAGCTTACACAAAATAAAACGTTCAGAATCAAAATTCGTTTTAACTTCTGTGACACCTTATACCAATAAAATGCTGAGATTAAAGTTCAGGGTAAAGTCTGTCCTACAAGACCGTTCTCAGCCCACGTCTCTCACAACTATGCTGAGGCAAGGTGAAGGAATACATATGTTTGAAAATAAGATTCACATGATGCGGAACATTCTGGAACGCAGTCTTCGTAGAAGCCACTGAAAAATGTATATCAATTTAAAAAAAAAAAGGTCAATGGGAGAGGCTTGTTGTATAGTAAGCATCATGGAACGTCCTCCCCCTTTATAATACAAAACTGTGTGAAGCAGATGTTTGACCAGTATATAACATACACACAACTGTTTGTTTGCTCCTTAAGGTATGTAACCGATGAAAGAAATTCCTGTATAAGTCTGGGCAGCTTTGAAACGGTTAATTGTCTGTTTGTATGTTCAAAGGGTTAACTGTCTGTATGTTCCTCTGGCAAGAAGTCGTTGACGTATCTTTGGATTTGAGTGTACAAGCTGAATGGAACGGAATTTTTGACAGCTTTTTTTGTTGTGGCATTCCTGGCCAAACTATTCAGCAGCCTCATCGCCACCTGATGGAATTATCACTCATGAAATTCCAGAGCACAGAATGTTTCATACAGCAATTTATGGCGATGACTTAAGGCAGAAAGGAAGCGGGAAAGTGAAAAAGGCTGTCATGTTGAGAGTGAGAACTTTTCGGAAGAGGACTCGGAACAATAAAATCAGTCGTGAAGTGGTTGTTAGAAAGAAAGTGTTTCAACAGTAAATGGTTCGGTGAACAGGACAGCAGGCGACTGAAGCGACATCCTGGTCCGCTTTGGACAGCTTGATGATGTCACTGGTGGACAGCCTTGATGATGTATGTCACTGTGGACAGCCTTGATGATGTATGTCACTGTGTGCACAGCCTGATGATGTATGTCGCTGTGTGGACACCTTGATGATGTATGTCACTGTGTGGACAGCCTTGATGATGTATGTCACTGTGTGCACAGCCTGATGATGTATGTCGCTGTGTGGACAGCCTTGATGATGTATGTCACTGTGTGGACAGACTTGATGATGAATGTCACGTGTGCACAGCCTTGATATGTAATGTCGCTGTGTGGACAGCCTTGATGATGTATGTTACTGTGTGGACAGCCTTGATGATGTATGTCACTGTGTGCCCAGCCTTGATGATGTATGTCACTGTGTGGACAGTCTTGATGATGTATGTCACTGTGTGGACAGCCTTGATGATGTATGTCACTATGTGCACAGCCTTGATGATGTCACTGTTGGACAGCCTTGACGATGTATGTCACTGTGTGGACAGCCTTGATGATGTATGTCACTGTCAGCCTTGATGATGTCACTGTGTGACAGCCTTGATGATGTATGTCACTGTGTGGACAGCCTTGATGATGTATGTCACTGTGTGGACAGCCTTGATAATGTCACTGTGTGGACAGCCTTGATGATGTATGTCACTGGTGCACAGCCTTGATGATGTATGTCACTGTGTGCACAGCCTTGAAGATGCATGTCACTGTGTGCACAGCCTTGATGATGTATGTCACTGTGTGTACAGCCTTGATGATGTATGTCACTGTGTGTACAGCCTTGATGATGTATCTCACTGTGTGGACAGCCTTGATGATGAATGTCACTGTGTGCACAGCCTTGATGATGTATGTCACTGTGTCACAGGCTTGATGATGTATGTCACTGTGCACACCCTTGATGATGCATGTGACTGTGTGCACAGCCTTGGTGATGTCACTGTGTGCACAGCCTTGATGATGAATGTCACTGTGTGCACAGCCTTGATGATGTATGTCACTGTGTACACAGCCTTGATGATGTCACTGTGTGGGACAGCCTTGATGATGTATGTCACTGTGTGCACAGCCTTGATGATGTCACTGTGTGCACAGCCTTGATGATGTATGTCACTGTGTGTACAGCCTTGATGATGTATGTACACTGTGTACACAGCCTTGATGATGTCACTGTGTGCACAGCCTTGATGATGTATGTCACTGTGTGCACAGCCTTGATGATGTCACTGTGTGCACAGCCTTGATGATGTCACTGTGTGCACAGCCTTGATGATGTATGTCACTGTGTGCACAGCCTTGATGATGTATGTCACTGTGTGCACAGCCTTGATGATGTATGTCACTGTGTGCACACCCTTGATGTTGTTTGTCACTGTGGACAGCTTTGATGATGATGTCACTGTGTGGACAGCCTTGATGATGTATGTCACTGTGGGACAGCCTTGATGATGTATGTCACTGTGTGGACAGCCTTGATGATGTATGTCACTGTGTGCACACCTTGATGATGTCACTGTGTGCATAGGCTTGATGATGTCACTAAGTGCACAGCCTTGATGATGTATGTCACTGTGTGCACAGCCTGATGATGTTCACTGTGTGCACTGCCTTGATGATGTATGTCACTGTGTGCACAGCCTTGATGATGTCACTGTGTGCACACGCCTTGATGATGTATGTCACTGTGTGCACTGCCTGATGATGTATGTCACTGTGTGTACAGCCTTGATGATGTATGTCACTGTGTGCACAGCCTTGATGTCACTGTGTGCACAGCCTTGATGATGTATGTCACTGTGTGCACAGCTTAGGGCTGCCCCACCTGGACAAGTCCTGTCCTCGCCCCTCGGGTGGGGCAGTCATGGAACCGAAATGCTTGAGATCACTTGGAACATGATCCATTGGGCGCCTTGCTCTGTGGTCCGCTTGAAGAACGCCCTCAAATCATGGCTCAGGAACTTTAAAGATAACCCACTGGCAGGTGTCAGCTTGAACAACGGCCTCAACTCATGGCTCAGGTAACTTTAAAGATAATCCACTGGGCAGGTGTCAGCTTGAACAACGGCCTCAACGCTTGAAGAACTCCCTCAACTCATGGCTCAGGTAACTTCAAAGATAATCTACTGGGCACTCGGAATGAGTGGCGTGAATGCAAAGCCACTAATGTGGCACCGAAGATGGGACAAAAAAAATCTACGAAAAAAAAAGAAAAAACAACAAAAAACGAACAAACATAAAACCTGAGGTCAGCTTGAACAACGCCCCAACCCGTGGCTCAAGTAACTTTAAACCGACAGAGGTCAGCTTGAGCAATGCTTTATAGCTGTTCATGTGGGAGAAATTGAAATCCAATGGTTGAAGAACAAGAACAAAAACAAACAAAAGAAATACCACCTTAGTTTTCCAGTTCAAAAGAATCAGTGAGAATGATGAGGATTGGAGAGAGAGAGAGAGAGAGAGAAGAGAGAGAGAAGAGAGAGAAGAGAGAGAGAGAGTGAGTGTGTTGTGTGTGTGTGGGTGTGTGTGCGTGCGTGCGTGCGTGCGGGTGTGTGTGTGTGAGAGAGACACACAAGAGAGAGAGAGAGAGAGAGAGAGAGAGAGAGAGAGAGAGAGAGAGAAAAGAGAACACCCGTACGTTTGTGCACGCTCGTGGTGTGCGTGCGTGCGTGCGTACGTGTGTGTGTGTGTGTGTGTGTGTGCGTGCGTGTGTGTGTGTATGTGCGTGTGTGTGTGCGTGCGTGCGTGCGTGTGTGTGTGTGTGTCGAGTTCAAGAGTCAAATAAAACAAGGGTGGGGAAGACACGACTCAAGTGTGTGTGTGTGTGTGTGTGTGTGTGCGTGTGTGTGTGTGTGTGTGCGCGCGCGCGCGCGCGTTTGTGTATGTATGTGTGTGCGTGCGTGTGTGTGTGTACGTATGTGGTGTTTCAGCAAGCGTCCAGACTGTCTGTTCTTTGAGACGACGAGACTGAATGGAGTGTGCCAGTCACGTTACGGGACAGGCAGCACTTATAACTGGGTGCGTTCCTTCTCCATCGCTTGCCTCTCCCTGCAAACGATTCACAAGGAAGGCAGCAGTTACATGCATCTAACTCCAGGCTTTCTGCTACGATAGGAATTTCCAGTTTCAACAATACCCGGGTAACAGATTAACACAGCGGCACAAAACTACAGCTTTTAGAAAGCCAACCTCGGCAGAACTGCGTTTTCGTGAAAGAAGTGTGAAAAGAAGCGGGAACAGTGAACAGTGGATAACAAACAAGAGGGTAACTCTTGTTCCCATGATGAAATAAATACAGGCCCATAACTCCAAACGAATGTTGCTTACGACCTCGAATCACCCAGCAGATAATGACAGCACAGAGCACACAGAACAAACAAGAACCCCACCTCCCCACCCTTACAACTGTGTTTTCGTGTGTGTGTGTGTGTGTGTGTGTGGTTTAAAGAAAGTAAGCTATTCCTTGATTATTCTGTACATGTGTGCCTCTTGTCTACATTATGTCAGCGTTCTTCTTCTTCTTCTTCTTCCAGATGGGGATGTTTAACCTGCCCTGTGCCCTCAGTCTTCACGTAGACATTCTGGCACACAGGTGCATGCATTGTGTATTTTCGTGTAGCCGTACTCACCCATCTTAGGACATGAGCATCGGGATCTTTAGAGTCTGTGTATGATCTTAGTGCATGTGACACAGACTAGACCTCGGTTTATAGTCCCCATCCGAACGACTATATGAGAATGGAGTCAGAACCAATGTTAACTCGAGGGAAAAAATCCCCCTATACCGAAATTCGAACCCGCAACCCCAGGATCACGAGTCCGGCGCTCTAGCAACTGAGCTACCGGCACCCCTTCTCGTCAAATGAGTACCACGTATCTTTCCTTGTCTTTCCCACTTCACTTAGGGTTCTTTTCTACTGTGTGACTCTGTGTGTGTGTGTGTGTGTGCCGCCAAAATACAGTGATGTCGCCATCACGTCAAAGATGGGAAACAAGAGCTGGTTTCGTTCGTTTGCTGCATGTTACCTGGTATACTTACTTCCACCTGTTGCCCTTTGCATAGGCATGCATGCACACCGCGCGCACACACGCACGCAAGCGCGCGTACGCACAAACACACATACAACACACAAACACATACACACCACTGTAGACCAAGACAGCAGTTGCACAATTGCAGAGGAATCGCGGACAACGGGGAAGTGGGAGGGGGGGGGGGGGGTGGTGGTGGTGGGTGGTGGTAGCTAATTGATCTTTTTGGTCTATGCCGAGCTGATCAGTCACACGTAGCACTGCTTGCACGCATCCAAGCCCCCCCCCCCCCCCCCTTCAACTTTAATCGTGAAATTCAACGTCCATCTTGCGCCCAGTTTTGAAAAGACAAGCGATTGCTCGTTCTTCGTTTTCGTTGTCCTGCATGTTGTTTATCTTTCCTGAAGAAGACCAAAGAGGTCGAAACGCCGTCGTGTTTTGTGTTGTGATTTGTTTGTCCCTTTCTCCTGGCGTAACAATTATAATTTCTTTTCAAAATTTGTTTTGCTTCCTGCTTGCAGTCACCTCGCTTTAAAACTAATTTTAATCGTGTAGCACACAGCAGGCGAAGCAAGGCAAAAATTCAGCCGACCGCAAAAGGCCATAGCAGGCTGTCCACCGCGTTCAAATCAACTGAAAAGTCATCAAAAAAGAAAAAAAAATGATACACACAATCCTTTAAAATACACCTTTCTTTCCTTTTTACATACGTAGGCTGATACTCCCTGCGGACACTCCCTGTGTAGAAAGGCAAGGATTAATCCCATCTACCCAACAAAGGAGTGGACTTTTGCGTGCATGGCCATCTTTTATCCCACCATTAAGGCAGCCATACTCCCATCATTGGGAAAGGTGCATGCTATGTGTAACATGTCATCCATACCAACGGCAAACTGGCCTTCTCTTCTGAAGTTGGTGATGGGATTTTACGTATGAGCAAGATGTTATGCGTGCGTTCACACACAGAACCTCAGTTTATAGTCTCATTCGAAGGACTGTATGGGAAATGGAGTCAGAACCAATGTGAACTCCGAAGGAAAAATCCCCTTGTACCGAAACGGCCCGGCGGAGATTCGAACCCGCAACTTCAGAATCACCCAGATTACGAATTCGGCACTATACCACTGGGCTATTCTGGCCCCCATACACCTTCTACATACCGGAACTTCGTCAAAAATCTTTCTTCCGTAAAATCTTAGATCAGATGAAAAAATTTAATTTTACCCCCCCCCCCCCCCCCCCTCAGAAATTCAAGATCACATCAGGTGGGACATCTCTGAACAAGGTTTTCATGGAGTCTGCCGTAAAATGTTTATGTCTCACATCATGCAAGTCCCAACACTCTAGAAGAACGTGCGTCACTGTGAGTGGTACATGACCTGGAATGCACCATGGAGCTTCTTCACCTTGTAAAAGATAGGAATGGGTGTAAAAGGAGTGGCCTGCATGCAAACGGCACAAGAGTCTGTCGTCTTCGGTGACGGTGACCAGCTGTCTGTGACAGGACAGGACCCCTCTGAACGTGTCCTCCCTCTGCCAACGCCTGGAGTGCAAGGACAGTGCAGGCACCGTCCAGACCATGGACGCTCCGCAGGGCATCCCCTGTGGGCCCATGAAGGTAGGTCATCTTGCCCAGCCCAGTCAGTGGTCTCCCCTGATGTAGTGAATGTATATTGCGCATCGGCAAACTTTCGGGAGCAGGGTGTTATCATTATCTCCCTTTGTTTCTTTGCGAGATATTTCAGTTTAAATAGTGTGGTAGATAACACACACACAAATCATACATATGTAAATAAGTGAGCCACAAAGTTAAAAATAGCTACACAAAGTCGTTTCCCATACACACACAAAAACACGCCCCCACCTCTTATTCTCCCACCACCCCTATAATTAAGAAAAAAAAAAAAAAAAGCAGCAACATAATACAAGATTAAATGATGCAAGATCTTTAACAAAGATTACTTGTGTATGTAGTTTCTTTCTTGTTGTTTCTATGGCAAGTAATTTAAAAGGTCTATGTCTGCAGGCAAACTGGTATTTTTTCTCTTCGGATTTGCTGCTGTAAATTTATCCTCATTGTTATTTGTACAGTCCGCCCCTCCCTCCCTCTAAATCTCCTTCCCCATCTTCACCTCCGTCTTCCTCTTTCAATAATTCCCTGGAAGAATGTTTTAGCAATGCCGTAGGATCTTGGTACATGGCCACATCAACATAGCTGTCTTTCTTTAAATGTCAGCATATCTTCGCAAGGCCCGGGTATGGAGCAGAGGATCTGTTGACACGTGGAAATATCAATGGGACCCCCCATGGGCCACATACCATCTCCAAAGTTTTCTGTTTCCAGTGACAAATGCTCAGATCCCCTCCAAGTGTGAATGAATCTGTAGGTTAAGGTCCAGTTCAATAAGGCTTGCCATTTCAGCAGATAGCCAAGATGTTTTGCGTTTCACAAGGCAAATTTTGCACATGTGTGTGTGTGTGCGAGTGTGTGTGTACTTGTGTGTGTGTGAGTGTGTGTGTGTGTGTGTGTGAGTGTGTGTGTGTGCCAGTACAAGTCATTGTCATCAGCTGTAAAAGCTGACCTTTCTCGATTTCAGGAATGCGATGGTCTGGGAGCGTGCATCGCCAGTCTGTCTTCTGGTCAGTGTGGTGCTTGACCGCGCTTCCACTTACCACCGTGTTCAGATGACCAGTGCCAAGTGCTCTCATTTCATGTGCATGCATGAACAATTCATCAAGTCATCTTGCCCCCCTAATTCATAAATATCCATTCTTGAACATATTTTAGATATCTTCCTTTCTTATTAGTCTTCCTCAATACATGCTGGACAGGTTGTCAGCACTGACAAAAATACACAAGTGTCAGCAAGACAACAAATGTTTGAAGTCAACTCAAACGTCATACACAGTGCCAACAGTGACAGTCTTGCGCTGATCATTGCGACTTCCAAAGAAATAAATTAACTCAAAACATACCCAGCCATGGGCATTGGTTTTGGTATTTGTGTTTACACTATGCAGCCAGTCTTGTTCCAGTAAACTGAGTCTTCACTGGAAGGTTTTACTATGTGTTATAAGAACATTACTTGTCTGGAGTAACCACAACACACAAAGCTCACACATCACTGAGAAGCCAAACAAAAACTTCATTTGACACAGATGAATCCTTTATTATCAACACATCCAAAGAAAACTGCACACGCAATCAATGCATACATGACAAATCAATTACAAAAAGAATGTTCCAATACTGAAAACTAGACATCATCTGGGGAATGAATTGTACACATATGTTACTAAGTATCATTTGTGAAGTCTGCCTTTAGAGAATACTTTTTGCCAGAATTTGAGCCACACATTCTTGTTGCGGAAGAAATGAGGGAGAAGTAACACAAGAATATTATGAATGGGTGTGGGTTTTTTCCTCCCCAGTAGAGAGACATTCTTGACTGTTTGTATGCTACAATTCTTCATATCCTTCCAACTTTGGACTCAGGCCGATTGCATCATACTCATTCCACAGAGTCAAATGAACAACTTAACTACCGTGAGGCTGCTAGCTTAGTGTTGCTGCCTATCATTTAATTCTTCAGTAGCCTTAGCTTTGATTAACATATCACTGGCAACCAATGGAAAAACTTCTTATATTGATGCTTGGCCGTTCTCCATGGATATTGATCCATTTCAGGATACTGAATTTATTCATAACCTATGGATACAGCATCAGCATACCTTAGCATAAAATCACAACTTCTCCCAACTTTTTCTCAATATTTCAAGGCCTGTACTCACTGCTATTGTTCCTATGTATTGGCATGTTGTTGAAATATCAGGCACAGCCAGATGAGATTTTGTGCACAAGATTTAGGGAGAGTTGTCATTCTTTGGTCAAAGTGCACCAAGCCACCACCATCAATAACCGCTCAGGAACTTCCGTCTCAAGATTAGTTTCCCACTGTGCTTTTTTTCTCTTTTTACCTATACTTGTCATATTTTTGCCATGTACAAAATACGTTGGAATCATATGGATAAACAAGTCTGAAAAACATCTACACCATATCTGGAACATAAAGGGCAACAGAGGAAGAACAGTGAAAATATAATGGACAGATACAAATCGTGCTTTTACATTTACAACTGATAAAAAGCCAAGGACCAGCTCAGATTTTCAGCAAGTCCACATAAAGATTTGCGAAAACAGAACAAAGATTTCCTCACAGAACACTAACCGATTACAATGACCCTCGAGCCTTTGCCATGTGCTTGTGAATCATCCTTTCCCTGCATGCATATCAGAAATCCAGGCCATCTACCACAATTCTTACCTGTTTGCTAATCAGTTTGGCAAACAAGCCATTTACCGACAATGGCAATACATGATGCTGTGCCAACCCTGTGCAACATCTGTTCAGCATGATACTACGTAAACGAGCCGCTTCTATAGCCATGCCTCCGAGAACATAACTAAAACTCTGTGTCTGTGTCTGTATTCCTTGACTTTTTTTATTGGTAGTGCATATCCTCATGCAAAACACTTGTGATGGACAGACATCTGTAGTGTTGGTCAGGAAATCAGAGCGACTGTTCCAAAGATGCATCCGTAAACATGGTGACCTTGACTATGAGGCCCAGTCTGATCACCTCAGGCCCAACTCAAAGAATCATAATACGCAGAAGCACAAATGTTAGCATTTCCCCCCCCTTCAAAACCCCACCGTAGTCTGTGATATTAACCATTGTGCCACAGTGGTAGTCAAAAAAAACAGACTGGGCAGGTCTGTATGACCTACTTGTTCCAAACTGCCACAAGTTTTGATCTTGCTGTCATTTCATACTGAGGTGCTAGTATCTTTCAGTTGTGGTCCACATTTAAAAACATCTGCAAAAGCAAAACCAACCAACATACAGAAAAAATGGTTCATTTTCATGTCTTCTTCTTCCTTAAAAGCTGGTGCACTAAAAAATGAGTAGGTCACCAGCGCGCACTTCAACTGGATCAGGAACAAGCAAAGGAGCCACACAACTGCAGACTGATTTCCATTATTTCAAATGCCAGATACAAATGCTCACCTGGTGTGATAGTACCCATATCACTTGAACTGTTGAATGAAACGGGTGAACACAGAGAACAGAGAAGCGAGGCAAGAGGCACAGACTTCTATTTGTTGACAAGGCAAAATACAAACACGAAACAAGCTGCAAAAAAAAGTTGATTTAATACACAATAAGAAATAACACTTCCGTAAAGTGTTTTAAATAAGTATCATTCTGCACTATATTTTGTGTGTTAAGTTGTACTGGAATTTGCTTTCTGTAACGCTACAGTCTGGGCATTCAATTTTTTGCAAATGAAACACGTTCAGTTTCTCCCTTCAAAACATTCATTTCAGCCAAGAACCAATTACTACATGCATCATAAGTCTGTTTTCTTTTACATGGTGATTACAAAATGTTTAGCCAAACTCTGAAAGCAACAGCATACTTTCCAGCATAATTTTTACAGTTTAACAAAATCATAATTGCCCAGCAGTCCACACAGGGAATTTTCAAGATGGTGTACACAAGGGGAAATAATCAAATTCTCAAACGAAACAACACTATCAGTATCTACATCAATTACTGAAATGGTAAAAAAAGGAAAATGATTTAAATGGAGGGCTGCAATAGCTCAGTTAGTAGAGCACTGGACTTGTAATCCTGATGATCTTGGGCTGCTGGTTCAAATCTATGATGGGCCATTTCGCTACACTGGGATTTTTTTTTTTTTTCTTCGAATCAATATTCCTTCTGGCTCCATTTCCCAGAATGTCCTTTGAGTAAGACTATAAAACCGAGGTTCTGTGTGTAAACGCACGCAGAACATTTCGCACACATGTAAAATCCCATCACTGACTTTCAGAAGAGAAGGCCGGTTTGGCAGTTGGTATGGACCAGGTACTATGTGGCAAGTGCTTTATTCATCACACGGCCAGCTTCTGAAATAACTTGCAAGTGTTCTAGAGTACACAACAGAAGGCTGGTATGGCCCAGTTTTATGCTGTTTTGACTGTCTCTGAAGTGCTGAAGTTATTGCACGTGCCCAATTTTAGCTACAGTTTTTTAAAACCTGTGAAGACCTGGCAGAATTATATCAACAAGAACTTGAATGCATGACCGTTCAGTACAACTTAACTTGCTAAAGAGTATACATCTTTGTAGTCTTAAGGTCATTCCCGCAACCATTCAAGATAAGTCTGAAAGTCTAATGACCCCTTACCTGCACTTGTTTTCTCCACTGTTTACACATTTTCATTGCTTGTTTGTTTATTCCTGTCTTGTCCGAAAGAGAACAGGTTGTGGCTCATTGTCTGACAGTTTCTCATGTTTATTTGAAAGCTCAGTGTTTCAACAGGTGTTTTCACTTTCATGGTAAAATCGGTGGGAACCGTCATGGGCACACTGGCCATTGTTATGTTATCCATGTTGTACACGTTTTGGCACTTTTTTTTCATGTTTTTTCAGGGCTCTGTGGATTCTTGACTTTACCTTTTTCCCCAGCTAAAATAAGGTCAGGGACCATTCATGCCCAAATGGACACGCACACACACACACACACACACACACAGTGACAGAGTATATACAAAGTTTCCCTCATACCCTGAGGCAGACAAGGAACCTGTGTTTCTAACAAAGTATGGAAGAACCTCTACAAAACAATCCTCAGATGTCCTTAAAAGAAGGCTGGAATCACTAAGAACTAAATCTAATAAACACATGTAGACCAAAACAAAAAAAAATATTCCAGGAAAACTTCTTTTGGGAACTAAATCTAATACAGACAAAACCGAAAAATATTCCAGAAAAATGTCTTTAAAAGGAGGGAGTCTCTATTTGGAGATAAATCCGACATAGACCAAAATGGAAAATTTCCAGGAATTTTTTTTTTGGGGAAAGACTATTCAAAAGCTTCATTGAAGTAGAAACTTTCAAAAATCATTGTGCTAACACTGTCAAACACACGATTCCGCATACACACAATTCCACATATTCATATACACAGACATAATGTAAGTTTACCCTCTTAGTAAATCCTATATACCGATAAATATTAAGAAAAAAAAAAGCAGCCCCCCCCCCCCCCCCCCCCAAAAAAAAAAGCAAATTTCTAAGCTTCAGGAAATATTTACATTCATAGTTTGCAGAGCATAAAGCACATACACAGAACAGATGGATGTAACAATTCATGATGTTTTAATATAAAGAATAAAAATGTTATCTCTTCTCTGACTAAACAAACACCTTGTGCACTATAGTTGACCTTGTAACTATGTGAAAGCAGTACCAAAAAAAAAAAAAATCCAGAGGGTGCCAAACTGGCACTTGAAGTCGCAGACCAGCAGTATATGACAGAATAGGGATAACTGTAACAGACGTAAATTTGATCAACAAAAGCCATTATTTACAAAAACTGGGGGAAAAGTCAACCGACCAAAGGCTGCTAACTTCAGAAAATTGCCAGACACACTCTTCTCCCAGTAATAAACTCATGAATATATTTATGTAGCAAAACCTGTAACATCAGTAATAACTTCTCTACAATAAGAAAAAAAAAAGTTATTGCCCTTGTACCAATCAAAACAAATAACCAGCAGGTAAACAACAACGATACACATGAAACGAAAGCACAAATCGCCTAGGATGAGATCAAAAACAAGCACAAAAGGGAAACATGACAAAAGGGGATAGAAAGAATGTTTATTACAACAACAAATTCACAGAGCAATAGTCAACTGCTGACAAAGCAGTCTAAACGTAGTCATCTCACAGCTTAGCGTCCCATTTATCAGATGCACACGTACCTCTGTTTTATTGTTGTTCTGAAATTTTCACACAAAAAAAGCAGTCTCACACGCCATGAGCAAGTACTGAAGAACAGTGTTGACAACCCCGCTCCCTCCAGTCATTACAAAAAAAACATCTTGGCACAAATCGATTTACTAATGTTGCGAGGGTTTATGCAGATCTTTCAAACAACATTTTAAGGAGAATTCCGGTACAATCACTGTTATTTTCCAAGGGCCCTGAAATTCATGTGAATTGCTGAAAATACTGACATAACATACCGCACTCAAACACACATATCAGTAGATATACAAAAATGATATATGTGCAGATGTACAACTGACAATCACAGTTTGAATCGTCATGTCCAAATACAGTTCATTTCTTTTGTGTGTGTTTCCCATTCTCAGTAAAACAACAAAAAAAGGAATAACAGACAAAACACGTACAAGTAATAGACATCAAAGACAAAGTCCTCAAACTAACTGGGGGTAAGGGGGGAATGGGGGAGGAGAAAGGTGGAACAGGTAGAACAGTGAGGGTGGAAGGGTGGTGTTCAAATCTCAAGAACGTCAAAACACTTCTCTTAGGCCTGTACAAACCCTGGCTTAAAAAGTGCCTTTATCATTTCTTCTCACTGCCTCTCTTTCTAAGGCGCACAAATCTTCTCACTCTGTCACCTCAGAAGGGGTCATGGTCATTTTAACGTATGTGCTCTCTACTGCTCTCCAGCACATACATACAGCACACACACCTAATCTTTTCTCCTCTTTTTTCTTCTTCTCTGTCTTTCAGATCCAGCAACCCGCCCATAAAACAGACTCAATGGATATGAAGGAAGGAAATTAACACTTGACATATACCTCCATTGTTCTTTTCCTCTCTACTTCATGACAGATGGACAGTCTTCTAAAGTCAATGCCCCTGTTGGAGAGAGGGTTTACATAAAGGACATCTCCCCATTCCGAGATCATGGCCAAAGTCAGACCCCTTGAGCTTAAAAGCACAGTTTGTTGACAAAAACAGGGAAGTGCCCATGCATAGAATACTGCATTCTGATAAAACACAAGCAGATGGAAATACTGATATGTCAAAATACGCTTTGGTTTCTTCTGGTGCTTTTCCTTCACATTTTGTTTTCTTCACCAAATGAGCAATGCTGTTGAAGAGCAATTTCATTTCAGGATTTCAACATATGGAAAAATAAAAGGAAAGGTGGCCAGCTATATCTATAGCAGCATGTTCAACAGAAGACCCACTGACGATGAAAGTAATCAAGCTATCCATGTAGGAACATTTCATCAAACATACAACACTTGGTCTTGCCTTCGCTATGAATTATCTAAACAGAAAAAACTGATAGGCAATGTGCATATATAAACAATGAATAAACCAATGAACACTGTGTACTTGAATGCACTTTTATAACAATAAGCAATGTTCAAAATCCCTGTCAAAAGAATGTTTATCATACAGCACATTTTTTTTTCTCATAACAACAAAGGCCTCATTTCCTGACGAGCGTTTTCATACTGCCATAAACTCAGCACAACATAGAGATGAAAATGCCATCAACTCGGCACTACCGACAATGGCAAACTTCAGTTCCTCGATGGACATTCACCATAATTTTTCAGTCTTCCTCCTACATTGCCCCGAGTCTCCCTCTGGTAATCTCTACTCCATGTGTCCGCTGCCATCCTTTCCTCCACAAGCACCTGCCACTCATTTACACAGAGTTGCTTGTGATGTCTGTGAAAAGTAACAAACGCGTTTCTGTCTCGTTAGACACAACCACACACACTTCTACAATCACAAAGGTCATCATTCTACCACAACAATTATCGCTACTAGACAGCTGTTATGAAATACAACTATGCTGCCCTGCTTTTGTTTTTCTGTGATATGTTCTCTTCATTCATTATTCTAACAGTTCCTATTTTTAGAAATTGGGTTAAAAAAAAAAAAAAAGATGTTAAAACAACGATTGAAGCTTTACTACACATCATCTGGAGCTTGACATCACCACACGTACAAATAGAACTCCAAAAGGTTTTGCCACTCTGACAACGCTTTTAGGAGGGCAGGCAACTAGAGTGGAAGCAGAGGTGAGAAAAAAAACACAAAGAAGATACTAACATATTTCAGACACTGCCTCAACCACACATCCCCATCCCCCGGCTTCTCTTCCACAAGAGATCAACAGTATCAACAGTGCATGTAGACTTTAGAAAATCACTCTCTTGGAAAGTTCTCACTGAACTGCCCTCTGAAATCAAATGCACAGACTCCTTACAAATAGCAAAAAAAAAAAAAAAAAAAAAAAAAAGTCGGGACAGTTCTCTCTCACCTTCACGACTCTGAAGGAAAAAAAAATCCCAAAGCCCAATGGCTGCAGAGACAGTAAGTTTAAAGAGATTTACTTTATCCAAGGCACGACATAATGAATGTTAGATCCCCACTCTCTCTTTCTGCCCCCAAAAACTTCCCTGAACTGAATCACGTACCAACTTACTTGCAGGTGGACAGAGAATTTTCAAACGGCAAAAATCAGATACCATGAGAGGTCTGAACTCGCAACCATCACCTCTGCAGCTCACGCTCTAGACATCTGATCTGCGGCTTCTCTGTACAGCACAAACAGGAGTTGCATAAATGCCTATCCAAATGCCGAGCCAAACGCTGAGAAATTAAATATGTAAAAAACAACTACCCTCTTCCCCAACTATCACCTATAATTTATTTTTGGCCAACTGGATGGGCACAAGCACACAGCAGCTAGACATTTTTCTATCTTTATTTCAAAGATAATCTACGATTATTTTCTTTTTGTATAGCACAAAAATGACCTATGTACATAATCATGAGCACTGAACTTTTAGCCTGGTGACAGCAGAGGCAGTGTTCTGTGGTGAAGACTAGCATCATCGTTTACAGAAAACTGGAGATGAATAAGCATCTCATACCCATCATTTCTACAACACTAACCTTTCACGCCCACACATCAAACAAGAAGTTATCACAAAACCTTCACACAATTTGCAGCCAGCCAGGTTTCTGTTACTGGTAGTCAATGGAACGGTCCTCATACAGCATCAGCTGGGAGGACTGTGGAATGCTGCCGAAAATGACATCAACATTATTCGTTTCTTGCAACCTGATATGAAGCTGGAATTTCTATGAGCAGAAGTTGCCTGCTCTTCAATGGAAGAGTAGTCTGCCCACAAGTTTATTTTTACCTACTCCCCCAACTCCCTATGTAATTTTTTGTACCCATTAAAGCGGATTCTTGCGCACTGTTCTAACAGGGACAAGTTTCTGACTGTTGTGCATTCTGTCAAGTCCACGCCACACACTGAACTGCGTTTGACGTCTTGTTTGGAAGACGCGTGCCTACGCCAGCGCTTAAGGTTCAGTGGAGAAGGGGTTAAACTTGTCCAGACTGATATCAGTCTGTTCCCTATACAGCATGCTCTAATCTGCTGGGCCTCCAGCATCCACTGATTGCCCGAGAGCCATGTCAACCCCTTGTTTACAGCCATGTCAGCATGTCCAAAACCATGTCAACCCCTACTTTGAGCCATGCCACCCCTTGTTTTGAGCCATGTCAACCCTTTGTCTAAACCACGTCGACGCCTGTTTAGAGCTGTCGACCCCTTGTTGAAGGGTGATGTTGACACCTGGTGAATAAGCCAAGCTGACCAGGTGTGTCTGAGCCACACTGACCACAGGAATGACTGTGTGATCGTCAACAATCAGGGTCCTTACCAGCTGAACCATTAAAAAGTCCACGATTTTTCCATGACTGCAAATAAACTATTTTCACATACAAAACACATTCCTACTGTTATCAAAGTGGCCGATTCAGTGATGCCTTTAACCAGCTGCATGATTTTGCTCACTGACAAACATGCGTCTCCACTGAGCATGTTTGTTTCTTGAAACCTTTATCTGATTCCATGACTTAGACCATAATTCTGTGACTTTGCTGTCTTGGGAATTTCTCTTCCTTGAATTCCATGACTTTTCACAAACTGCACACAAACTCTCCAAGTTTTCTTCAAAAATCAAATCAGAGTTGTGTATGTGAATGGAACATCCAAGCCTTGTCAGAACATGAATATGAATATATTTGTAAAACTGTCAGCCTGAATCACCTTCAAGTCTCTTCAATCTCTGCAGGCAGACCTGGCTTACATAGCATAGCTCACACACCCATGGCAGGAATATTTTACCCAATGCTTCAACACAGCTTTCACAAAGCCATGGCTGAAAATGCTTATCCATTACATCCACACAACTTTCTCACAGCTTACATACACGCAAGTCTGAAATAGGTTGCCCTATGCTTCAACACAGCTTTCACAAAGCCATGGCCGAAAATGCTTATCCATTACATCCACCCAGATTCCTCACAGCTTACAAACACACAAGGCTAAAATAGCTTGCCCAAATGTTGCAAACAGTTCTCGCACACCTCACATACACGTGGCTGAAAAAAAAAAAAAACTTGCCCAAAGCATCAACACAAGCGCTCGCATAAACGTTTTTACTTCTGCTGATTAACATACATGAATGACATTAGGGTGTGGCTTTAGTGTGGCAACCTGTCACACCACATGAATAAAATACCCTCTTTTTGTTTGACAAGACCACTGAGTGAACTGTTTGAATATTTCTGAGTGTGGGAGACAAAGCCTCCTTGAGGTATGTAACCTTGACCTGCAATGAGGAATGTGACCTATGTGAATGAGGTGTAGCCTGGTCGCTGTTTTAGGGGAGAGAAGCTGGTGTCCTGCTGGTTGTAGCTGACGGACCACAGTCGTGGAGAGGTCGGCGAAGAGGCTTGTCTAGGGGAACCTGGATAACAAACCCCACACATATTTTGGAACATCTTGTTTCAGTGAATATTCATCGGCTGAACAACTACTAGGAATCATCACTTATGATAGTGTTACGATAGTGTTTAAAAAAAAAAAAAAAATCTCCTGCAGGGTTCCTACAAACTCCCATGAACAAAATTCAAGGCGTTTTCAAGGAGTGTTTTTTTTTTTTTAATTTTTATTTCAAGGCTACAATACTTGCGTAAAAATTGAAAAAAGAAAAGGCAGTTTGATTTTTCTGTGTTCAGGCTGATGACAAAAATTATTTAAAAACAAATTTTGTACAAAGGAAACAACAACAAAAATTGCTTTTCAAATAATTTTTTTCATCAACCTGAACGCAGAAAAATCAAACTGCCACTTCTTTTTTCAATTTTTATCAGAGTGAGTGTGCCAGTACACCACACATTAGAACATTAACAAACCCAGACTCTTTGTGTCCAACGCCAAAACACTAAAATCAGCAAAAATGTGTCCATTTGTAAGAGAACATACAGACTATGCATGGTGTGTGAGACTGGTTGGAGTAAAAAACAAAAAACCTAGTTAAAAATTTTTTTTTTTTGCAACCATCCTGCATTGTCGTCTGCTATTTAACCAAGGGAGATAATTTGTAACATCGTCAAAATTAATGAAGTTTCAAATTCTCTCCCTTGGGTAAATAGCAGACAGCAATAAAAAATTGCATCGATGTTTGTACAAAATTTGTTTTTAAATAATTCTTCATAAACCTCAACGCAGAAAAATCAAACTGCCATTTTTTTTTGCCACATTAAAATTTTTTGGAGCCGATGACTTGATTTTCAAAGGTTTTCAAGGAGGTTTTGGTCAACAACCACATTTTATTGATTTTCAAAGGTTTTCAAGGCCTTGAAATGCGCTGTCAGAATTCAAGGAGTTTCAAGGAGCGTACGAACCCTTCTCCTGGATAAGCTCAATCCTTTCCTAACACACAACAGACCCTTATTACAAATGCTGCATTCTGGGTCAACAGTCTCAACACATGCACGATGAAGTAGGCAAAGACGTCTGCACTGTCATACATGCCCCGGCACAGGCTCCATACCTCTTCACTTCTTTATGAACTGGCTGGTGCCAGCTTTGCTACAATCGATGCATAACCTGTTTTCCGTTGTTTTCTTTTCTTTCTGTGGTGAGGATTGATATATGTCCCATATCAGCTGAGCTCAGGGCACTTAAAAAGTCAACACTCAAACCACTACAATCACACAACACTGACCTTTATACCACAGCACACAACTCTGTCAATCATAATGCTCAGACCTGTCAATCATAATACTCGGACCTGCCAATCACAATAAACAGTCAATCACACGACACAAGACTGTCAGTCACAAGACATAAACCTGTCAATCACAATACACAGACTATCAATCACAAGACAATTAAAAATACACAGATCTATCCATCACAATACAGACCTGTTAATCACAAGACGCAGACCTATCACAACACACAAATTTGTCAAACACAATACTCAGACTTGTCGATCACAAGACAGACCTATCAATCACAATACACAGACCTATCAATCACAATACACAGACCTTTCAATCATGATACACACACCTTTCAATCACAAGGTGCAACATGTCTACGTAGCACACATATCTGTCTATCACAGTACTCAGACCTGTCAATCACAAGATGCAGACCTGTAAACCACAAAACTCAGACCAATCAATCACAATACTCAGACCTGTCAATCACAATACTCAGACCAATCAATCAAAAAAACTCAGACCAATCAATCACAAAACTCAGACCTGTCAATCCCAAGACGCAGACCTGTCAGTTATAAGACACATACCTGTCAATCTCTGTACACAGAACCCGTCAATCTCAGAACACTGACTGTCAATCACAAAACACAGACATCTGTCTGAATCACAGCACACAATGGTGTCAGGTCACACTCAACGACCCTGCCCTACTCGCAAGTGACCTGTGGACTGACCTTTCGTGGGAGAAGGCTGCAGGAAATGGTGGGGGAGGAGGAAGGGAGGAACCGCTCTGGTTCAGGAAGACGTTGGAGGTGGCAGTCGCTTTGTAGCGTGATCCTATCACCGCATGGTAACCTGAGCATACAAAAAAGCACATGTCATCTCCAAAGAGTAATTTGACAGCAAGAGGATTGCAAACCAGCTAAAACAGCTTCGATGTATAAAAGTGTACAGATGAAGCTATAACACGAACATAAATGTTGAGACGAGTCACCCAATAATGCCACAAACTGAAAGTAACGAGTCTCAAACCTACTGGTCTTCTGAACACAAAGATAGACCAATAAGTAATGCCAGGAAAAACAAGTCTTTTGTCAAAGATTAAAAAAAAAAGGAGGGGGGGGGGGGGGGGGGGGGGGGGGGGGAGAGAGGTGGAGAGAGAAAAAAGATGGGAGAAAAAGAAATTTAGCGTTAAACCCACCTTGACTGCCCTGGCACGAACGGCGTTCGAGATGGTTCGGGAAAGCTGTGTGCCCTTGCTTGAACGGCGTTCGAGATAATTTCATCATCAAAAATTTGGCGATTTAAAGAAGGGAGGCAAGGACAAAAAATGGTTAAAACGGTTGCAGGGGCCCTAAAGGACGGTTTCTTCCCTTTCGCAGGTCCCGCTGACTGACCGGCCGTGTCCATTTCGGTCAATAACTTCGGCAAAGTTCGGAGAGTTATTCTCGGTCGAAGATGGCGAGTCGAGCAGGGCAGTTCGATCAGGCGCGTGCCGTTTTCAAACGATCTAATGCTCTGAAGTGCTTCAAGAAGTTATCCGAGACCGTGAAAGCGATGGCGAAGACTTCAAAGAAGTGGAATGAAGCGATTCGGGAGGAAATAAAGTGATTACAATCAACACCACCCTTTGCTATCGGAGGTTGGTGTTGATGACGAAGCTGATTCCCCACTTCAAACCGAGCGATACCGGGCGCAAGTGGGGCTGAATCGAGAGTGACGAGCCGATTCCGGGGATGTCAAGTGCCCACTCCCTCCTTTCGTGAGAGGTCCGGGAAGAGAGCCCGAGGAAGGGGAGGGGGTTTGGGACAAGGCGAGGGTCCATGTGAGGGGGCGTGGCAGAGGAAGAGGTGTGGCACTCGTCAGTCGGAACTTGTTTCAGAATGGACATCATGCTGATTGCCCAAATCTCGACCTTTCTTTTCACGGTGACCCAGTATCAAGGTAAACATTGGCAATTTCAAGCCCATGGATTCGTGGAGTTGTTTTTGTGGGTGTGTGTGTGTGTTGTGTGGTGTGTGTGTGTGTGTGTGTGTGGCGTGTGTTGTGTGTGTGTCTTGTGAGTGTGTTGTGTGTTGTGTGTGTGTGTGTGGTGTGTGTGTGTTTTGTGTGGTTTTTTGTGCGGGCTGTGTGTGCGTGTGTGTTGTGTGAGAGAGAGAGAGAGAGAAGAGAGAGGGGAGAGAGAGAGAGAGAGAGAGAGAGAAAAGGGGCATGCTTGTGCATGGTGTGGGTATACATTGTGGTGTGTGTGTGTGTGTGTTTGGGTGTTTGCGTAGTGTTTGTGCATGGTGTGTGTGTGTGTGTGTGGTGCTTTTGCATGTGGTGCTCGGGTGTGTGTGTGGTGTGTGTGTGTGTTGTGTGTGTGTACTTTGTGTTGTGTACATGGTGTGTGTACATGCGCGCGTGTGTGTGTGTGGTGTGTGTGTGTGTGTGTGTGTGGGGTGTGTGTTTTGTGGTTGCTTTTGAATTGGTGTGTGGTGTGTGTGTGTGTGTGTGTGTGTGTGTGTGTACCCAAATGTGTGTCAGTCAACTATAACTTGCATTTACGGGCAGTAGTGTGGGATCCTGATCCTTCTGTCCATAGGTTCTGTTTTTGTGGTGTTTTCTCGCGACACCAGTGTATTTTTTTCAGTTGTTAGTGTGTTTTTCATCATCTGTGGTGTGGCCTTTTGTAGCTCATTCCTATCTTTAGCAGTCCTCTGGTGTTGTTTTTTTTGGGTGGTGGTTGGTTTGCAATGTTTTATTTATTACCTTCTGTGGAAAATGGCTTTTTATCAATCGCAACTTAGTTCATGAGTGAACCAAACCACATGTGTGAAAGAAAACGGGACAGAATAATTTGGAAGTTTTCACTTTGTGTTTGTTATTGTTTGTTCATCCTGCTAAACAAGGGCCAATTCCCCAGAGGCTTGCAATGTGCAACTGATGCTGTGGATAATGTTCAATTCCCTTTTTTCCCACGTTTTCCTGGGCTGGATGCCCCCCCCCCCCCCCCCCCCCCCCCCCCCCCCCCCCCAATGATAGGGTTGCTAAACATTTTATGCATTGTCAAAACTTTATTGTGAATACAGATGTTTGCCTGAAGTTCAAAGGATACTAACACCAGTTTTTTTTGGTATTTCATTGTGATTTTAGTGCTATAGTTTTGTTTATGTTCTGAAAGTGTCTGTTTTTCAAACAAAACATTCATCATTATAATATTTTTGGTCTACTCATTACAAACAAAATCAAACTATTGTGATATCGGTTGTAGCCAAGGATATAACAAGAAAATTTCCCCAAATATCAAGATATATGTCAAGAATTGAAAGAGCACTGGGCATATCAGTGAACCTACCTAAGAAAACCCAAAAATTTTGTCCCCTTGATACCTGGATTGTACTGTAAACCCCCGAAATGCATACATTTTTCATATAAAACAACAATGGGGTTGTAAATTCACTACCAAATTTACACAGGTGTTCAGTAAACAACTAAAACCACTTTGCTGGGTTTGTATGTTTTTTGTTTTGCTGCTGTGGGTTTTTGTATGCTTGCAAAATATAATTTTAAAAAAAAAAGTTGAATTATAAGATTAATTTTTTATAAATCAGAATGAACAAAATCAAATATATTTGCAGGTAAAATAGCCCTGGGTATGAGAAAAAACATGCCAAAAATCTAAGAGATATCTCCACAAATAAATGAGCACTGATCAAATTAGTGAACCTACCGCAAAAAGTCAAATTTTTGCTCCGGCACAGAAGGCAAAACATCAAAATACCTAAGGTAAAATTAAAATAAATCTCGCTGACAGACAATAAGTGTTCCATCCGAACAGAACATTTGTCTCTGAGTTACTCTTACCTGAATGAGACATCTGTCCATCACATCACATGGGGAGTGGCATCATGATTTTAAACTGTAGACTACAATTTCCTAATCTGATCTTGACAAACATCGTGATGATCTCAAAACAGGACTACATTCCTATTTTGATTCTTTTGACAAACCATTCTGTATATCTCAACACGGACTACAATTTCCCTGAATTTTGATTCTTTTGACAAACATCTGTGTCCTCAAACACGACTACAATTCCCGAATTGATTCTATGACACTTCTGTGAGACTCAAACAAGGACTACAATTTCCCTGAATTTGATTCTTTATGACAAACATTCTGTGATGATCCTCAAACACAGGACTACAATTTCTCTGAATTTTGATTCTTTATGACAAACATTCCGTGATGATCCTCAAACACAGGACTACAATTTCCTGAATTTTGATTCTTTATGACAAACATTCGTGATGATCCTCAAACACAGGACACAATTTCCTGAATTTTGATTCTTTATGACAAACATTCGTGATGATCCTCAAACACAGGACTACAATTTCCCTGAATTTTGATTCTTTATGACAAACATTCTGTGATGATCCTCAAACACAGGACTACAATTTCCTGAATTTTGATTCTTTATGACAAACATTCCGTGATGATCCTCAAACACAGGACTACAATTTCCTGAATTTTGATTCTTTATGACAAACATTCCTGTGATGATCCTCAAACACAGGACTACAATTTCCCTGAATTTTGATTCTTTATGACAAACATTCGTGATGATCCTCAAACACAGGACTACAATTTCTCTGAATTTTGATTCTTTATGACAAACATTCGTGATGATCCTCAAACACAGGACTACAATTTCCTGAATTTTGATTCTTTATGACAAACATTCTGTGATGATCCTCAAACACAGGACTACAATTTCTCTGAATTTTGATTCTTTATGACAAACATTCCGTGTGATCCTCAAACACAGGACTACAATTTCTCTGAATTTTGATTCTTTATGACAAACATTCCGTGATGATCCTCAAACACAGGACTACAATTTCTCTGAATTTTGATTCTTTATGACAAACATTCTGTATGATCCTCAAACACAGGACTACAATTTCTCTGAATTTTGATTCTTTATGACAAACATTCTGTGAGTGATCCTCAAACACAGGACTACAATTTCCTGAATTTTGATTCTTTATGACAAACATTCTGTGATGATCCTCAAACACAGGACTACAATTTCTCTGAATTTTGATTCTTTATGACAAACACCAAACATAGAACCACAATCTCCCAGAATTTGGATTCTTTATGACAAATATTTCCTTTTATCTTATTAATATCATCGTCATTTGTTTCTCTGTTTTTTTTTTCCATGGTCCTTCCTGCCCTTTGGCCTTTTTTTCAGAACCGGGGGCCGGAATAGCTCAGTTGGTAGAGCGCCGGACTCGCAATCTTGGTGATCCTGGGGTTGCGGGTTCGAATCTCCGCCGGGGCATTTCGGTACTTGGGGGATTTTTCCCTCGGAGTTAACATTGGTTCTGACTCCTTTTCCCATACAGTCTTCGAATGAGACTATAAACCGAGGTTCCGTGTGTGAACGCACGCATAATATCTTGCACACACGTAAAATCCCATCACCAACTTTCGGAAGAGTAGGCCAGTTTGGCCGTTGGTATGGATACACAATAGCATGCACCCTGCATGAGAAATGGAAAGAATGAAGGAAGTAAGGAAAATGAGTGAACGATATTGAACGATATTGACTGGATGACACGGGAAACGACTGAATGAAGCGCCAGCTGGCAGCTCTTCAGTCGGCACTACCCAGGTAGGCAGCCCGTTGTGTAAACGAGTGTGGATTGTAAAGCGCTTAGAGCTTGGTCTCTAGCCGAGAATAGGCGCTGTATAAGTATTCATTATTATTATTATCATTAACCTGTTGGATTGTGACAATCTCCCTGTGGAGGCCAGATCACCACAGAATCATCCGGCATCAAGGGCAGTCACTGTAACAGCACATGGTACACCATGTGTGACTGAACAACAACTGACCCATCCACCTCAAGGCCACTTCGCAGGACCCAAACATTTCTGCAACCAACAGGGCTCCCGTTGACATACAGCAAAAATCCTTGAAAATTTGGGAGGAGCGGGGAATGTCTTGGCAAGAGGGGGAGGAGGGGGGTACGGCTGGGGGAAAAAAGTCATACTTGCATCCAAAAAGGTGCAATCTCATGCATATCTCAGCATCACATGACATTATCGTTCATAGCCAAAACCATTCGTTCATACTGCTCTTGTCGATCTCTCATTTTTGCAGTGTCTTGTCATCACACTGATGAGAAAACCTGACAGAATCTTGCCTTCAGCCCTACAGACAAAATAAACACAAGCTGCTCTTGCAAACAGGTTTACACAAGATCACATGAAGGGTCATCTGCTTGCATACTAAAAACATGACCTGCATTCTGCGGATTTTATTCCCTCCTCTGCCTTCAATTTTTTCCTTTTAATTGAGAGACAATGTGTATGTGATGTGTGTTCTTGTTTTTTTTTTGTTGAGGGAGACTTTCTGTGTGTATGTATGTGTGAATGCGTATGTGCGTGTGAGTGTGTGTGTTGGGGTGTTTCTCATTTTTACATTTCTCTGGAATCTGCAACTATGTTGCAACGTCACCACAGACCATGGACTTACCCACAAGCACAGCAGCTCCAGTGGCCAGTATGATGATGAGCAGAACAAACCAGGACTGGTAGTTCTGCAAGGTGGAGCGGATCAGATAGCCCCAGCCCACGTCTTGCCGGTACTGTCCCAACCCTGCCACAGCAAGTCAAAGGCTCCTTACACACACATCACCCTGCAACAAACCATGGTGTCAGCCCACGTCTTGCCGGTACTGTCCCAACCCTGCCACAGCAAGTCAAAGGCTCCTTACACACACATCCGGTACTGTCCCAACCCTGCCACAGCAAGTCAAAGGCTCCTTACACACACATCACCCACACACCTCCCTCACAAAACCATGGTGTCAACGCAGACAAGACACCAATACCACCAACCTTCTGGGGTCAACAGTCAGGAATCTGGGGATGAAAGGGGTGGGTGGGTGGAGCGAAGGAGGGGCAGTTCGGCTCTAGTGGCTGAACGTGTGGGGGTTAAGAAGGAAATGCACATTCCTGCACATAATTGCCAACATCCACATAACTTTGTTGGGACTTTATTCTGCATTACTTTATCAAACCTATTCAAAAATGCCCCTCTACCCCCAAGCCCCACATTTTAAACAAAACTGTGAAAAGTTTGGACATTTTCAACTAAATTGGGGATTTCTGGAATAATTTCTAAATTTGGGAAATTCCAGAAATATTTAGAAACAGCTGGTAGCTCTGAGAAACTGATGCACATTATGAAATTTTTTTCCCTGTCCCATCTTCAGCTCCATCTCAGTGACATTGCACCCACACTGCTCATTCCTACTCCTCCTCCACAGCCACAGCCCGGTCCAACCTGCCACAGCCCTGACACTCCACAGGGAGCAGTCAGTGTCCAGTCATCAAGAGGGAACCCACCAGAGGAGATGCTGAACTGCTGCCAAGTCACTTTGGGTGGTATTCAGTGGCGCCTGTTCTGATCCAACATATGCAGGACACCACCTTTTAAGCCCTACTGACATCAATGATTTATTCGTCACGGAGACGGAATTAGTGATCTCTCCCTCCGGAGGGTGCCACCACATCCCTCCAATGAATTTGCCCATTCCGGTAACCTTGACAGAATCAAACCAAGGTCACAGACGAGGACAGGCAATCAAAACTGAGGTAACCATGAGAGCAGGTATTAAGGGCTATAAAATTTGAGACTTTTTTTTTCCCTAGGCTGATCCACGAGGATGAGGATGATGAAGATGAAGCTGTGGATTTTCATTCTGGTCTGAGACTGCATGACAGGGCGTACTCTACACTAAATCAAATCAGGTTGATCTAGAAATTTCTAAATGGGGGCTTTGCCCCATGTATGAAAATTTGGGGATCTGAACCAATAAGGGGGGCTTGGAAAGGAACACATATTTAGTTAAATTAACTTTTCAATAAAATCACATTTCATGAAAAGTTCTTACCTTGCAAAATTTCGCATCTTTTCTCTGACAATTTTACTCCTTTCTTGAGAAAAATAATACTCATAATGTTCACCCTTTCTGAAAAAAAAACTTCATGACACTCCTTCTCCAAAAGTCATCTGTCACATGAACATTCAATGGAACTAATGTCAAGAACTCACCAACCTCAAAATCACTCTGAAACTCCTCCGTTGCTCTGGATGATATACATCTTGCCAAAGACTGTTGCACTCCACACCTCAATCAAGCAAGTCAAACAGACGTATTAATGTGGAAGGTTTTCTTTTGCCATCCAGTACCACATCAGCATAGTCAACGATTCAGTTTTCTGATCACAGCTGTTTATGTGAAGCTGGAATTTCTGAGTGAAATTTGTACTGCTTCCTGTGGTCGGACTGACTACGACACGTGATGTGCAAAATTCGACAAACCTGGTAAAAGTATTCTCTTTTTGCTTGTAAGCACATCACAGAACACACTTTGCTCTATAAAAGCCAAGGCCTATCTTCGTCCATGTCCATAAAACAGTTTGCTGTTTGCCGTGTTCAGAATGCTGCACATTCAAGTTTTGATCTTCGCACTTCACAGTCTTGCACTGAATCTTCAAATCATGTTGACAGATCTATCGCAGTAGCCAAGAGAACAGTTGTTGGGTTGCTTGTTCGTCGATTCCACCCTCTATCTACTGTTCTCGTTTTCTTTCCGATGAACCTTGAAATAATCCAAATCGACGCCATGATTGCATACACGTGCAAATCCAACCGCCGAGTTGGTAAATTTAAGCGGGCCGTTGATGGCGAAAAGATGAAAAGACCAATCAAATACTTGTGTCCTCTTCGGAAGTAATGCATCTCGCTTGACTCGCGTTACAACGCAGCTCTTTACTTTTACGAGCGATCATGATTCGTTTAAGGGCATTTTCAGAATTTGGTTTTCCCGGCACAGTCGTGGATTGAGGGATGCGATAATTTGCGTGGAATCTTCATGCGGTCTAGATGGCAAACCCATCATAATGAATCCTGCATCAATCAGGCCCAAGAGATACAGACACCTGAAGTGTTGTCAGGAAATTGAGCAACACTCTCAGAGATGCATTTATTATGTGGATGAAACTGAACTGTGTGGTCCCAGTCTTCCCAACTGAACCCCTACCAAACTCAACTCTGGGTAGGAGCCGCTCAGGACAGATAATAAATGGCTCTGAAGGGAATCGATTCCATGACCTTCAAGTGGGAGTCTGTGATCCTAGAAACTTCGCTGCAGTGGCTGGTACACATTACACAAATGTTTGTTCCATTTGTAACAAGTGCTTGGATGATTTGAAAAAGAAGTGCAAGAAACTATTTGAGTATAACGCACGTGCCTGCAAGTGCAGACAAACCCATGCATACAGTCACCCACACACAGAGTACATACATAAAGACCGTCGCCCATCTCACATCATCATAACTGATATGTCCATGTAACACAATGTCAAAGCTTATATTCATATGAACAGTTTCACAGGCACATTCCATATCCTGCAACATTCTTCTGATACACTTTTTTGTGCAAAGACTTTCGACTGAACAACAACAAAATGCACATGGATTGCATGTTGACATAAACAGTACCAGTGTGTTACAAAGCCTTCGTCAACAGTCTAATTGTTTTGTTTCCTGATCATCATCTTTTCACACACATAAAAATACCTATATCAAGATACTTAAGCATCAGTTTATCTCAAGGGATCAAGTATTGATCTTCTGGTAACTTATTCACTTTGTTCCCATCATCCCGACGCCACATAATTTTCCTCTTTCCCCAAACAACAACAACAAAAATATTCACATTTCATCCTCCATGCCCTACTCACGAGGAATATCTGGCTTCTGTCCAATCAGCTTCACGGAGACAGGCACGCGCTGTTTCTGTCCTGTGCGCTGGTTGGCCAGCTCCACATGCAGGTCCAGCTGCTCCCTTCCCACAAGGTGAGGGAGTCGCGCAGACGCACGGGGTACAAGACCACCGCCCCCGACTGGGGGTCTGTCTCTGGACTCAGCACCTCGACCAAGGGGGGTCACTGGCCGACACCTTCACGGTGCCAAACACACACACACACACACAAACAAATCAACATCTGTCTTGTGATGGACTGGGGGAAGTGAGGCACAGGTAGGATGGGAGGAGACACAATAGTGTGGGGGTGGGGAGCAATCCAGTAACATTAAAACAGTCTATGGAACACTTAACAGGTTACCATTTTCAGTTTTGTTTTTGTGGTATGTGCTTTAACGCAGTCTTCTTCCTTCATCAGCAAAATCCAGAGCCCCCCCCCCCCCCCCCCCTCCCCTCAGTAAGGAAATATGGTTACACAAAACCGTTTTATCTTTTCCCTATCATGTTCTCTCACGCCCACACCACGTTTTTGTTTTGTTTTAAGTTTTCTTTCTATAACATCATTTTGTGGCACTAATACTGTATCTTATGACTGCTCTACTAATTTAAAGAGAAAGAATATTTCTCCAGTTTTTTAATGATTGACATGTGAGTCAACATTTTGAAGCACAGATGACTAAAGAAATGGCTGAAACATGTGTGATGTGCGTGCATCCATGTGTGGATATAAGTAGGTTGCATTTACATACTGTGCACAACTATGATCACAAAAAAGGTGAACAGTTCCATTCAAATCACACGTGTTTGACAGCATCCATAAAATTTAATCAGAAACAGTATATATTACTTGTCACATGACTGAACAACACATGCCAAAATAAAAGGATAAGAAATAAAATGTCAATCAAAAAAGCAAAACAATGTAACAACAGGCATACCAGATGAACAATACTGTGCTGTTTTCTGTTTGCAAAATTGATGAATAAATCCAATTACCTACTTTTACTTTCTTAGCTAAACTCCCATCAACTACTGTCCTTTTTGATCAAACATGCTTCATAGTCATATGGGGTTTTCTGACCTAAACATTGTATTGTTTTATTTTTTCCCCCTGCATAAACTTCCCTTTTGAAACATAATCAACCACTCCTGGACACAGTTAACGAGTTTTCAACAAGTAAATGCCACTTCATTTCTCTCCAACTTTTCCTGACAGTGCAAATGCTACCAACTATCAACCTTTAAAATTCCGCTTCATTTCTCTCCAACTTTCCCTGACAGTGCAAATGCTACCAAAATATCAACCCTTTAAAATGCCACTTCATTTCTTTCCAACTTTCCCTGACTGTGCAAACGTTGGCCACAGCAAACATGACCGGCAGCTGCCCATCTCACTATATGACAAAGACAGATCCTACAACCACCACCACACACACTGCAGTCCAGGCCACCGATGTAGCTACCTGTATGTGTTCCATGACCTTGGGCAGGGTGGCCACGCGCACAGAGCCCAGGGGGGACAGGGTGGACAGGTGGAGCTCCGTGTTGTAGACGTGGAAGGCAGGCAGGAAGTCCAGGCTGACCGCCTCGGAGTGCACCTCTGACTGCCCGTCCATGCGTGGCAAGGTGACCAGGAGGGTGAGGGAGGACAGGAGGGTGGACACTTGCTGGAGGATGGGGGCAACCCGCCACCGACTGAATCCAGCAGCCCTGCTCACCTGTTCACAGGTAAGTGCGTTAATTAAAAACTCTGAAAACTGACCGAGTACCTGTCTGGAATATCTGCTGTAAAATCCACATCCTCCCCCCTCCCCCCAATCACCTCTTGCCCTGCCAAACCACACAAACATGCCACACCATGTGATTTTTAGCCTAACCAAATAACAATGAATGTATGAATACGAAGCATTTTCTATGTAAGATTATGCAGAAGGGTGTCCACGTGAAATGATGCAGAATTCCAGAATCATCAAACATGCAATCTGTGAAACATTTCTTCTACTTTTTGATTAATAAAACGTTGTTATAATTCTCTCTTAGCATTACATACCCCCAAATCACAGGTACCCCTCTACTGCTTTATGTCTATAACTTAGTCAGAGAACTGAAAGAGGTGATCACGGTGTAACAAGATCTACCACAGCCAATGGCTTGAACTGAAGAGGAATGAGAGATGGAAAGTACACAAGGATCGGCCTAGCCAATGACTGCAACATACCTGAGGCAGCGTCGAACACTGGGTGGGCAGAAAAGATGTCCGCCACTCTGACGTCTGCCTGGTGATTGGTCAGCTGCAGGTGGCACAAGAAAGGGATGATGGGAGACTTATACCTCAGCTTCCTTTCACCCACTGGGGTGCTGCAGTTGTTACCTGTCAAAGAGCACCAGTTGCACAGTTTCACCTACATGTCACATAAAACCAAACCTGTCACAGCACTGTTTGCACAATTTCACCTACATGTCACATAAAAACAAACCTGTCACAGCACCATTTGCACAATTTCACCTACATGTCACATAAAAACAAACGAACAAACCTGTCTGAGTTCCGTTTGCAAATTCACTCCATGTCACGAACCAAAAAAAAAAAAAAAAAAAGAAAAAAGAAAAAAAAAAAAAGTTCCAGGAATTAAATTGCTGCAAGTTACCATATGACCGATTCAACTGCTGTGTTTATTACAAAACTCCAACTAATCTAAATAATCAACATAAGATGGCTATGACAGAAAAACAAACGAGCAACAGATTTGTCCTGTTCCTGGATGAGATTTCTCAAACAGCAAACAACACTGGGAAGCCTACATAAAACTGGAATGGCATTTGGGAGAGCGCAGACCTCCGCCACAGTCCACTGGCTCCTGAACCACTCTTAAACTTCACTGGGTTCATCCTTGGGCCACATCCTACCTTTCCACCAAGTGCTGTTAAAATCAGTCGAGCAGTTTTTTTTTGTTTTTTTTTTACGTCATCTTCCTCACAGACAGACAAATTAACAAAGGGTGAGCGAAAACCTGATGTCCTTGACTGAAAATATGACAACCCTGATAAATGTTACAAACTGCTTAAAAATGATCCTCACGTCGACTGACAGCCTAGGTGATTTCTGTTACTCATCAACATGAACATCACTGAAGCTAGATACAGGATACAACTAAACCTCTGCAGCCTCCTTAGGTCACATCTGTTTATGAACAGCAATACAGACGTCTTCTTTTGCCTCTGTTTGAGCTCACTGGTAATCTACATAATGGAATGCCCATTTTCCCTCCTGGTACATTTTTCATGTTTGTTCAGAGACTCACAAGTGACAGAAAAGTATTTTTGCCACTGCACCTGGTGAAGGCATTCACCACTGTTCGTTACCTGTCTGGCCACTGCACTGGTGAAGGCATTCACCACTGTTCGTTACCTGTCTGGCCACTGCACCTGGTGAAGGCATTCACCACTGTTCGTTATCTGTCTGGCCACTGCACCTGGTGAAGGCATTCACCACTGTTCGTTACCTGTCTGGCCACTGCACCTGGTGAAGGCATTCACCACTGTTCGTTACCTGTCTGGCCACTGCACCTGGTGAAGGCATTCACCACTGTTCGTTACCTGTCTGGCTCTTTGCCTGCTTCGCGTTCACAGCTGGTGGTCTGTTACCACCCTTCACCGCTGATAATGATGTAATAATGCCCGACAACTGTCAGTGGCCTGTAACTGTGGGTTGTGCATGGACAACAGCATGCAGCGGCCCCAACTTGCTGGACCACAAACAAGTAGCTGACACAAGTGGCTGCCAGAGAGGGCAGCCAGGCCAACGAACGCGTTCTCATGGCACGCAAGGACCGTGGCACCCAGAAATGGTTAGAGACCTGCGAGGGTGAACAGGCTCACAGGCCATCAGTGGGAAAGCATGGGCGGGACTCTTACCCTCTTCCCTCTACCTTTGGATAGACTGATCTACACAGTCTTCTCTCACTCCGTTAGCCGCACACTACTCTTTCATCTTCTGGAATATGACAGGTGTGAAGTGAAAGACTTTGCAATTTACAAACCAAACAAAGCTGGCTGATGTACACGACACTGCTGGACACCAAGTCTTGGTGATTTTTTCCCCCAAAATGAAAAGCACAAGCCAGGAGGCTGCTGTTACTTTTCAATCTTTTCTGGTTTCATTAAAAAAAAAAAATCAATACCATTATACAGAATTTAGCTAAAATCCAGATCTACTACCAGTAGTCTGCTCTGAGATGGTAAAAAACGAATTTCTATTTTATCACTGTAGTTAAACAAAATTCCCTTTTACTGTTTAAAAAATTTTTCTTTTATTTTGTTGTCTCATCTTTTATTCCAATTCCCTTTTTTGTTCTCTCTCCCCCATAACCAGTGGCATTACTCCCACTCCTCATTCCCACCACTACCTACACAGCCACACCCAGATGTGTACAGTGGCAGCTCCAGCACTGGCATCACTCCCACTGCTCATTCCCACCACAACCTACACAGCCACACCCAGGTGTGTACAGTGGCAGCTCCAACACTGGCATTACTCCCACTCCTCATTCCCACCACCACCTACACAGCCACACCCAGGTGTGTACAGTGGCAGCTCCAGCACTGGCGTTACTCCCACTGCTCATTCCCACCACTACCTACACAGCCACACCCAGATGTGTACAGTGGCAGCTCCAGCACTGGCGTTACTCCCACTGCTCATTCCCACCACTACCTACACAGCCACACCCAGATGTGTACAGTGGCAGCTCCAGCACTGGCGTTACTCCCACTCTCATTCCCACCACTACCTACACAGCCACACCCAGATGTGTACAGTGGCAGCTCCAGCACTGGCGTTACTCCCACTCCTCATTCCCACCACTACCTACACAGCCACACCCAGATGTGTACAGCAGTGCAGCTCCAACACTGGCATTACTCCCACTCCTCATTCCACCACTACCTACACAGCCCACCCAGATGTGTACAGCAGTGGCAGCTCCAGCACTGGCATTACCAGACCTTCCAATACCTAAATGGCTTGTCAGTATCTTTTGCAACTGTTCTCAGTATTTTCAAGCAGTTGCCAGTATTTTCATCGCATGCACGGCATAATCATGTTAGATATTTATTATATTATTTAAATGAGAAAAAAAACCTATAAACATAACCCCTGCATATAGTATAATGTACATGTACACACAACATACACAGACATTATAAAAATTATAGCTAAAAATCATTATAAAAGAACCATGGTTCACTAGCAGTCATACAGACACACAGAAGAGATACACAGGTGGGAAAACATGATGTCGCACAAAAACACAAACATAAGCAAAGGAGTATGATGCTGAAGATGTTTTCGCCTGTAGCCGACCCTTCGCAAGATGGGATACTCAGCAGCTCAGTGTGAATCTGGAAATCACGCTCCACAGTCACCACGATGGGAAACAATTTCTCCTCTCCTTCTTGACTGCCATCAGTGCCCAGTACAAAGGGGCCGTTTCTCATGGAGTCTGCAAGTCCGGCTGACACCTGACTACCACAGGTTCTCACAATTTCTGTCGTCTTCGTCCTTGCGCAGGCATAGCTTTCGGCAATTTTATTGCCTGGAAACATAGCTCTGAACAAGGGCCCAGCATGGTCGGAAGCACTCAGTGGAATGTTGTGCTCCACGAGGAAGTGAGTGAACAGGGTTTCAGCACGAATCACATCCTGCTCATCACATTTGTCTTTGGAAGAGACAGAGTCGAAAAAATTGGTAACTTTGGACGATTGCACCAGAGCTGCTCCTTTTTTCGTATGTCTTGCCGACTTCACGTGCCTGCCAACATCGTTGGCGCCACTGGCACTAATTACAAAGTCGAAATCGCACACCGTGCATCTGGCAAAAGTTGATCCAACTTTGGATTCCACTGTGCACGGGTACGTCTTAGTGTACGACTTCAGGAAGTGCTGATCTCGTTTCTGTTGCTTTTTTCCTCCACTGCCTGATGCCGTTGACTCCTCGATTTTCGCTTTTGCAAAGTTTTCTCCATTTTTCCCCCCTTGATTAAACTTGGACAATCTCTGGATAGTAGAACTTTCAACCGGAAAGCAGAAGCAACTCAAAAGTTTCGTTGATTGGACAAAAGTTGGAATAGCTTAACGCAACAGCTAACGCGATTGGTCGATGGTCGATGTTGAGGCAGGCAGAGGCTAAAAATAGCCATTCCATTGCCATGTTCGTCGCACACAAGCCAAGCCTTCCTTTCCCTTCTCTCTCTCTGTCTCTCTCAACCAGTGTCTGTGTAGTCGAAACACACGACTGAGCCATTCCATTGCGATGTTCGTCGCACACAAGCCAAGCCTTCCCTTCCCTTCTCTCTCTCTGTCTCTCTCGACCAGTGTCTGTGTAGTCGAAACACACGACTGGAACGGTTTTATTATGCCATTCTCGAGCTTATTTTTGGGAGATTTTATCTCCGTATTGATTGACAGTCGATCGTATTTTCCGTATTTTTCTTCTTCTCCGTACGAAAATACGGTGGGAACGGGACGGTTGGAAGGTCTGCATTACTCCCACTCCTCATTCCCACCACTACCTACACAGCCACACCCAGATGTGTGCAGTGGCAGCTCCAACACGGGCATCACTCCCACTCCTCATTCCCACCACTACCTACACAGCCACACCCAGATGTGTACAGTGGCAGCTCCAACACTGGCATTACTCCACTGCTCATTCCCACCACAACCTACACAGCCACACCCAGGTGTGTACAGTGGCAGCTCCAACACTGGCATTACTCCCACTCCTCATTCCCACCACCACCTACACAGCCACACCCAGGTGTGTACAGTGGCAGCTCCAGCACTGGCGTTACTCCCACTCCTCATTCCCACCACTACGTACACAGCCACACCCAGATGTGTGCAGTGGCAGCTCCAGCACTGGCAGTCCACAGGGAGCAGTCATCATGAGGCAACCCACCAGAGGAGACACTGCACTGCAGTCAAACTGCTTCAGCACTGTTTAGTGCTGCCTGTTCTGAACATGTTGCAAAACAACATGTCCATCCAATGACAACTCATGAACTTGCTGACAGCCACGTTGACATGCACTCACAGCAGACATGGACTGGAAACTGAAACTGAGGTCACCACCAGAACAAGGCATGAAGGAGAGAATGCAACGATCCCATGGCAAAACGATAATGTTTCTGACACTGCCTCATGCAAGTCTGAGTCAGCTCACTCTAAACTGCTGGGGAATACAACGATCCCATGGCAAAACGATAATGTTTCTGACACTGCCTCATGCAAGTCTGAGTCAGCTCACTCTAAACTGCTGGGGAATACAACGATCCCATGACAAAACGATAATGTTTCTGACACTGTCTCATGCAAATCTGAGTCAGCTCACTCTAAACTGCTGGGGAAAACTCTACCAACCAAAGGTGTGACAAATCAACATTTCAGTATGCAATCAACCTACAATTTAATGTGCAACCGACTGAAGACACCTGAGTATCTCTCTCTGGTTTTCCTTCAGCTTTTAGAAGACTTGACTTGAATAATACTGGTTTAATTCTGGCTGAAATATCACCTTCACAGAAAATGAATTTCTTTTCTTTTCTTTCTGCGTACGCAGGCTGATACTCCTGCGGACACTCCCTGTATAGCCAGGCAGTGGAGTTTTGTGTGTATGACCCTTTTCTATCCCGCCATTAAGGCAGCCATACTCCATCTTCGGGGAACCACACAGAAAATGAATGAAGAATGAAAGGTTTTCTAGCCTGCTAGGTGAAGGTGACGGACATCTCACCTTTCAGTGCCGCTGGTGAGATGAAGAAGACAGGTATGAACTGGGCAGAAGAGTCAGGGTGGGTGGTCAGGTACTTCACTGCAGGTCTCACCTCTATTCTCTCCACAGGTATTACGCTCACCTGATCCACATGCACAATCACATAAATTCATAGTAATGGCATTTTCAATCAGTTATAAATACATCATAAATCAATTGAAATTATTTTTCAATGCACATCACATCAATTCTTGTGTACCAATAGACAAAGACGGTCAAAAACGGGATGTGACACAAGTTAAAAAAAACAAAAAAACAAAGAGAGAGAGAGACTGGATGTGACATAAATAAAAGTCAACTTGCATGCTGTGCATGTCATCGTGCATGACTCATAAAATTGTTCACTGAATCACATTGATTTTCAATTATTTTGCTCATTTCCATCAAGAGATATACTAGTCAAAAATGTTCAAAAGACTGACAATTGCTACCATTTCTCATGCAAGTTTACACAAAGATGTGTGTGCGATGTAGACATCCACTATGTTTGACATTCAGTATCCTCTTTTGCCATCTCATCTCAGCCACACAATTATACTTCACTGTCACAGACAATATAGCGTCCCGTCAAGGATCATAGGGACACTTCTCTGGGGGTGGGGGTGGGGGGTGGGGGGAGGGGGATTCAGAGAGTTTACAAGGACATTTCATAATTCACGTGGGAATGTTTTCATTCAGATGAAGCAACGTCTTTAAAATCTACACAAAGTTACTCTCCTTTTAAGTCCTTGCATAGCAACCAAGATTGAGTGAAGCTCAGCAGCTGACGCCTTAATATTGTTCCAAAGTATATTACAGCATTTACAATGCAACTATTTTCTTCGCTCTTTCATTTTTGGCTCAAAAGAATCTGGAATATTGTTGACAGCTGGTAGCAATTTCACATTGGACTGTACAGAAGAATGTTTCCTAGGTACTGCTTTTTCAAGATTTCCTTAAAAGCTCCACGATTTTCAGGGCCATGAGAGGACCCTGGGGAGAAGAGCGTGCCATAGCCCTGTTCCGGGGTCATGGCGATTCCTGTTCCCATGAAGGTAAAAACATAGCGCAGCTGGAATGGTCAAGGTTGGCCAACCAAAACAATGCTTACAAAAAACGCAAAGGGAATGCAAGAGCTTTTGCACACTAAGGTGGTGACTATGAACATCAATGCATAGCTTGAGTGTTTTTTTTTCTAATAAAAAAAAAAGGAAAAAAAAGAAGAAAGAAAATAGCCCATTATATTTCACATCCAGAATTTACCTCAGTGTTGGTGACCACATCCGTGGAGACGGAATACGACAGCGTGGAATGTCCCACGGACACTGCCTTCCCTACACCAGTCTGTCCGTCCACCTGCACGCTGCTTCCACCGCTCTGCCACTCCCCGGCGTCACCTGACAGCACACATATCACACCTGACTACGCACATGACAACACACACATCACACCTGTCTCTGTCAATATTCATCATCAAACATTTGACAACTTGCATGTCACACCTGTCTCCCGGACTGTCAATATCCATTGTCAAACACTTGCCTCACAACATCCATATCACACCTGTCTCCTTGACGGTCAATATCCATTGTCACTCGCTCACCTAACTGAATACATACAACGCCTATTTCCCTGACTGTCAGTATCCACTGTCACTCACCTGACAACATATGTATCACACCTGCCTTCCTGACTGTCAATATCCATTGTCAAACACTTGCTCACAACATCCATATCACACCTGTCTCCTTGACTGTCAATATCCATTGTCAAACACTCGCCTCACAACATCCATATCACACCTGTCTCCTTGACTGTCAATATCCATTGTCAAACACTCGCCTCACAACATCCATATCACACCTGTCTCCTTGACTGTCAATATCCATTTTCAAACACTCGCCTCACAACATCCATATCACACCTGTCTCCTTGACGGTCAATATATGCATTGTCACTCACTCATCTGACTGAATACGTACAACGTCAATAACCCTGTCAGTATCCACTGTCACTCACCTGACAACATATATATCACACCTGTCTCCCTGACTGTCAATATCTACCATCAAGCAATCCCTGCCTCATCTGTTAACATACACATCACACCTGGCTTCCTGATTGTCAGTGGCCATTGTCGATCACTCTCACCACAAAATATGAACCATATCTGTCTCCGTAACCGTATACATCGATTGTCAAACACTCCCTGCCTGACCTGACAAATGACTTATCACACGTGCCTCCCTGAATGTCAAACTCCATTATCAAACCGGTCTCTCTGAGAATAATGAACACACACGTCATCTGAGAATCCATTCTCTACTTCACACTGCCCCCCCACCCCCCTCCTCTAACCTCTCCGCTAAACAACACTATCATACTTTCTCCAGACCATTGTGTTCATCTCCAATACAAGCTACACATGTTTCCTTCTGATGCCAAACATCATAACCACACTACTCCCTTTTAACAATACTAAAAAAATACATGAGTACATTTGGACTGAAATTTTAGCACACATGGAATGGCTTTTTTTGAAAGCAGAAAGAAATCTGGGTAACATTAAAGTCCCTTCTTTGAGTTTAAGGTACTCAAATGTATCACAATTGTCTTTCTTGATCACTAAAACCAACATCACCCCTATCTCCCAGAAATCCAATATCAATACACACAATTCTGAACAGAGCACCACACACACAATTCGACAAGCATGCCCATCCATATCTAATTCAGTTATCCATACTGCTCTTACAGTTACTACAACTAGACCAGCCTGAATATCAAGCCAAAGTTACATGGGCAACTTTTCATTAGTCACTCTCCTGTTTATGTTAAAGGTCTACTTTAGAGGTTTTCGATAATTGGTCAGCTTATGCAGAAATATGAAATGTTTGATAAATTGGTAAAATAAACATCCGATTCGCTCCCAATCACACGAAATCGATCCGCGAAAGTGGGCATTTTCACCTGTAATCAAGAAAACGGGAGGTAATCAACTAAATCTTGGCATGGCTTAACTGCTCTTGGATGTGACGTCACATGATGGACAGCGACGGCGACAGAAAGCGATTCTGATGGTTTTTGCACATCTCGCTCGGTATTTAATTTATCATGTAAAAGCAGTGACCATGATTGCGACAGCCAATGTGACTCTGGGGATGTTTCTGCAAGGCCTGTACCTTATCAGTTTGAACGCCAAGTTCTTTTTACCACGTCAGTTCAGTTCCAGCAGGACGCCCGAACACAGCATTCCGAAGGCGTACGGACTTTACCGAAGTCTCGAAGGAGGCTACCGACTGACTTCTTGATGCGATCACGCGTGGACGGCGAGCGGAGATTCTCCTTCCAGCCTTAACGTGTTCATTCAGTTTAACAAGTGTGATCTGTCCATAGATAAGAACAGAATAAACGTGCGACTATCGTACTCATCTGTACGAGCTTACCACTCCGCCTTCAAAGTATACGCGCACAATGCAGACGAAGTTTTTGAGCCATTCGAACGGGCTCGGCAATTGTCGGAATAGCTCGTTTCCGCGGTCCAGCTGGAACTGACGTGATAAAAAGAACTGTAGCTGCCCGGCATGGTTGCACGAACCGAATCCACTTCTTTCGAGTATCTGGATCAGATGGAAATGTGTGCAAAGAATATCCGTCTCCTGCTGAGCTGCTGCACTCGCCTACAGCACAATATCTGCCACCCCCTCGTGACTTTTTAGGCTGTGGGGGATCGCAACTCGTGTTGATTTCACTTGGCGTTGGCTTGTTGTGTAGGTCGCGGCTGACGGCCAGTCCATCAAGTGACGTCACGGTTTTCGGTCTACCGCGCGGGGTTTGAACAGGTGTGCAAAAGTCGTTTTTTATCAATTAAATTCTTCCGGCGAATTTTTTTGAAAAATGAATACCATACTGTAGTTATATGACATGGAGACCTGTTTTTAACAAATTATCAAAAATCTCTAAAGTAGACCTTTAAAACTGCCTGGACTGCCAGAAGTAAAGCACAGAACAGCCAGCCATTTCATAGCTCCCAAAAATTTCACTAACATTTCACGCCCAAACCACTTCTTGTTACAATTATCATTTCTATGCAAGACAGGACACTGACTCAGCTGACCGGCCAACATCATGGAATATCTGTGCTATAGAAGACGCCGACTCAGTACAGTGGCCAACATCATGGAATATCTATGCTATAGAACACATTGACTCAGTACAGTGGCCAACATCATGGAATATCTATGCTATAGAACACATTGACTCAGTACAGTGGCCAACATCATGGAATATCTATGCTATAGAACACATTGACTCAGTACAGTGGCCAACATCAGGGAATATCTATGCCATAGAAGACGCTGACTCAGTATAGTGGCCAACATCATGGAATATCTATGCTATAGAAGACGCCGACTCAGTATAGTGGCCAACATCATGGAATATCTATGCTATAGAAGACACCGACTCAGTAGAGTGGCCAACATCATGGAATATCTATGCTATAGAAGACACCGACTCAGTAGAGTGGCCAACATCATGGAATATCTATGCTATAGAAGACGCTGACTCAGTAGAGTGGCCAACATCATGGACTATCTATGCTATAGAAGATGCTGACTCAGCAGAGTGGCCAACATCAGGGAATATCTATGCTATAGAACACGCTGACTCAGTAACAGGCAATATCGTGGAAGATCGACCATCCAGCAACAGGCAATGAGCTCGACAGCAGACACGTTCTTTCTGATTTTCATGTCTTTCTCCATGGCTGACCTTTGTCGTTGACGAGGGGCGTGGTGAAGCACATGACAGAGCCCAGGGCCAGCACGGCGTGGGCAGGAGTGATGGCTGGCTGCACCGGTATGCTGATGTAGTCCGCCACCCAGGGGTTCCTCTTGTCCCACACCTGTACCCCATTATTTCACGTCTGTTAAATCTGCCCGCAGGTCTTCTTTGCCACAAATATTTTGGGTGTTGCAGGGATTGCAGTCTCTTTACTATACTTATTTTTCTGACAAAATGTTACAACAATCAAATGTCTTTCTTTTTTCTTTATCAACACACTAAACAATGACGATAATCTTGGTCTTAACTATCACTTGGACTATTTGCTTAACATGCTTTACTTTGTTTTTTTTTTTTTTTTTTTTTTTTTTTTGGGGGGGGGGGGGGTTGTAAGTAGGCACAAACACAACAACTAAGTTTTACAATAACTTTTGAGTATTTCCTACATGAATTGCAGGCACATAAGAACTGAAGGAAAGACAAATAAAACAGGAAAAAGTTAAAAAGATGAGCCAAAATGATGATGTACGGCTCAGAGACTGTTCACCATGTAAAATTAACGCTCATCATCAGGGTACATGAAGCTGTACCGAAGAAAAAGACTAAAAGGAAGTGAAACAGATAGAAATGGATCCCGATGTATGGTTATACTGTCAACAGATATGAATAGCTCTAGATGTATGGTTATACTGTCAACAGATATGAATAGCTCTAGATGTATGGTAATACTGTCAACAGATATGAATAGCTCTAGATGTATGGTTATACTGTCAACAGATATGAATAGTTCCTGATGCATGGTTATACTGTCAACAGATATGAATAGTTCCTGATGTATGGTTATACTGTCAACAGATATGAATAGCTCTAGATGTATGGTTATACTGTCAACAGATATGAATAGTTCCTGATGTATGGTTATACTGTCAACAGATATAAATAGTTCCTGATGTATGGTTATACTGTCAACAGATATAAATAGTTCCTGATGTATGGTTATACTGTCAACAGATATGAATAGTTCCGGATGTATGGTTATACTGCCAACAGATATGAATAGTTCTAGATGTATGGTTATACTGTCAACAGATATGAATAGTTCTAAATGTATGGTTATACTGTCAACAGATATGAATAGTTCCTGATGTATGGTTATACTGTCAACAGATATAAATAGTTCTAGATGTATGGTTATACTGTCAACAGATATGAATAGCTCTAGATGTATGGTTATACTGTCAACAGATATAAATAGTTCTAGATGTATGGTTATACTGTCAACAGATATGAATAGCTCTAGATATATGGTTATACTGTCAACAGATATAGTTCCTGATGTATGGTTATACTGTCAACAGATATAAATAGTTCCTGATGTATGGTTATACTGTCAACGATATAAATAGTTCCTGATGTATGGTTATACTGTCAACAAGTATAAATAGTTCCTGATGTATGGTTATACTGTCAACAGATATGAATAGTTCCTGATGTATGGTTATACTGTCAACAGATATAAATAGTTCCTGATGTATGGTTATACTGTCAACAGATATGAATAGCTCTAGATGTATGGTTATACTGTCAACAGACATGAATAGTTCCTGATGTATGGTTATACTGTCAACAGATAAGAATAGTTCTTGATGTATGGTTATACTGTCAACAGACATGAATAGTTCCTGATGTATGGTTATACCAGGGGGAAAGTTGGGAATCCTGAAAATAAGGAAAATGTATGCCGGGGGTCCAGGGGGCCGCAGAGGCCCCCTGGCGGGGTCAAGGGGCAGCGCCCCCTTGTGGGGGTTCAGGGGGCGCAAAGCTGAAGCAAATTTTAAAATTGTACTACCATTTGGAGCAATTTCATGCTATTTCCAGCTAAATAAATACAATAATATGAGTACCAATTATTTTAGGTAAAAGGTTAACTTCACTTGACCATACAGTAAGTCTTAAGATTTCCATATTTCAATACTGCATTATTAACACAAATAAACCCTTACACTCGAGTCAACAGTCACACACACACACTGATCCAACATGGATGACATGACCAATATTCACTTAAATTTTAATCCTCACACAGCCTATAAATGTGATTCCCAGAGTTGACTGATTAATTTGATTTCTCTGTAGAATAAAATTCCTTCTTGAAGGCACCTGCAACGCCGTGTGTGGCCATGTATGCCGCTGGGGTCTTCGAGAGGGTTGCCTTCATGAGGGCCGACTTGTCCTCCGCAGTCCGTTGGCACAGAGCCAGCAGTTGTGGAGCCAGTCGATATGGCAGACAATTTTCTGCCAGGAAGCTGGTCAAGACGAATCGCTGCTCAGCAATTCTGTCGGCCATTGGCAGGAAACAGTCCTTGGCCGATTCTCCATTCTTGCTGGTGGAGCTTTTTTGCCAGCTTCACATTGGACTTCTCAACCTGAAACAGCACAAAACGCTTTTTTATTTTACTTATTTTTGTTTTTTAATTCTATTAAAATTATTTTTGTTTTTAATTCTACTTATTCATATTTTTTAAACTTGTTATTGCAATCTATGAAGTCAAAACAAAGCAAGGTGGCATTCAATTTCAAATCCAGATTTTAAAAAATGCATTCAGGAGTTTAAAATAAAAACTAAACCAATGCTCTGGCCTACACAAATAGGCTGGATGGCGAGGGGGAAAAAGGCAAAAAGTAGAGTTCTGGTTTACTTTGGTTGTAGTAGTGGTACTATATCTACATAGAGTAAGAGCAAGCTCTAAAAAAAAAAAAAAAAAAAAAAAAAAATTCCTTACTATCAAACACAGACTTGTCAAACACCATCAGTTTTAAATGGATCAGAATGGCAATTTTCATAGAATTTTTTACCTCGCAACCAAAACACTTGCAGTACCCCCCCCCCCCCCCCCCCCCCCCCACCCCGGGTTATCAACATGCTGATCATGGTTGCTTAAAGGGAAGAAGAAGCAGAAGAAGAAGAAGAAAAAAAGAGAGAGAGAGAGAGAGAGAGAGAGAGAGAGAGAGAGAGAGAGAGAGAGAGAGAGAGAGAGAGAGAGACAAACCTGGCGGTTTTTGACATGCTGGGGATGCTTGGAATGGTCCAAAAGCAGCCTTTTTCCAGTGCTGCTGTATTTGATAACCTTCCCGCACGCGACGCAAAAACACTCTGCGGGCCTTTCCATTTTCCAAAACCACACACGATGTTCCTCCCCTTTGCCGATTTCGCCGTCTTTGTTTGGGCCTCTCTCGTCCAGCCAATTCCACCTCCATTTGTTTTTACGCCGCTATCCACTTCACTGGCTCGCTTGTCGCCTTCATTTATGTAAGGCATTGCGATTTTTCCGCGAAAGCATCCAACACATAGAAGAAACAGGCGAAGGAACACGTGTGGTGGTCACAGGCACTGGCGAAAACAAAACGGAAACCCACTTCCGGTCGGTCGATCGGATAATACGGAACGGCGCGAAGTCGAAACTTTGATTCGGTAGTGGAGTTGCTGGTCGGAAAACGGAACGGAATAAAAAAAAAATTTCGAAATTAAGGAAATTCCGATTTGTAAATTTCCAAAATAAGGATTTTCCGATTTCCGAGCGGTAACTTTCCCCCCTGTTATACTGTCAACAGATATGAATAGTTCTCGATGTATGGTTATACTGTCAACAGATATGAATAGTTCTCGATGTATGGTTATACTGTCAACAGATATGAATAGTTCTTGATGTATGGTTATCCTGTCAACAGATATGAATAGTTCTTGATGTATGGTATACTGTCAGCGATGATTCTTACGCACAAATAAGCGATAATTCTTACGCACTGGAATTTACCGTGATGCACTGATTTTCTCCTGTTCGTATTACAACTCTGAGCAGCGCATCATGCACAAAGGCTTGCGTCCTGTTCACCACGATCAAATAAAAATGTAAATTTCCTTGGCGTTTTAGAACATTCTGAATCGATGAACAGCTTCTGCTTGAGAACTCTTCTCTACTGAAAACTAACAAGAGTCGTCAAAACAGACCAGGCCTATCCAGTCTATGATTGGACCACAAGATCTCGTGATTCAGCTAAGTGGGAAAAGCATAGAAATCTGTAAAAATTTCAGCTTTACGGAAAAAAAGCCGACAGTTCAGTTGTGGCTCCTGGGTGATAATCCAACGAATGGAACAAAAGTCGAACGATCTATGCAACATGACCAGTTCGGTTAATTAAAATGGCTCCATTCTGGCCGTATGGATGTGTTGCTCACAGAGCAAGAATGGCCAGTCTACAGTTTTGTTATAGGTTCCACCTGGCTTCCAATGATCATTGCATGGGGATTTTGGAATTTGGTCATACAATAAAATATTTCAACACTGAAAGAAATGGGTCGCACAGTGGAAATTCTGTGATGATAATCGAAGAGGACATCCCCAAATCAAGTTTCACTGTTAAAATCCTGATAGTGTAGGTGCTAACATTTACTCATGTTAGTTGATAACACTTTAAAAACATAGGAACACGAATATGATTAAATGATATTTAGCAGTCTGGAATGTTTTATTAACTTTATTATAAGAACCTCTTTTCTTATGTATTTCTGTCTCTTTCTCTGTGGATACGTGTGTGAGCCAGTGACAGCACGCTCGTGTGTGTGTGTGTGGTGCATGTGTGTTCACTACACTTTCCAGCAGTTATTAATGGAGACCCCCTAAATATTTTTGTGACCCCCTGAAAATTTGGAAGTGAGTTTTTCGTACTGAGTCTGACCCCCTAATTTTTTTGGAAATAATTATCACTGACTGTCAACAGATATGAACAGTTCCTACAATAGGGTTAGTCTGTCAGACAGATATGAGTTCCTCAAGTATGATTATTCTGCCAGACAGATAGGACTACTTTCTGAAGCAGTCAAGTATGAATACTTCCTAAGAGTTATTGGACGCTGCACCAAAAAATGCTTACCCACACATATACAAGTTCCCTGATACTGACCTTCAGTGTTGTCTGCCCCACCTCTGCGGCCCGTACCACCAGGGAATTATTGGTGGGTCCATTTGACACATGGAGCAGGTCATACCTGTCAACGAATCACGCATTTTTCACACACGTCTACAGCAGCAAAAACACAGGCTCTGCACCGAGGGGAAGCAAAAAATCCCTGAAAATTCTAAGGTATCTGGAGACATGCCATCCTTCCAACTTTAAATACGTTGAAACTTGCTTTGAAAATGATGCATGATCTGATTCAAAACTGAGCATCGAGCGGTGAACTGTCCACTTCTCTGGCCAGTCACCAACATGACCAACTGTTCAAAGAGTGTTTGTCAATCTTTCATTTTTGCTGTGTCTTGTCAATGCATGACATCAGAGTGTGACATAATTTTACCTTTGACGAGGCAGACCTGGTGGCAACTGCCTAAACATGAGATTTTGTGATGACCATGCCATCTGGCGGCACACTGAAAACACAACTACTTGTCTCTGGTACACAATATGAAGAAATGTTGACTGCTGTACCTTTTCCATATAACTTGAAAATATAAGGGTAAAGAAAAAAGGTAACTTTCAGAGAGCGCTTCAACGTTTCGTGCTGTAAGCACTTGGTCACTTTCACTTCGTGACCAAGTGCTTACAGCACGAAACGTTGAAGCGCTCTCTGAAAGTTACCTTTTTTCTTTACCTTATATTTTCAAGTTACTTGTCTGTGGATTATACAGCCTCTTTCTCACTCCCCTTGAAATCTTTCTTTGTTTGTTTTTAGCCATTTCCCACTTTATATTTCTCTAAAAGCTGCAAATTCATGGGCAAGTGGAATCCTGAAAACAGTCTCTAAACAAACACCACCACCAAAACAAAATCTGGACACCACAGATCTCCAAAGCCGACCTGCCTCTCGGCCTCCCTCGATGCTCGATTCCTAGAAAATTAACAAAAGTGTTACAAATGCCCGATCTTTTAACGGCAAGGAAAGTGAGAACAAAGTCCTTGGATCTGCTCCTAGAGCTGATCCTGCGCCAACACTGTATCTGTCTGACCTTGGGCCACATTCCATCTTTCAATCATGCTTCACTGAAATGGTATGGCAGATTCTGTGTGGTACCTCCGCTGACAGGCAGATAAACAGGCAGATCCTGGTGGTGTAACCACTTGTCGGAAATGATAAACTGAAGTTACGGTTTTGGAGAAAGATCATGCTGATGAACCTGACTTGGCCATATCACTAAGAGATGAACAAACAACAAGTATCATTTGCATACTGGAACTGCAACACACCAGAACACTTTTTTTAAAATCATACTTACCGCTCCAAATAAGTGCCTTTATTCCTAACTGGCATGAATTCATGCCGTACCACCATGATCCTAGAAAATTAAAGAAATGGGAGAAAGGGGAACTAATCCAAACCCCTAACCCAAATATGGTTTCCCTTGCAAAGTTGACTTTTTCTGGTTGAGAACAGTTCACATGCATTTCCCTTCTTTCTTCGCAATGAACACGTTTTTGCCTTTTCGGGTCTTCCAACCATACGGTATACCCTGATTATTTACTGATTTTGAGAGACACACCTTTGACTTTCCGGAGCTGGCTCCACCCCTCAAGTGGCCTGTTTTCTTCCCAAACTGACGACTGCTACACTGCTGACTTCATCTTTCACTCATTTGTGCAAGGATATGCAAAGGTTTGGATGATCTGGTCTTCACATTGTCATACTTGGATTTGTCCTTTCCTTCCTAAACACACCATTTCCTTTTTCCACTGCCTGAAGCAAAACCAGACTATTAAGCATAATGAACTGAATGACGACCAGTCCCAAATGCATATGATGATGTAGCAACTGGCCCAAGATCTTCGTTATAACTTTCAAGTACAAAAACATTTCTGCAGTCAGAAGAAATTATCACAAAAAATATGCTCATTCATACGAAAATTATCAGCCCCCCAGACAGAAGGATATGGAATGCAGATCAAAATGTGCCAGCAAACCATACAGATACACATACACACACTCCCTACCCAGGCCCAATACTGTACAGACGTGTGCACTGTACCTGCTGCATCGGATGCCCAGCTGAACGTTGGTGGCGAAGAACGTCTCACCCACATCATCGTGGTAGGTGACGGAGAAATGCAGCGTGGTGCCCACAGGTACCGCCGGCAGCAAGGCTCCGCTCGTCTTCATGGTGGTGTCCAGGTTCAGCATCAGGTAGGACACTGGTTTCACCTGGTGACAAATGCATTTAGTGCTGGTTACAACAGAGATGAGTTCTCTATTGGCGATAAGGGATGAGTACCGGATTGAACATTTTGACTTCACAGATGTGGCAAACTGGCCATAGCTTGTGAGGGTTTGACATGGTGCAGTATATAATGCCAAATCATGTCTCAGAGACAAAAAATGTTTTTTTAAGCAGCATACGTTCTTTTTCAATAAGAAAGTGTTATTCAGTGCCATTATTTTCTTTTCACAATGTATGTTCTTTTTAATGATGAAAACTTTTATGTTATGAGATATGAATCCCCAAAGCCACTCTATCATCACTCTTTCTCAGAACCAGTGATTTCAATCTCCTGAAGAAACTCACAGATCTATGTGAGTACAATTCTTCCGGCCCACACACAGAGCTAGCCCTATCTGGTTCAACACAGGGCACACAGAACGAACCTTGACGAGGAAGACCAGCGTCTGGTTGACTCCAAACTCTTCCTGGGCGGTGACGTGGACGACGGCGCTGCCCGGATGGGCCCCGACACCAGCTGCCCGTTCTTCCCCACATGCACCACCGGCACCTCCCCACTCTCACTCACCACATTGTAACTCATGAAGGCCGCCACATCCCTGAGGAACAGTCGTGGGACATATACATGTCAACAGCACACCAACCTGGGTTCCCTTATTTGAAAATCTAATATCTTTTTCCCCCATTGAAAAATGATAGGATGTTAACGAGACCAAATATCAAAATGTACTAAAAAGTGTTACTTAAAATGTACTAGAAAAACACAAATTGGCTGACATTCCTTTATTCCAATCTTAGGAGGGAGGGAGGGGGGCTATTTTTCTGCGATACAAAGTTTTCTTATTACATAAACACAGTCACAAAAACTTGTTCTTAAAGAGACATCTAACACAGATAAATTTTGCGTTTTGTGTTCAGAAGATATGCACAATGTCCGAGTTTTGTGAATAAATGTATCTATGTGAGCAAGCTTCAGAGAGAGACAATATAGAGAGAGAAAAAAAAGAGAGACAGTGTGTGTATGAATGTGTGCTTGCATGTGTGAGTATGTGTGTACGTCCGTGAATGTACTGTGCATATACACCTGTGTTTAGTGCATGGGTGTAATACGTATGCACACATGTGATGTGAACATGATTGTTATCCATCAGGATTGCATTGTGTGTGGAAGCCACGGCCACCTGTTGGTCTTGATGACAGTCTCTGTGCTGGCGTCAGTCTGATCTGGCCATCACAGGAGGGGGACTGGTCAACTGCAGCTTGTCGAACACCTGGAAAACAAGGACAAAGCTCTGGCTACACCTTCACATCACACAGCATTTGTCATCCCATGAACCTCAGCACAACACATCAGGACAAGTTACACACAATGGAAACTCAATAGCGTATCAATGACTGTAAAAATCTTTTTCAAATACAAAACAAAAGAACACATGCTGGTTTGAGATATTCTAAGGTCCTTTTTTCCATGTCAAAGAAAACTTTTTTTATTACAAAAAACATGAACAGGAAAAAGGTTTTATCAGAAAAAATGTGAAACACACAAATGTTGCACTTTTCCCAGAAAAAAGGATGAATTAAGGTAGCAAATAAAAATTTTTTTGGGGGGGGGGTGACAATCATAACCACGAGAACAAAACTCATGGATCACACCATCACACGCACTTAAAGTGGATATCATGAGTCAATTCTTTCACACCATCAAAGACTGTATGCATTCTCTCTCTCCAAAGTGACACCCCCCTCCCCTACCTGGATCTGAACGTCGTCACGCAGGGCGCTGGCAGACATCTGGTGACTGCTGCCGTCTTTGGCCCGCACCACCAGATTCACGGTCACATGACCCGTCTCCTCCGCCACCACCTGCTGGCTGAAGCTGTGCTCCGCTCCCAGCCGAACCCCTCTCTGTGTGCAGGCAAACACAGTACAACCCCTCTACAGGCATCTCAAAAATCGCTCCATAATGAAAGCCCGACGTAACAGAGGAGCTGCCACTTCTGCTGCTTTGAAAACTCTTCGGCATGTAAGTCGAGAAGGGAGATTTTGCTGCATGCAGTTTTATTATGTTAATCACATGAAAACTGAGGCGTAAGAGATGTAGCAATGTGAATGATATATCAAAACTTCTTTGTGTTGTTTGTGCAGTCCACTGTTGCACAATGTACACTCACAATCACCACCTGTTGACTTGAACTGAAGATGTTGATTTTCACACAGCTCGGCCTATCCCTTGCTTGGCAAAGGCCGAGAGAAATGAATGTGTTTTGAAGACCTCATGCAACGACGCAGCTTCACACAAACACACAGTGTTGGGGTGTGATTTCAGAGGTGTCATCTGAGTGACAACTCCCCTGTTAAGAGGCAGATCTACCATACACAAAAAGTAATACTACTACAGAAATTGAAAAAAGAAATGTATATAGGCAGGTTTTAACTAGGATGGTGATTCGTTGGTTTGTTTTTACTGTACACTATTACTGCTTTGGCCTAATCTCTGACCTCTTTCTTAATGACAAACGGGAGGAAAACGCCAACCAATCATGAAGCTTTGTTTAAGCTTTTGTCCAGTCTCTGATCCCCTTCTTCACTGAACTCTCATAAGCATTTCTTAAGGAATCATATCTGTGAAGAAAATATGATAGATCATTCGTTTTCCTTATTTTGCCCATCATCAAAATGATTTAGGAACAGACAATACACTAATCCAGTCCACAGTTTTGCTTAAAGGGCTACTTTAGAGATTTCGATAATTTGTTAAAAACAGGTCTACATGTTATATAACTACAGTATGGTATTCATTTTTCAAAAAAGTCGCCGGAAGAATTTAATAGATAAAAAAACGACTTTTGCACACCTGTTCAAACCCCGCGCGGTAGACCAAAAACCGTGACGTCACTTGATGGACTGGCCGTCAGCCGCGAGCTACACAACAAGCCAACGCCAAGTGAAATCAACAGGAGTTGCGATCCCCCACAGCCTATAAAGTCACGAGGGGGTGGCAGATATTGTGCTGTAGGCGTGTGTAGCAGCTCAGCAGGAGACGGATATTCTTTGCACACATTTCCATCTGATCCAGATACTCGAAAGAAGTGGATTCGGTTGGTGCAACCATGCCGGGCCACTAAGTTATTTTTACCACGTCAGTTCCAGCTGGACCACGGAAATGAGCTGTTCCGACAATTGCTGAGCCCGTTCGAGTGGATCAAAAACTTCGTCTGCATTGTGCGCGTATACTTTGAAGGCGAGTGGTAAGCTCGTACAGATGAGTACGATAGTCGCACGTTTATTCTGTTCTTATCTATGGACAGATCACACTTGTTAAATTGAATGAACACGTTAAGGCTTGAGGGAAGGAGAATCTCCGCTCGCCGTCCACGCGTGATCGCATCAAGAAGTCAGTCGGTAGCCTCCCTCGAGACTTCGGTAAAGTCCGTACGCCCTCGGAATGATGTGTTCGGCGTCCAGCTGGAACTGAATAGCTCGTTTCCGTGGTCCAGCTGGAACCGACGTGGTAAAAAGAACTTAGCGTTCAAACTGATAAGGTAAAGGCCTTGCAGAAACATCCCCAGAGTTACATTGGCTGTCGCAATCATAGTCACTGCTTTTACATGATAAATTAAATACCAATCGAGATGTGCAAGAACCATCAAATCGCTTTCTGTCGCCGTTGGCTTGTTGTGTAGGTCGCGGCCTGTCCACCATGTGATGTCACATCCAAGAGTAGTTAAGCCATGCCAAGATTTAGTTGATTACCTCCCGTTTTCTTGATTACAGGTGAAAATGCCCACTTTCGCGGGTCGATTTCGTGTGATCGGAGCGAATCGGATGTTTATTTTACCAATTTATCAAACATTTCATATTTCTGCATAAGCTGACCAATTATCGAAAACCTCTAAAGTAGACCTTTAACTTTCAAACACATTCAAGTTAACCATAATCATGGTAATGAAAAATAGGTCATGTCTTTCTTTCCCCTTAAAACATGTTACAGTGTAGCTAGAAAGAGCATTTAAAGATGGGAGGCAACCTTTACTTAACTCTTTCATCACTACAACCCGGTTTTCCGGTTTGCAGAAATCCTACCCTTCCTTCCTGCAGCCTGGAAAACTGGGCAGCACAAAATCCCTCCTTTCCTTCCTGCAGCCCGGAAAATCAGTTCTCGTGGTAAGCGCTTTGAACTTTGCACGAGTCGCGTCATCGGTACACATCATGACCGGGTCGCTCGTGGGGCAGTGTTTAACTTTATGAATGGAATGGATGCCAGACGGCCCCTACAGCATGGGAAACTGGTCGCCGCTCTATTCTGGCCGGTTTGCTACTGCACATGTGGCAGTTTTAACTTTACACTTCTTTTTTTCTCCTCTAAATCCAGGAATGAAGGGAATACTCGTATTATAAGAATCCGGGAACAAGAGAAGTAATGGTTCATAGAAAAGTAGGAATGAAAGAGTTAAGCCAAACCTGAGAACTGATTAACATCTCACTAGCTTTTATTTGTTTATCTTCCTTCAGCAATTCATCAGTTTGATGCTTAAATTTAAACTGCTTCAGGATACAGACCAGACAAAGAACCCTTCAGAATGAGATGAAGACTGGCCTGTGCTTCGAGTTATTTTGCAGAAAGACAGACAGACACACCTTACTCACACTCTGCACTGACAAGACCCTCTCCAGCAAAAAACCACACCGGACAATGCATTAACTAGATTCTGCTCTAAGCGTCAGGGAGGACGCAGTGCTGACACTGCGTCAGACGACTCACCCCATGGTACACTGACTCCAGGTGAAGCACTTCCCGACTGTTGACGGACCAGGTGAAGATCAAGGGTGGCGCTGAAGCACCGAAGGAAAACGGAGTCTCATGCTCCGTGACCCCATGGCAAACACTGGCATCTGAAACACGAGAACGGGGCGTCATCACACTGGCATCTGAAACACGAGAACGGGGCGTCATCACACTGGCATCTGAAACACGAGAACGGGGCGTCATCACACTGGCATCTGAAACACGAGAACGGGGCGTCATCACACTGGCATCTGAAACACGAGAACGGGGCGTCATCACACTGGCATCTGAAACACGAGAACGGGGTGTCATCACACTGGCATCTGAAACACGAGAATGGGGCGTCATCACACTGGCATCTGAAACACGAGAACGGGGCGTCATCACACTGGCATCTGAAACATGAGAACGGGGCGTCATCACACTGGCATCTGAAACACGAGAACGGGGCGTCATCACACTGACATGTGCTGAACAATACCACAGGACGGTCGGCACTTGGTTTTCTATGAAACCTCATTATTTTCTATCTAATTTTGATTAGGAAACCACTGAAAGTCACAGTAGCAGCAAAGATGTGGTTTCCATGATGAGTTCGGCTATCAACAAAGGGATCCGATTTTAACAATTTGAAACAAAAAGGAATTTTACTGCTAAAAGCAGTTCAATGATATATTTACCTGTCCACACAAAATCCCTCATCTCCACTAGGTGTGGAACAATGCCATACATCAGGATTCCCATAAAAAGATGAATAATGGACAGCAGGGAGCTAACTCTACCCTTCAACCAACAGGAGTAATCTCCCTTACTGAGTTCACACTCGTGCGCCTGTGTGATTGAATTGTTGGTCTTAATACAGTCTATGTGTATTCTACAGCCTATATGTATTCGCCTTCTTACTTTGATGCCCAGGACATAAAAAAGAAAGCTGTTTCCCCAGGACATGCCCTTTCCCACTGTTTCCAAGAACAAAGGTGGACACTCTAAGACTGTAGAAAGTCCTGCTCTGAGCATGCAGATTTCCATGGCTTACCCTGGTTCCAGTCTGAAGACGAGACAAAGGGCATAAATCCTGATCCCTCGAAGTGGCACGACATTCACCAAGGCATCATCCTGGGGAGAGGAAGCAAAACAATTCACTATAATGTCCTAGTTCAATTTCAGGTTAGTAGGAATTGTCAACATGAAATTTCTAAGCTCACATTGACTCAAAATGGAATTCTCTTCACACAAATAATGACCTGATCAGTACGCAAAGAAACAGGCTCATACCATTATACACCGATGCACAAAAACCTGGCCGAGACAGTTCGCACAGCTTCAGTGAGCTGCATAATTTACATTCACTGTCTTCATTGTCTGCATGACTGTGGATGGGTAAAGAGGAAGTTTTGTTGTAAATAAAGCAACAATGTAATCAGTCATAATTTTTCCATAAAATAACACAGTCATCTTTCATGGTTTTATGTAGAATGTTGAATTTGACTTAGAATTTTCAGTTTTTACATGCTCTAAAATGCAACATGATAATTTCACTTTCTGTGCAGTTTTTCAACAAATCCATGTCCCCATTTGTAATATTTCACTTCAATTTCTAACGTTTCTTTTTCTTTTTCAAAACAGAAATACTTCTCTGTTCACCAGACAGTAATGTCTTCCTGAGGCATTATGGATCAAATGATCTGTCACTTGTGAAAATGTGGTGTCAGTTTCGTAAATGATGGGCCCAGTCTGAATTATTTCATAAGCAGTGGAAAGGTATGAATCAGGGTAAGAGGGGTGGCAGGTGTATGTACACGTACGCATGTGAATGTGTGTGTGTGTGTGTGCGCGCGCGTGTGTGTGTGTGTGCATGCGCACATGCCTGCCTGCCTGTGTGTGTGTGTGTGCTGCTGCTAAACTCGCCTTCAATGAGAAAAGAGGCACTGGATGGAATTATATCATGGGTGAAAGCTGGGGATGGAATGGTCAGAGGGACATCAAATGGAAAATAAGAATTTTTTTTACGGGAACTATTTGTTCACTTTTGCAGATGTACAAGAAATTAAAAAGGGCATAAAAGTAACATACATCAGGGTATAAATGATTGAAATAACTAAAGGAACTTGATCGTTTCACTGAGAGAAAACTACTTGACACATCGACAATCTCACACACCCATCAGACAATCTCATCACCTGGGAATACACGATGGTGCGTCCAGTGAGCTGGTCGACCCCAACGGCCTTGCCCACCACGCGGGTGGATCCCAAGGTCAAGGCCTCCAGCAGGCCACTGGAGGACACAGAAGACACGGCGGCATCCTGAATAGAGAACTGGACAGTGCTCTGTGGCTGGGGGCCTCCCACGGCAATCACCTGTCAACACCCGCCACACAATGATCACAGAGTTCCAATCACCTGTCAACACCCCCAGGCAATGATCACAGAGTTCCAATCATGATTACTGCATTACTTCAGTTCTACATAGCACTGTATCATTTTACTGTTGCAACAGGTTTGCCCCTGTGAAATTAGGACTTCCCTCCCTTGAACAAGCACACAATCCATCTTTCCTCATCCTTCTTTTACCATACTAGATTTTTTTTTTTTTTTTTCACCAATAACAAAATTTCACCGGAATCAACCATTTTTACTGTGTGGATTCTGAGACCATGCATGCTATATACTGTACCTTAGTTTAATGTCTTATCCAACAGACTAGCAATAAGACCCAATCTTTACACAAAATGAAAATGGGAGAAAAAAAAACAAAAAACAACAAAACCATGTCGCTTTACATGTCATTTATCACTATTACTGTTTCACCAAATATATTCTATCTGATATTTTACACACACACAGAGTTCATTACTTGATCACTGTTTTATCAAATGTGATGCGCTCCCACAAAAGGTACATTAAGTGTCATTTTGAAGATTTTGAGATTTTGGCACAGTCAGAAACTAGAGAAATTAAGCTTCACAATGATATGCTTGGTTTTGTTTTAGGTTTATTAAAACCAAAGTTATAGTAGTTTATATCCAGCTAGTAGCAAGGCGCCCATTTTGAGAAAATGCCTGTTAAAGTTGACAGAGCAATCTTGATGAAAAACCCTTAGCAACAGGGGTTATTTTTTAATAGAAATCAATGAAACTTGGAGCAAACAATCTTTACTCCTTCCTGCATCAATCAACGAGACATTTATCACTAATTCGTCCTCTTTTTCTTTTTTTCAAGTGATTTCCTTTTAGAAAAAAAATGAGCATGTTCAAACTGCAGATCACAGAAAGTGTCTCGCTCATTTGGATTTCATTTACAAACAGTTTTGCTGATTTTGTGGATGCCCCATCATCTTGTGAAGATTTGAGATCACATCTTTTAAAAGTTTTATTCCCAAACTGCAACAGTTGCATAACTATTTTCTAATTCTCATTAATTTTAACAGCCAAAATTTTTCTGATCTTCTGAGAGCGGCGCATTTTTCTTTCTTTTTCTGTTCAATGGTTACTTGGTATCTGGTGAATGGCAGCTCTTTGAAGCATAAAGCTGGAAGAACATGTTAAAAAAAGAGTAAATTACCTCTTTCTACCTTATAACCCCCCCCCCCCCATCCCCTCGAGAAAAAAAAATAGAAAAAAAGAAAATAAAAAAAGACCACCTTCATTAGTCACAAGATGCATGCAATAATAAAAGTAAAATTTGCTGCCCAGTCGTGTGCCTGATGCATTCTATTGTCCGCACAATTCCCATTTCTCCCGTGGCCAAAAGTGTCATCAACGTGGACAAGTGGTGCGTCTTCTTTGTCATCGCACTCTGACAGATCCACTTCAGTTTGCAAGTCGGATTCTTCGTCAGCTGGTGCGTTGAGTTGTGGCAGCAAAGGTTCCACATGTGTCAGTTCGTTCACATCTTGCTCATCTTCACTTGCAACATTGTCGCTGTTGTCGTCACTGTCGATCGTAGTTTCCGCGTCATCAAGAAAATAATCATTAATCAGATCTGTGATTTCTTCCATTTCGGGCATGCCAGCTGCCAAACTTTGACTTAGAAGATCGGCGAGGCGTTTCTCTTTTCGCTTCTCCATGATCGTCGTTCGACATTCGCCCATCCCGACCGTGTAAACAACTTGCACAGTTATTGCCCTTGAGATGAAATTGACCAATCGGAGGGTTGTTGCTACAGGGGTTCATGAGTCCCTCGTCTCATTGGCTAAACTGCTAGCGTTTGTTTACTATATTTGGAAGCAAATTACGCACACATCTTAAAATATCCACTGTAGTGAATGAGCGAGCCGTTTGCGCGGGACTTTGCTGAGTCGAACGATAGGTCATATGCGTGGTTGCCTGTATGGTTGTGTAGTAACAAAGCCGCGAAGCCCGACCAAAATTTCGATGCTTTTGTGTTGATTTTTCGTCAACACACCTTACAAAAAGGTAAAATAAGTAACTTTATAGGTCAAATTGAGCTATAAGACTTAAACAATATGAATTTTAAGGGTTTAAAGTTGCCAAAAATGCGAAAAACACAAAATCCATAAAAATAGATCAAACCACCTTTTCAAGCCCGTAGGCCAAATCGCTCTCAGCGACTTAGTGTACCCTTCGTGGGAGCGCGTCACAAATATATTCTATCTGATATTTTACACACACACAGTTCATTACTTGACTAAAAAAGCTGAATATCTATAATCATAAACAGGTGAATGAAGTAACTAATCAGAACAACATCTGTATCATATACTCAGGGTTGCACACCCCACGTCGGACATCGGACATAGACCGATTGCACATGCAAAATGTCCGATATAAACTGGCAGTGAAGAGACAAATGTCCCATTACTTTGCCGAAAACGCGGTTACTGTCCGATAGCTTTCCGATGCTCACGGACATGGCACCGGCCGTTTATATCAAGCCCGCATAATTATTTGAGTCTGACTGTCGTACAGAACTCCAGTCTGTAACTTTAGTGTAAGCCCAGTGAATCACTAGGCCTATAACTATTACTAGTCCTGTGTGCCACTGGCACTAAGCTTAGTGGCGAGCCGTGGCGGTCTATTTTTAGCTCGTTGGCAGAGGCTGAGCCAGCGAGGTACACGGCTCGCAGCTGAGAGCTCGCAGCCAGCTTGTGTCAGGGTTATTTTTAGCGTAAAGCGGCTAAAGAGCGATAAGCCTTGTACTTGTTACGTGTTGTAGGCCATGTAGGCACATGTTGCTGAAGAAAAGACTGGAAAGGAATCCTTGCTCCACGACGCCTGCCTAAGCGTGCAAACTGGCCCAGCTTGCCATCACCCTGCCCGTCCATACAGCTGATGTAGAAAGAGGGTTCAGCACTCAGAATTTGATTTTGACAAGTCAAAGGAACAGACTGACAGCAGGAAACCAGGCCATGCTGATGAGGGTGCAAATGGAAGGACCAAGTGATGTCAAGGGGGAATCAGAATGGGTGTTCAGGGTGACAGAAAAGTGGGGAGAGAAAAGGAAAAGAATGCTCTTCAACCAAAAAGACGACTCCAAATGAATCAATATTGTACTTGAATACTAGCATTAGCAATGAATAGTGATTTAGGAAAGACACTGCCTCTGTGTGTGTGACTGTGTGTGTGTGTGTGGACTAGTAATAGTATGTTTACCAAACATGGCTTCCCACTCTAGGAATATAGTCAGCTTTTGTAATACCATTTTTATGTGCATGATAAAACTTAATATACATTCAATCTGGCTTGCGTTCAAAATGTCCGATTGATTTTTGTTATGAAGAGGACAAATGTCCTATTACTTCAGGGTGGTCCAGGACATTTGTCCTATAGATACTGCTAAGGATGTACAACCCTGTATACTTAAACCAAAACAAAATTACCTGGAATTTGCCCCAATGATAAGGGTGATATTCTTGGGCCTCCAAACGAAGAGGAGGAAACACCTGGAACAAAAACAGCAGAACATGCATCCGGTCACTAATGACTTTCCTGATGCGGAATCACCAAAATGTTTCTCCACCAACGTGGACATAATTTCACAGACAGTGCAGTCAGCAGTTCTTAGTTGGACAAAGAACCAGTTTGTTTTAACAATCTTCACTGGCCTAAAATATCCTCGGGATTTAATGCGAGGCCATAAATTAGTTTTTCCTAGCCTCTTCTGCTGAATTGATCAAGTACATCTTATAATGGTCCTGCGATGATTTCCTACATCGGTCGTTTGCCCTGTACATTTTCGCTTAAAATCAGCTGCATACTGGTCAGTAGTGTAAAGCATACTTTTCAACAGAATGTTAAGAGCTAATGTATACAAAACATATATATATATGTATATACACATATGTACATACATATATTGATCATAAGATATAGATAGTTAAAATCCTGTAGAGTTTTTTCTTTAAACCCAGGAAATAAATAAATTATTGTCAAATCAGGAAAATTAAATTGATACAACGCACATGAAAAAACAACAACTGTAACTTACATTACCATTGGTAAAGCCTCCCAATAAAAGTCCGCCACCTATAAAGTTGGCCTAAATTAAAGATTTAACCCTCTGACAGGCGAGAGCCTGCTAGCGCCCAACCGGAAATCACACAGCCAAAACGCTGATCGCCTGCCAGCGCCCGGTAAAACACGTGGCAACAATGGGCGCCGCCATATTTCTCGTAGAAAACGAAGTCTCGGGAGAACGTGACTTCCTTCTTCCTGTGGCCATTTACTTCCGTTTGCAAAAAACCGCGAGTCGATACGTGCCGTAGTTCTAGAGTTACGAATTTTTAAAGTTTTGTGGTCGAAATGCTGTTTTTTCGCCATCGCTAACCTTGATTTCTGCGCCGTTCTATAATGAGATTTAGTGATGAAGATACTGTGATTTGTAGGATTTACGGCATAAGAACTGAGTGAAAGTGCTGGGTAATGAAGCTTAGAGTGACCTAGATTTCGACTGGGATGATGTTCCAGGTATGATCGGAAGAACGTTCTGAAGAAGATTCCCCCCCCCCCCCCCCCCGAGTAAATGGCTCAAATGATATTCTTCAAACTTATGATATAGCAACATATATATTCGTAGGAATTTTTAAAATTATTTTCATTTCACTATTTCCTTTCCTCTCTTTTAAATTAATTTTTAAATGGGTAACCATGTTCAAATTACGGAGTTACTTACCTTGCCGATGGGTTTTCGGCGTAACTAAGTCTCAGGTAAGTGCATACTAAAGACGGTTAATTCTGCATTTTTTGTGTCACCACATCAATTCAAAATTCACCTCTCAATAAAAAGACTCCTCCCTTCACAGTTTTCTTTTACCATTATCTGGCCATCTACACTAGATCTACCTCCAGATGAAGACTCCCTTCAAAGAGCAGACCTGCCTACCTCATGTTAGCTCATCAGTAACTAACCACAGAGATTTTCCAGTAATTTTGCATTTTCCTTCAGTAATTCCACGGACACGTAATACACGGCGTTTTTGAACAAATAATGTGTACAAAACTCCAACTACATTTTAACATTTTAACAAAAAATATAAACAGTAAAAAAGGAACAAAAACAACAAAGCAGAATAAAATACCTTGGGATGATGGCTGATGACGGACTCAGACAGGAGTTTCAGGTCAATTCAAAGGTGATATACTGACAGTTTGTAACTTACACAGCAGTCACCACAGATGACACCACTGATGAAGAACCTAATGTACAACCCCCCCACCCCCCCCCCCCCCCCCCCCAAAAAAAAAAAAAAAAAAAAAAAAAAAAAGTGTGTGTGTGTGGTGTGTGTGTGTGTGTGCACTAAGCCTTGTATTGTGCCTGCTGCTTGGAGTAGGCACTCTTGAGATGGTCCAGTCCACAGCTGTCTCTTTGTGCATTTTCCCCGAGATATGGCGCTTGCAGTCATTTGCTCCCCATGTCCGATGGAGAAGTCTGAATTGCACACCGAGCAGTATACAAATCCAGGTCCCTGTTTTTGGGATTGCAAAAGACAAGGCCAAGTCCGCGTGTATTTACTTCGGAACACTTGCTTCTTCGCCTTCTTCCGTTGTGGCACAGTGGTTTTCGAACCCTCGTCGTCGTTTTCATGCAAACGTTTAGAAGATTTCTCCGCCATTTTCACAATCGCCGGCAAAAAAATCGGTTAAAACTTTGTCTTACAATGGCTGAACAAAAGGCTTCGAATGGCGCGCACAGATGTGATGGCGCGTCGTGTTGGCCCACAGCACCACACTGACCAATCGCAAGTTCCGAACCATCTGTGGTTCGGCTTTGAGTCAAGGGAAGTTACTCTGTGGTCTCGGAAAGGTCTAGCAGTCGACAATTTATCGAGTCTGGAATTTGCGTAGTTTTTCAATTTTCTTTTCCGTAATTTCGCACGGAAAATCGTACCTCCGTAATGGGGGGTTAATTTCCGTAAGATTACGGACGATTACGGAAGGGTAGGCAGGTCTGAAAGAGGTTTTTTTTTTTATGGACCCCCCCCCCCCCCTCCCTTCAGATTCACTGGCTGATAAAAGACATCCCCTCCCCACATCCCTCCCACTCTTCATTACAGACACCAGGATCTGGGAGATGGTTGTGGAGCTGATTCTTACTGTGATCGTCCCCTGATAGACAAGCTCCTCACCTCGATGGGTTTGGGGGCGCTGTACATGGTCTGACGGCTGGCAGGGCTGGCCGTGGCGGTGAGGGAGGTGTGACCCACCACTGCCCCGTGCACCGTGTACAGTGCTGACACCTGCCATTGGCTGGACCTTCCACAGGCCATAAATGGGACACAACCCTCCACTTTTACACACCGCTCATCATGTTCACACGCCGAATTTTGGGTTTTTCTTGTAACGTCTGTTTCAAACCCTCCACTTTTACACACCGGTCATCATGTTCACACGCCTAATTTGGGTTTTTTTTTGTAACGTCTGTTTCAAACCCTCCACTTTTACACACCGGTCACATGTTCACACACCTAATTTTGGGTTTTCTTGCAACGTCTGTTTCAAGGTGGGCTCCCTGTTATAACCTTCACATTTAAAACCCAGGCCACGGTAATAACATGCCACAAAAAACGCTGAAAGACAGGGTAGTGTACATGACCCTGTGTAAAACACAGCACACAGAAGGACTGGTGTAGCATTTGTTGTGATACTCCATAAAACAAAACACACAGATGGTTGAGTACATGCCACCACATGAGACACAACATCAAGAAAGGACAGCTTAGTACCAGACACACCGTGCAAAATCACATTGACACGGTTCAGAATACGACAGCTCAGGAAACACACACAGAAAGACATAGAACATGTAACACCATACTAAACTAAACACACACAAAGAATATAGCATTGTATGTAACATTATAAATTTCAGGGTTCATAGCCTAAGAGCATCCCAAAATTCCCAAACTTTCAAAACCACTTTCTGGATTTTTTCAAGACCTTTATTTTATTTAAGCAGCCCTAAAACTAAAGTTAGGTAGATAAAACGGACATGTAAATAAGCACAAACACAACAGACAGACAGATTACCTTTTAATAGAACAGTTCCTTGTTATCACACCAATCTTCTAGCCTTATTATTGTCTGTTTGTGATGACCCACAGAAAATGTAAACTATTATATTCCTTTTTTTTCAGCCACAATGCACTGCCGTTGTTTGAAAAATGAATCAATGGATTCTGTCCTATATGTCACAAGACTTACAACAACTGTCAATTCCAAAGGCAGCCAATGTGTTGTAGTGGAGATTACCTTTTAATAGAACAGTTCCTCGTTATCACACCAATGAATTTGGAGTCAAAGTATCTTGTAAGAACACAATTACGGTCCCAGAATCGACATACACATCCAACTGTTTTTCCTGGAGATTCTGGTTCAGCGTTTCATCAAAAAGAAGCACATAGTTTTCTGCTGCCTTTACTTGTTTTGTAAGCTCGGATGAAAAATATGGCCCAAGACCAAAAGTACACAAGTATCTTGCTTTTGCTTCTCCACAGGAAAACGCTGCAGCAATGTTGCTGTCAGGAAACATGGCTTGAAACAGCTGTTTCATGCCATCACATGATTTCATACTGTAATGGGATGTTATGCACTTCATTGCCCACAACACCTCGCTTTCAACACTTCTGTGCCAGACACGTACGATGCCAAAAACATGATTTCATACTGTAATGGGATGTTATGCACTTCATTGCCCACAACACCTCGGCTTTCAACACTTCTGTGCCAGACACGTACGATGCCAAACTACCACACTGTTTTTCTTTCTGCGTTGCAGCTGATGAGACGGGAACCTCTGAAGATGTCACTGGTGCAACGAGGAGGAGCTGGTTGTGGAAGACTTCTTGCTGTGGATGCCCATGAAGTCACCAATGGGTGCAACCACTTTGTCAATGGAAGCCACATTCTTCTTGTGCTTTGCACCTGAAATACAAATTTTCTTTTGTGTTTATAAAAGTTTTAATCAAGACACCAAAAATCGTTCTTGTTTATCATCATATCAATTTTATTATTACTAGTACTTAGGCAAAATCTTTATAATCATCACAATCATTATCACTATTATCATTATCATCCTAATTAATTGTCACAATTATATGTCTTTAACATTGTTTAAAGAGAGTGTATGATGTTACTGCTATATCTGTATCAGAAATTTTATAAAAAATTGTAAATATTGATTGATCATTATAAAATTCTGTCAATATACTGTTAAAATAATATTAATTAAAATGAATGTTCTTGTTATAGTGAAATAAATACCAGTATAACTTACTGTTTTATATCAATTGCTATTAATGGTATTAACTTAAAAAAAAATCACTATTACATTTACAATTATGTACTCTCTATATGGAAAGAAATACTATCTTCATTTCACATTAGTATTAATTATAACATGATTATAAGTTCACATGAATATTTCCTATTAGTATTGTTCCCAACCTTTTAAAAATATAATTAAAAATAGTATGAATGAAAATAGTGGGTAGCAGTGGTGGTAGTAAACAGCGTAAGTACTAGTAGTAGTATAATAATATCAGAGCAGAAGTTCTAGGAGAAGCAGTATTAGAATAGAAAGAAGTAGTACTAGTAGTAGTTGCAGTAGAGCATGAGGTAATCACCACTTTGCAAATTCTGGCAATATTTGTAACAGTGTTTCCTTCAAAGCGCAGGTCACATGGTCACATTCTTTTTTTCTTTCTTTTAAAGGGCAAAAACGTCAACCTGAACAACGTAAAAAAAATTAAAAAATCAAGTAGGTTGAGGTATGGCTGATGGGAGAGCGTTTGGATAGCTTGGCTAACTACTGAAACAAAAGGTTCACCAAAAATCATTTTCCGTCTTCGTCTCATTTTTCTTCCTGTGACCAAGAGAATGTGACCGGTGATCCCACGCGATGAACACTGTATTGACTTACCGCCGTTAAGGCTGATGAGGGCTCCTTCACCCATCGATCCAATATCGATGTTTTTTTCTGCACGCTGCACAGTACGCAGACCCACTTGTTGCCAGCATTTTTCGCAGCCATCGTTTGTAAGTCGAATTTTCGAGCCACAGCTCGTTGAAAACGCACTGGTCCGGCATTTTGTTTTCTCTGAGAGACCCGGATATTCCAAGGGAAGTAACTCGCGTTGCGCTGAAATCGAGAGTTCGTCTGCTACTCAATCGCTGCGGTTCATCCGATCGCATTTATTATATTTTTATAGTTGTTTCCTCTTGTATGTTAAAATTTCATGGTCCCCGATTTTTTTCGGATGGATATTTTATATTGGTGACATAACTCTAAATTCACAAACTTTCACAAACCATATCATGTTTTCTTATTTTTCAAAGACTTTCCAGGGCCTGGAAAATAACATCTTTTTTCCCCAAACTTTCCCAAACGCTACGAACCCTGTTATTGAAAAACACAACACAAAGAAAGAAATAGTATAGTATATAATACCACAGGAAAAACACAATATATGACAGCACAGGAAAACAATACACAGAAAGACATAGTATTGTATACAACATCACAGAAAACACAAGACACAGAAAGACACAGTATTGTATATAACATCACAGAAAACACAAGACACAGAAAGACATAGTATTGTATAACATCACAGAAAACACAAGACACAGAAAGACATAGTATTGTATACATCACAGAAAACAAGACACAGGATGGAGAGTACAATATGTGATAGCTAACTACACACAGAGAGACACCGTAACATGACATGGTATAACACCACAGGAAACAACAACACACAGAGTGAGAAGGTACCACAGTATGTGACACCTAACAACACACGAGAGACATGGTATAGTGTATAACACCACAGGAACAACAATACACAGAGTGAGAAGGTACCACTATGTGACACCCAACAACGCACAGAGAGACATGGTATGGAAGTGGCTGAGCTACTTCTGACTTTGCAAAATCAACGAATCCGTCTGCTGTGTGTGTATCGGACCCCGCCCAGTTAAAAGGAACAAACTGCTTGATTCAAGATTCTACGAAGAGTTCCCTGATTTCCTTGACTTTGCCGCCACCGCGTGACGGCGATCTTCTGATCATCGGTGACTTTAATGTTCACTACGACGACTCGAGTGATCCCAGAGCTAGGAGGTTTCAGAAACTCTTAGAGACGTGTGGCCTTTCTCAGGCCATCGATGAACCCACTTATCCAGCAAGTGGTCACATTCTTGTACTTGTGATTTTTCGTGACACTGACGGTCTTTTGCACTCTGCTAAGTGTTGTTATGATTTGATGTCTGATCACTATAGTCTAGTGTGCCATCTCAGTGTTCCAAAGCAAAAGTCGGCACCCCAATTCAAATGTGTTCGTGCCATTCATAAGATCGACCCTGCTGATTTTTTCTCATGACATCGCTAACATTATCACGCCTGACGTAACACTTACTGATTTGAACATTGGTCTTAGAAAAGTTTTGGATAAGCAATGCGCCTGTATGTCAGCGGACGGTACACTGGCGTCGCCCGGCTCCGTGGTACAACTCAATTGCACCTGAGCTGCGAATATTGAAACGCGAGCGACGTCGAGCCGAGCGGCGCTGGGTATCATCTAGACGACAATACACAAGCAAATTTACGATGCTGCCAAACAGAAAGTCGTACAGTTTGTCCATCAAGCCAAAACCGCATTTTATTCTTCTAAAGTTGCAGCAGCATCCTCGGTTAAAGAAACTGTTTAGAACTGTCACTAGCATGTTGGGTAAGGCTGCAAGTGTGTGTAATGCCGTCCACTCATGAGCCGTCACAGCTTCCTGGTCTGTTTTCTCAGTTTTTCGCCCATAAAATTCAGACAATTTGAAACGCTTTCCCCCATCCTCAGATATTTCAGATCAGTCTGTTGTTTTTTAACGGTACCACACTCTGTGAGTTCCTGCCGGTGTCGGAGCAGACTGTTCGTAAAATCATCACACAGTCTGCGAAAACATCCTGTGACCTTGACCCATTCCCACCCCACTCCTCTTGAACACCTTGACTCTCTCCTTCCTACCATCACCAAAATTCTTAACGAGTCCCTGTCTTCTGGCACAGTTCCCACTGACTTTAAGACCGCCCTTGTTAAACCTCTACTCAAGAAAAGCAGTCTTGATCCCAACGTTCTTAAAAATTACAGACCCATCCAAATCTTCCTTTCCTATCCAAAATTCTTGAGAAAGTCATTCTTCAACAGCTCTCTGACCATCTGGCCTCAAAAAAACCTCCTCACACCACATCAGTCAGCCTATCGCCCTGGGCCACAGCACGGAGACCACCATCCTTCGCATTCTCAATGATATTCTAAATTCCTTAGACGAAAACAAAATTTCTGTCCTTCTTTTGCTAGATCTTTCGCAGCCTTTGACACCATAGACCATGAAATCCTTCTCTCTCGTTTGAAATACACATGTGGCATCAGGGAAACAGCTTTAAATTGTTTCGTTCTTATCTTCTAGATAGGAAACAGTTCATTCAAGTAGGTGACCACCGTTCTGATGAATCTAACCTCCAATTTGGAGTGCCTCAGGGATCCGTGCTGGGACCTGTCCTCTTTATTTTGTACACCACTCCATTGTCTAATGTCATCCCGGCCATTCCGTTTCACACGAAATGTTTGCGGACGATACTCAGCTGCTCCATTCCTCTGTCATCGATGACTACTCACCCCTGTTTCTACTCTTCATCTTGTACTTCTGATATTGAGACCTGGATGTCAGCAAATAAGCTTAAATTAAACTGTGAGAAGACTGAAGCCATCCGTTTTTTAAAGCGGTCACATCATGGCCCTGATCCGCTCCCTTCTTCTTTGACATTAGGTTCCAGCACTATTGAATTTTCAAACACTGTTCGTGACCTTGGTGTTCTCCTTGATAGTGACCTCTCGATGAAACAGCATGTCACAAAAATTTGTCAGTTAGCCTACATGGAACTTAAACGAATTGCTGCTATTCGACCCTATCTCACTGTAAGACGCCACAAAAACTCTCGTTTCATCATACATCCTTTCAAGGCTATTACTGCAACTGTGTTCTCCTTGGCTGTCCTCACTGTCATCCAACCCTCCAATGTGTACAGAACTCTGCAGCCCGTCTCATTTGCAAATCTCCTAGGACCCAACCTGCAGCCCTCTCCTGAAAAAGTTGCACTGGCTCCCGTTGAAGAAAGAATTAAATACAAATGTTGTTGTCTCTGCTTCAAGATTTTCACTGGCGATGCCCCTGCCTATCTATCCGATCTCCTTCAAGTATATGTCCCATCACGTACGCTCCGCTCCTCCACCGACACTAGGACCTTCGCTTTCCCAGTTACCGCCCCCATCGTAAACAGCATGGCGAACGAGCTTCTCATACGCAGCTCCCAAACTCTGGAATAAACTCCCTATGACTTAAGACATTCTCAAACCTTTTCTTCCTTCAAAACCTCCCTGAAAACCTACCTTTTCAAACAATACTAAGAAGACAGTCATTACCAGATAGTTGATTGACTTTTTGTTATTGTGTGGATTGCTTAGTAGTTGTGTGCTTGTTGCGGCTGTTGTGGTTTGTTGTGTCTGTGCGTGAGAGTGTGTGTGCGCGTGGGAGAGAATGAGAGAGAGCCTTTGTTTTTCATTTCTGAGCCGTTTTTTTTTTCAATGCATTTTCTTTACATTTAGCAATTGCATTTTTTCTGCCTTTGTAAAGCGCCTTGTGCCGTGGAAGGCGCTATATAAATCCCCATTAATTATTATTATTATTTATAGTGTATAACACCACAGGAAACAACAACACACAGAGTGAGAAGGTACCACAATATGTGAACCCAACAACGCACAGAGAAACATGGTATAACACCACAGGAAACAACACACACAGAGTGAGAAGGTACCACAGTATGTGACACCTAGCAACACACAGAGAGACATGGTATAACACCCACAGGAAACAACAAACACACAGAGTGAGAAGGTACCACAGTTTGTGACACTAGCAACACATAGAGAGACATGGTATAACACACAGGAATCAGTTCAGTGTTTATTTAATGTCTTTTCATCGCCAGATGATATTAGACACTAAAAAAAAAAACAACAAAAAAAAAAAACACACACACACACGAAAAACAAAAACAAAAACAAACACCCTCCACACTTATCTTATCATCCACATTAGTACTTTCAAACCCACCATCTGATATATGCATATTGACATGAGTGTAATAACCCTAGCGGTACACAAAATTGTTGATCTTTATAAACATTTTGCAACCTGTGGACTGCGAAATAACCATGGCAATTTCAGCAACATATGAACCATATAAGACAGTACTGACATTATCAATGTTATTCATCTGAATACCTTTCTCCTCATAGAGTGGGGGTCAACACTGAGCATTCAAACAAAAAATTGATGTACAGATATGTTTTCTCTGCATACACAAGAAATACGATGAGAATATTTAGTGTTCCATGCATTCAACCTTAATTTATGAATTAATCTAACAATGTGCCTTGGGCACGACAGTAAAGTAGCCATTTTTTTTATTAGAATTCTGCTTATGCATACATTTTTCCATAATTTGGATTAATTCACAAGAGGATAAATCTAAGGGATTGTTTAGTAAATTTTCTGTCTTTCTGTTTGCTCCTTCTTTTGCAAGACTGTCTGCTATTTCGGAAACAACAACACACAGAGTGAGAAGGTACCACAGTATGTGACACCTAACAACACACAGATAGACATGGTATAGTGCATAACACCACAGGAAACAACAATACACAGAGTGAGAAGGTACCACAGTATGTGACACCTAACAACACACACAGGCACGATGCCGGATGGGACACCACATGACGACACACAAAGACATGGCACAGTATGTGGCGCGTCATCAAATATGGCACACAGAGAGACACGGTATATCACCACTCCACATAAAACACAGCCCACAGACAAGGCCAACCTGAGGGTCACAATGTCGGAAGCAGGTTCGAGTCTGAGGCCCATGAGGGCGAAAGAAAATGGACAGCAAGGGGTGACCGTGTACGTCCAACACCTGCACCGTGGCCATCACCTCCTTCCCCACCTCCACCTGCCCACATCACCGTCAGGTGCTGTCACTGTCTCAGGTCTTACTGTCTCAGCTAATGGATCCAGGAGTGAAACGACCAAAACAACAGGGGTGATAGTGGTACACAACTGTGTACCACACAATGATGTCAATAAGAAAGGTCAGTAAAGCAACGGATGTTTACAGTACCTGACACATCGCACAGCCTAACATAAGAAAATGAACATGTTTGAACAACCAGTCCAGATTCAGCTTCTTTCCATTCATGATTTACTTGTCTTCAATGGAAATGCGATACCTGTTGTCCCTAAGGGGTAGAGGTCAAGAGGAAATCTTTTTGCAATTCTGTGCTGCTTGTATTTTTCTTTGCCTTCCCCCCGCCCCATAACAAAGTGCAGAGTTACATCCCTTGATTGACTAATTCTTGGAGTAATTAAAATCAGAGCAGCCTGACACAAACTAAGATATTTGGCAATTCAATCATTATTACACACACAGCGCTGGATGACTGGCATGGGTCACAGCTTCATTGTTATAGTGTCAATCGTTTAAAATGCCCTTAACCATGTCGAAAGTCGTTGCACCTTGTCCTAAACTGTCAGCAGTGGATGGAAATAACATCAAGATTTTTCAATGGATACTTATAGATGCAACGCTGTTGTCACGATCCATTTTGCAACCAGATCCTTGCACAGTCTATGAGCTTACTGATGTTCACTAATCGACTGACATATCACCGTGCAACCTCTGGAAGCATGACAGTTGGGTCCACCAACTGACACAAATAACACCTTAAAACTGCCAAACGACATTTTGTGCAACTTCACAAAAGAACTGTAAGACTCTCAGACAGTTATGAATCTATCAACGACAGACAGAATGGTCATTGTACACATTTCTGTCACATCAGATACAGTTCTGAACGGACACATGCAACATGCACTTACCATTGTAGGTTATCTAAGTTCACTGTGCTCTTTCCGTCTTTCTTTCTTTTTTTTTTTCTTTCTTTTTCAATATTGTATCCACAGCAAACACTGAGGAGAAAAGATCTGAACCCTGAACTCTCTGATTGACGTACTGCGTTCAGTTAACATCTAGAAGTCACAACTCTTAAACGGACTGACAAACCATACACCAAATCAGTCCGTGACAATTCTCCACAGAAATGACTGTGTAGATGCACGCCCACAGTTCACAGCTTCATCCACAGGCACGTGACTCCAGCACACACACACACTCTCTCTTACCTTATCTATGACTGCCACCTTGATGCTGCCCACACCAGACACATAGACCGTGGCCGAAGGATGCGAGTCCACGTCCAGACACAGGTCGTACACCGTCATGCTTTGGAAACCATCCTTCAGTGGATTGACCTGCGCACCAGATTCGGTTTTGTTAGACACGCCCCAACCTCCTTAATTTCATGAAAATGACCAGTCATAAAAGGGAGATAAGATAAAGATAATGTTGCTTATAGCCCAGCCGACCGCAAAGGGCCATATCAGGGCTGTCACCACGTTAAAAATCAACTCACCAGTCATACAAAAAAAACCAAAAACCTTTCATACATCTCGTTAATGACATCGTCTAGAAACGCACCAGAAACTTTGTTAAAAATCTTTCTGCCGTAAAATCTTAAATCAGATGAAAAATGTTAATCTCTCTCAAAAACTCAAGGATCACATCAGGCGGAATCCTGAACAGGATCTTCATGGACTCCGCGTGTAAAATGTTTGTGTCTCACATCGTGCAAGTCCAACACTCTAAAAGAACATGTTTCATTGTGAGTGGCGCATGACATGGAATGCACCACGGAGCTTCTTCACTCTTTAAAAGGTAAGCATGGGTAAAATACGAATGGCCGGTGTGCAGCCGGCACAGAACCGTTTCCTCTTTACGACCTCCCGACGTGGATGGGAGGAACTCCTGAAGGTTTGGACGGATCTGAAAGAGTTTGTTATTCGTCTGTGTGTTCCAATCCTCCTGCCAGAGGTCTCTCACATAATCGTAATTTTCGGTTTCACATCTGAGCAGGGAATATAAGTGTTGGACAGTTTCTCTCTTGTGGCGTTCTTGGCTAAATGATCAACCATTTCGTTCCCGCCGATGCCAACATGGCCAGGAACCCAAGCAAGAGTAATGTTGTAACCGTCCGCCTTCAACTTGCTAAAAAGTTCAAAGAAATGCAAAAAATTCTGGATGCTGAAGGTTGCGGCCAGCTATGGCCTCCAAAGCTGACAGTGATCCGAAGAACCGAAAGTCCCCTTTGAAAATGTGAGATTATTTTAAAAGCCAAACCAAGCAGAAATTCAGCAGAATAGACAAAAGCTGGGGAATGAATATGTTCCCAAACGTCTGAAAAGGGACCCCCAGGGCAAAGGCTGCACAGGCCACCCCACTTCAATTTGGAACCGGCAAAAAAATTTTTTTTGACGGGAAGGGAATTCAAACAGAGCTCACAACAAGCCTTTTCCCAGAGAACTGGTAACTCTTTGCGAAAAGCGCAAGATCAAAACGAATCTTGGTTAAAAAAGGGTCCAGGGGGTTACCCGGGAAACTTGGAAAAATCAGATCTACACCTAGGTCTGACCGCATTCCGCAGTGAGGCTGCATACAAGACCAAAGGCAAAATACATTTAGGGTTGTTTTCAAACAATTTGGGAAACGGGGGGTCAAAGCACAGTATAGGCAGGGTTTTTGGTTCCGGAAACAGTCGATGTAAAATTCAAAGACAGTTTTTGCCTGCGGTTGGACAGTGAAGGTTCACCCGCCCCTTTCGTACAGGGGAGCAGGGGTGGTGGGAACGCTCCAAGCAGGACCCAAGCCCTTGATGGTGGATAGGGTCCAAGAGTTTGAGGGAAGAAATCGTGCACCCCTACACAGCCAAACCTGTCCAGTTTGGAAAAGGGGCCAGGGGCCCGTAAGGTCAACAAATTTTCTTATCAGCGCCCCCCGCGGGTGCGCTACGACCCGCAGAAAATTCAGTCTTTCGGCAAGCAGTTTTGAGTTTTTAATAGGTGAAAAGTTAAGTTTTTTGGCAAAAAGACTCCCAAAAAATTTGGCCTCTTTTAAAAGCTGGAATGGGGGATTCCCTACTTTTAAGTTCAGGTCGGAAAAAACTGACGGAAATTTATGGAAGTGAATACACTGCGTCTTTGTTTTAGAAAAGGTGAAAACCCTTTATCTGCCCCCCGAGGATTTTTTCTCGCAAACGGGGCCTGCGCGGACCTCGGGTAAAGGGTTCCATTGCGTAGACAGCAAAAACAACCCCAACAATGAGCAGTCGAACCCTGCTGAACGATTGAAAAGTTTTGATCTTAAACAAAGAGGGGGGAGATGTATGTCCCCTTGGAAAAACCCAAAATCCGCTCGTGGCATCGAGAGAGTGGTCCAACCCCACCCGAAACGTCGTTCTGCCAAAAAATTTTGAATAAAAAGGGAAGATGACCTCGAAAAAAACCCCGATCGTGGGATCTGAAATATCCCCGACTTCCCCGGTGGATCGAGGGCCTTTTCCAAGTCAAAGAAAATTTTCCACGCTGCTGTCTGTTTAAAAAAAAGGTTTTCCAAAATGAGATTCCAACGAACAAATGGTCAACTGTACACGATTTTGCGGAAACCACACTGTTTTTTCGCCAAAAGGGCCCTCGGTTTCGATTTCCACATGACCTAGCATTTACCTTTTTTTTT
>CM031616.1:55725332-55743672 GCA_018398815.1 Conus ventricosus
AGGTATGAACTGGGCAGAGAGTCAGGGGGGTGGTCAGGTACTTCACTGCAGGTCTCACCTCTATTCTCTCCACAGGTATTACGCTCACCTGATCCACATGCACAATCACATAAATTCATAGTAATGGCATTTTCAATCAGTTATAAATACATCATAAATCAATTGAAATTATTTTTCAATGCACATCACATCAATTCTTGTGTACCAATAGACAAAGACGGTCAAAAACGGGATGTGACACAAGTTAAAAAAAAAAACCAAAAAAAAAAAACAAAGAGAGATAGAGACTGGATGTGACATAAATAAAAGTCAACTTGCATGCTGTGCATGTCATCGTGCATGACTCATAAAATTGTTCACTGAATCACATTGATTTTCAATTATTTTGCTCATTTCCATCAAGAGATATACTAGTCAAAAATGTTCAAAAGACTGACAACTGCTACTATTTCTCATGCAAGTTTACACATAGATGTGTGTGCGATGTATACATCCACTATGTTTGACATTCAGTATCCTCTTTTACCATCTCATCTCAGCCACACAATTAGACTTCACTGTCACAGACAATACAGCGTCCCATCAAGGATCATAGGGACACTTCTCTGGGGTGGGGGTGGGGGGTGGGGGTGGGGGTGGGGGGAGGGGGATTCAGAGAGTTTACAAGGACATTTCATAATTCACGTGGGAATGTTTTCATTCAGATGAAGCAACGTCTTTACCAAGACTGAGTGAAGCTCAGCAGTTGACGCCTTAATACTATCCAGCCGAGAACGGCACAACGGCACGATTCCCTGCTGCCGCACGTTCGCGCACAGCGCTCATTCCCTGCAGATGCACATATTTGGCCTCTTATTAATTAATTTTTACGCTAGCTAGACAACAACTGACGGTCTTGTGTAAGGTGTCACAGGAAAGAACAAACACTCAACTAATCGAACATAGTAATTTCAAATCATTTACTTTCAATGTGTACACACGACTGTGCGTTGAAAAACATGTCTGACAAGCAGAAAAAATGCTTTGTTTGCATTCTATTCCGTTCTTTTACAACACCAAGTCGGAAGATGAAGGGATGGCTGCATCTTCAAACAATTCACTTTCCTCTTCTCTTTCAAAGTTTTCTATCTCTCTATCACTCCCCTCATCGCCAGATCCACTTTGTAATATGATTTCAAGCGCTTCAGAAATCGCTACCACCCCTTCGCCTGACCGACATTTTTTCTGGCACAGGAAATACGTGCCGCGAACCGCACGCCGGTGCGGCCAGTTTCTTTGTTTCAAAACTCCTGGGGTCAGCCAAGTTCACAATAGGCCACTGAAAGTATAGTCTACAACTCGCTCCAACATCCCCAAGACTAGTTACAGAGCTTATTTCCCTTGGATCATTTCATGGAAAGTGTAGGAATTTTTTATGTTCCCGTCATCTGATAGTGGACGACACGGCAGAATGTACTGCCGTCTGTCCGTCATCCGGACTTGGATGACTCGGCTCAAGGGAGAGAAATCCTGTCCTCCACTACTGGATGACTCGGCTGGTAAAGATTAATACTGTTCCAAAGTATATTACAGTATTTACAATGCAACTATTTTTTTCTTTCTTTCATTTTTGGCTCAAAAGAATCTGGAATATTGTTGACAGCTGGTAGCAATTTCACACTGGACTGTACAGAAGAATGTTTCCTAGGTACTGCTTTTTCACGATTTCCTTAAAAGCCCCATGATTTTCAGGGCCATAAGAAGAGCCTGGGGGAAAGGGCGTGCTATGGCCGCTGTTCTGGGATCATGGCGATTCCTGTTCCATGGAGGTAAAAATATAGCGCAGCTGGAATGGTCAAAGTTGGCCAACCAAAACAAAGCTTAACAAGAACCGCAACGGGAATGCAAGAGGCGTGAACTGCTCAGTGTTGATTCTAGGATTTCAAAAAAGGGAGCCCAATGCCTCCCTCAGAAGCAAAAAGGGAGCCCAGGGTCTCTTGGGCAAAGAAAGGGAGGCTCCAAATATTTGCGACTATTCATCAAAGCCAGCAACATTACTTGGCTAAAGTAAATGAAGTAATACAACAATGAATTGAAGTGACTGAGAACACACAGTACAGCCTGAAAAAAAAAATAAATAGAAAGGAAAAAAAAAGGTACAGAACATGTCATACACTTGTAAAACTCACCAAGTTCTTGATTTCTGCAGCACCAGCACCAAACAGTGTGTATGAGTCACAAAATCTTTTAAAAAAATGAAAAAAAAAACAGAAAGAAGTGCTACTTTTTGTGTATGGTACGGTAATTTTTGCACCCAGGTTTCGTCATGGCGTTTTTTCTTTCCATGCTTCGAACACACAGTGCACAGCATGTTGCCGTCGTCGTCCTTGGCTAGCCAGGGCCATTCTTTTATCCAAGATACTTGAAAAGTTTTGAACAGCTGCATTTTCTCCTTCTGCTCACTAGTTTTCGGTTCTTCTTCTTCAAGTTCTCCGGGTTCTTCCATCGAAGTCGATGGTTCTTCACTCGAAATCGAATTCGAATTGACTGCCTCACATATTTCAACACAAGCCCCTTCTTCATCACCTAACTCATTCACGGTGGAAATCCGTTCATTATCAGTATTGTCCGAAGTACTGCTGGTACCTGAGCAACACTTTTTTGCTTTTGTGAAAGCGAAGGAAAACAGGGTGCTTGAACGCTTCATGGTGAAAGATATTGTCTCCTTTGAAACGAGGTCACGACGGCATGCAGGCTTCGAAGCATGTGGGAGAACAATGGCGCTTCAAAAACTGTCATACTAATACAATTTTTCTGATTGGTTGAGCTCGGAACTAAAAAACTTGTCAACCAATGAGAATCGTCGGCAGTTTTACGGCTAGGCTTTGCAACTTTGCCAGAATTATCGCCCTTTCTGATGTTGCTATGTCAACGACAACCAGACGATCGACAGTGATGCCGCACACGCTGACGAAAGAGGCGGCCGTTTTCAATTTTTAGCGGCTCTCGAGACGCATCGCTCGCGATTTTATGCGGCGAAACGAAAAAATCGGCGGTAATCCCGCGAAAACGCGCTCTAGAATCATCACTGACTGCTGATCCTTTTGCACACTAAGGTGGTGACTATGAACATCAATGCAAAGCTTGAGTTTGAGTGTTTTCTTTTTCTAATAAAAAAAAGAAGAAAATAGTCCATTTTATTTCATATCCAGAATTTACCTCAGTGTTGGTGACCACATCTGTGGAGACGGAATACGACAGCGTGGAATGTCCAACGGACACTGCCTTCCCTACACCAGTCTGTCCGTCCACCTGCACGCTGCTTCCACCGCTCTGCACTCCCCGGCGTCACCTGACAGCACACATATCACACCTGACAACGCACATGACAGCATACACATCACACCTGTCTCTGTCAATATTCATCATCAAACACTTGACAACCTGCATGTCACACCTGTCTCCCGGACTGTCAATATCCATTGTCAAACACTTGCCTCACAACATCCATATCACACCTGTCTCCTTGACTGTCAATATCCATTGTCAAACACTTGCCTCACAACATCCATATCACACCTGTCTCCTTGACTGTCAATATCCATTGTCAAACACTCGCCTCACAACATCCATATCACACCTGTCTCCTTGACTGTCAATATCCATTGTCAAACACTTGCCTCACAACATCCATATCACACCTGTCTCTTTGACGGTCAATATCCATTGTCACTCGCTCACCTGACTGAATACATACAACGCCTATTTCCCTGACTGTCAGTATCTACTGTCACTCACCTGACAACATATATATCACACCTGTCTTCCTGACTGTCAATATCCATGGTCACTCACTCACCTGACTGAATACACACAACGCCTATTTCCCTGACTGTCAGTATCTACTGTCACTCACCTGACAACATATGTATCACACCTGCCTTCCTGACTGTCAATATCCATTGTCAAACACTTGCCTCACAACATCCATATCACACCTGTCTCCTTGACTGTCAATATCCATTGTCAAACACTTGCCTCACAACATCCATATCACACCTGTCTCCTTGACTGTCAATATCCATTGTCAAACACTCGCCTCACAACATCCATATCACACCTGTCTCCTTGACTGTCAATATCCATTTTCAAACACTCGCCTCACAACATCCATATCACACCTGTCTCCTTGACGGTCAATATATGCATTGTCACTCACTCACCTGACTGAATACGTACAACGTCAATAACCCTGTCAGTATCCACTGTCACTCACCTGACAACATATATATCACACCTGTCTCCCTGACTGTCAATATCTACCATCAAGCAATCCCTGCCTCATCTGTTAACATACACATCACACCTGGTTTCCTGATTGTCAGTGGCCATTGTCGATCACTCCACCACAAAATATGAACCATATCTGTCTCCGTAACCATATACATCCATTGTCAAACACTCCCTGCCTGACCTGACAAATGACTTATCACACGTGCCTCCCTGGATGTCAAACTCCATTGTCTTTCTGATCACTAAACCAACATCACCCTATCTCCCAGAAATCCAATATCAATACACAACTTCTGAAACAGAGCACCACACACACAATTCGACAAGCATCCCCATCCATATCTAATTCAGTTATCCTTTACTGCTCTTACAGTTACTAAAAACTAGACAGCCTGAATATCAAGCCAAAGTTACATAGGCAACTTTTCATTAGTCACTCTCTGTTTATGTTAAAACTGCTGGACTGTCAGAAGTAAAGCACAGAACAGCAGCCATTTATAGCTCCAAAAATTTTCACGCCCAAACCACTTCTTGTTACAATCATCATTTCTATGCAAGACAGGCACTGACTCAGCTGCCCGGGCCCAAATTTATCAGGGAAATATCTATGCTATAGAAGACGCCGATCAGTTTAGGGGCCAACATCAGGGAATATCTGTGCTATAGAAGACGCTGACTCAGTATAGGTGGCCAACATCAGGGAATATCTGTGCTATAGAAGACCCCGATTGCCCTGTGGATTGGGCATAGAATAGGACCCACTGCCCTGCCATGCATGTCGTAAGAGGCGACTAAGGCAGGACCACCTCACCCCGAGGATAAAGGGGTTTGCGTAGGGCTAACAACCCTCCCTTTTAAAAAAAAAAGAGTTACAGAAGCATTGACGACAATGAACCAAAGCATTCACTGGGCAATGAAGGGTCTCCATCCCGGAGACTTATGACGCAGTGCAGTGAAAGCCGAAAGGAAAAGCTGGCAAGGCCGACTCCCTTCTACACCCGGACAACAACAAAAGTAGCCACATGGAACATCAGGACGATGTTTGAAACGGAAAAAAAACCATCAAGTTGCGAGAGAGATGAAAAATACAAGATCGGAGTGCTAGGACTGAGTGAGACAAGGTGGCTACAATCAGGACAGCTGAGATTTTTCATCTGGAGAACGCTGCTGTACTCAGGACACACAGAGGTGGAGCCCCCCACATGAGGGTGTGGCCCTGATGCTGGGCACCGGAGGCACAAGGGGCACTCATCGGATGGGAACCTGTCAACTCCTGCTCATCACAGCAAGTTTACCATGAAGAAGAATGACATCAGGCTGAAAATCATCCAGTGCTATGCTCCCCCCAATGATGCGGAAGAAGAGAAAAGATGACTTCTCCCAGCAACTACAGACAGTGATAGACAAAAGAGGAGCAAAGGACATAAACCATACTGATGGGAGATTTTAACGCCAAGATCGGAAGGGACAACACAGGCTCCGAGGACATCATGGGGACACATGGACTGGGACAGATGAACGAGAATGGTGAGCGTTTTGCAGCCCTGTGCGCCTAAACCCAGCTGGTGTAGGGGGAAGCATCTTCCCACACAAGCGCATCCACAAGGCCACATGGAGACCCCCGAACCATGTCACGGAAAGAACCAGATTGACCACATCTAAATTAGCCGCAAATTCAGGAGATCATGGCGGGATGTCGAGTGATGAGAGGTGCTGACGTGTCATCAGACCACCACCTTTTTTTAAACAACAGTGAGACTTCGCCTCAAAAGATTCACCAACACCAACAACCATGTACAAGGTACAATGTCGGACTGCTCCGGAACAGGGACACACAAGCAGCATTCCAGATCAGCCTTTCCAACAGGTTCCAGCCGTACAAGAGCTGATAGAAGACAGTGAGACGACATCGAGACACAGTGGGAACACTGCAAGAAGCTCTGGCATGACACATGTGAAGGGGATCCTTGGCAAGAAGAAGGCCAGCACAAAGAATGGATCTCTGCCACACATCCACAATTGGAAAAAAGGAGAGAAGAAAGCTACACTGAACACGACCCCGAACAAGAGCAGCTAGGGCAAAGGCACAGGAAGAGCACACGCAGCGAACGGAGAAGTAAAGAAGGCATCAAGAAGGACAAGAGGGACTACTTTGACGACCGGGCCCACCCAAAGCAGAGGCAGCAGCCGGACAGGGGAATCTAAAGGACCTTTTCCCTGGTGACCAAGAAGCTGACGGGTAAGTTCCAGCAGACAGACAAGCCAGTGAAGACAAGAACGGAACCACTGACAACAACCGAGGAACAGCTGAAACAAATGGGCAGAACACTTCAGGGAGCTGCTGAACCCCCCCGCCCCTGACGCACCACCAGACATCCCACCTGCAGAAAACAGACTCCCCATCAGCTGTGACAAACCCTCAAAGGCAGAGATCAAGAAGGCCAAATCATGACTCTGAAAAATGGGAAGGCTGCAGGGCCGGACAAGATACCAGCAGAAGCCATCAAGGCAGACATAGAGACAGCTGTCAACATGCTATACAGCCTCTTCTGCAAGATCTGGGAAAAGGAGGAGGTACGGCTCAGTGGAAAGAAGGAATCGTCATCAAGCTGCCGAAGAAAAGGAGACCTCAGGGACTGCAGCAACTACCCAGGGATCATGCTCCTGTCAACCCCCAGGCAAAGGGTTTTCAACAGGGTTCTACTGGAGAGAATGAAAGGGCCCTCGACCCCCAAATCCGAGGACCGCAGGCAGGCTTCCGGCAGAAAAAATATGTGCCGACCAGACGCACTCTGCGCATCATCGTGGAGGGAGTCGTGGAGTGGAACTCCCCGTTTACATAACTTCAAGATTATGAGAAGGCTTTCGACAGTGTGGGGAAAAGAGTTGCGTGGAACTGCTGGGCATTACGGAGTCCCCAGAGATCATCTCCCTCTCCGGTTTTCATTTACAGGACTGAACTGCAGGATTGCCCACGCCCGGGCCACCTGTCCGAAAGTTTTGAGGTTGAAGACCGGAGTTCGGCAGGGATGCCTGTGGGCGCCGTTCCCTTCCCCCTGGTCCTTGACTGGATAAGAAGACCCCTCAACAGCAGAAACACGGTAACAGGGACACTTGGACGGCAGCTCACGACCTGGACTTCGCTGAGACTGGCGTCCTGTCACACAGCCCACGCCGATGCAGGCCCCAAAAACCACTGTTGGGGACCACATAAACCGGGACAGGGTCAAGATTAACAGAAAAAAGAGAGTGATGAAAATCAAACACTGCCAACACACATAAAGTCGATGGAAGCCCATCAGGAGTGGTCTTTCGTCTACTGGGAAGCGTGGTGACCAACAGGGAGGCACGAACGAGACGTCACAGCCAGATCGGCAGGCAAGAGCAGCTTTCGTCATGCTCAAGAACTCTGGGCATCGGAGGAAACGAATTTGAACCAAATCCGCATCTTAAAATTTCCCAAAGTGAAATCATTTGCTCTAGGATGGAGCGTGGCGAACAAAAACCGACGATGCAACAAAGTTCAGACATTTTCACAACCGGGCGAGGGCATCTACAAAATCGATGGCAACAAGGTCCGAAACGAAGATCTGTGGGGGGGCGGGACAGAACCAGTGGCCCAAACAGCAGAAAATGTTTTCCCTTGGCACCCAGTGAAAACCCAAATACTGAAAAGTGTAATCTTATGGGGAAAGTGTAAGAAGGCGCGAAGCGCCGAGATAAGGGAAATTTTTTTGGGGGAAGCAAAATTTGGGGCAATCGGTGCACATTTGGGGGAAAACATGATTTCATTTGTGGTGCGCGTGAAGTGGTGAAGTGTGGTGGTTCGTGAAAGGTTTTGTGTCCCCTTGTGTGGGGTGTGTGTGTGTGTGTGTGTGTGTGTGTGTGGTGTGAGGTGAGTGGGGTGAGTGAGATCAGTAGATTTGGGGATGAAAATTTTAAAAAAAAAAAAACAATAATTTATTTTTATATTAATTTCTATTCAAATATGAAATTTCAGAAAAGGGCATGTACAGATAAAGGAAAAAAGGGACTAAATACATAACAAATTTTCTAAGTCATTTCTTTTTGCAGCAATCTTGGAGTCAGGAAACATCGTTTGAAATGCCTTTACAAACTTGTCAGCATTCGCGAGAGGCAGTTATTTTTTGCCAGGATGTCCCACACATCTTTGCTTCAGCTTTTGTTGTCACTTTTTCAATGAATTTCCAGAAACTCATGCTTGCTCTGGATCATGAATTGCGATAGATTCTGCTTTCCCGCTGCTTCGATGAACTGCTTGTGAGAAGCCGTGCCCACTGTCTCTACAATCGACTTCTGCCATTTCACAGCTGAAAGTCCGACTTCCTATGCTACAAGCATTTTCCCGCCCTTTTCTTATGGGAAAGACAGTTTACTTGTCATTGTATTTCCTGGCGGTATTTTTGAGTAACTCGTCCTTTTTGGTTTCTCAGGGAAATGTTTTTTTCCGTAACAGCAATCAGAATCGTCGTCCCGTTCTAATGTCGAGCACGCTTGACGCCATTTTGTATTTATGTACAACCGCGAAAGTTATCTCCTTACTAAAACGTTCAACCCCTGCCCGCCCGCAATGTGGCTTTTGGTTACACGATAGAAGGAATACTGAACACTGTATTTTCGCAGGCGGCACAGTGAGTGAAGGGCCATCGCGTTGTTGAACCGACGAGAATGATGCTTTCGAAAAGTGTAGTTTTGGCGATTCGCGTGGCGGAATTTAATGTTTGAAGGGTAATGCGTAATTGGAGGTTTGAAATCGTGATTTATTACGCAAAGGCGTAAAGTAAACAGGTCTGAAGCAGATACTGCGAAGGAAGTGGGGCTGGATCGGACACACCCTCAGGAAGCCAGCATCCAGCACACACGCCAAGCCCTGACCTGGAACCCGCAGGGAAAGAGAGAGAGGCCGGCCTCGCAACAGTGGAGCGAGACACTGAGGCGGAGTTGAAACAACAAGGGACAAACTGGACTGGAATGACCAGAACAGCCAGAACAGAGTGCGATGGCGAAGAGTCGTTGATGGCCTATGCTCCACCGGGAGCGATGGGCATAAATGAAATGAGAAGACGCCGACTCAGTATAGTGGCCAACATCATGGAATATCTGTGCTATAGAAGACGCCGACTCAGTATAGTGGCCAACATCATGGAATATCTATGCTATAGAACACATTGACTCAGTAGAGTGGCCAACATCATGGAATATCTATGCTATAGAACACATTGACTCAGTTAGAGTGGCAACATCAGGGGAATATCTATGCTATAGAACACATTGACTCAGTAGAGTGGCCAACATCAGGGAATATCTATGCTATAGAACACACTGACTCAGTAGAGTGGCCAACATCAGGAATATCTATGCTATAGAACACATTGACTCAGTAGAGTGGCACATCAGGGAATATCTATGCTATAGAACACATTGACTCAGTAGAGTGGCCAAAATAGGGAATATCTATGCTATAGAACACATTGACTCAGTAGAGTGGCCAACATCAGGGAATATCTATGCTACAGAACACATTGACTCAGTAGAGTGGCCAACATCAGGGAATATCTATGCTATAGAAACACATTGACTCAGTAGAGTGGCCAACATCATGGAATATCTATGCTATAGAACACACTGACTCAGTAGAGTGGCCAACATCATGGAATATCTATGCTATAGAACACATTGACTCAGTAGAGTGGCCAACATCAGGGAATATCTATGCTATAGAACACATTGACTCGTAGAGTGGCACACATCAGGGAATATCTATGCTATAGAACAGATTGACTCAGTAGAGTGGCAACATCATGGAATATCTATGCTAGAGAACACATTGACTCAGTAGAGTGGCCAACATCAGGGAATATCTATGCTATAGAACACGCTGACTCAGTAGGTGGCCAACATCAGGGAATATCTATGCTATAGAACACGCTGACTCAGTAGAGTGGCCAACATCATGGAATATCTTAAGCTATAGAACACACCGACTCAGTAGAGTGGCCAACTCAGGGAATATCTAAGCTATAGAACACGCTGACTCAGTATAGTGGCCAACATCAGGGAATATCTAAGCTATAGACACATTGACTCAGTACAGTGGCCAACATCATGGAATATCTATGCTATAGAACACATTGACTCAGTACAGTGGCCAACATCAGGGAAATATCTATGATATAGAACACATTGACTCAGTACAGTGGCCAACATCATGGAATATCTATGCTATAGAACATATTGACTCAGTACAGTGGCCAACATCATGGAATATCTATGCTATAGAACACACTGACACAGCAGACCGGCCAACATCATGGAATATCTATGCTATAGAACACATTGACTCAGTAGAGTGGTCAACATCATGGAATATCTATGCTATAGAACACATTGACTCAGTGAGTGGTCAACATCAGGGAATATCTATGCTATAGAACACGCTGACTCAGTAACAGGCATATCGTGGAAAATCGACCATCCAGCAACAGGCAATGAGCTCGACAGCAGAACGTTCTTTCTGATTTTCATGTCTTTCTCCATGGCTGACCTTTGTTGTTGACGAGGGGCGTGGTGAAGCACATGACGGAGCCAGGGCCAGCACGGCGTGGGCAGGAGTGATGGCTGGCTGCACCGGTATGCTGATGTGGTCGCCACCCAGGGGTTCCTCTTGTCCCACACCTGCACCCCTTATTTCACGTCTGTTAACTCTGCCGCAGGGTCTTCTTTGCCACAATATTTCATGTCTGTTAACTCTGCCGCAGGGTCTTCTTTGCCACAAATATTTCATGTCTGTTAACTCTGCCCGCAGGGTCTTCTTTGCCACAAATATTTCATGTCTGTTAACTCTGCCCGCAGGGTCTTCTTGCCACAAATATTTCATGTCTGTTAACTCTGCCCGCAGGGTCTTCTTTGCACAAATATTTCATGTCTGTTAATCTTGCCCGCAGGGTCTTCTTTGCCACAATATTTCATGTCTGTTAACTCTGCCCGCAGGGTCTTCTTTGCCACAAATATTTCATGTCTGTTAACTCTGCCCGCAGGGTCTTCTTTGCCACAATTATTTCATGTCTGTTAACTCTGCCCGCAGGGTCTTCTTTGCCACAAATATTTCATGTCTGTTAACTCTGCCGCAGGGTCTTCTTTGCCACAAATATTTCATGTCTGTTAACTCTGCCCGCAGGGTCTTCTTTGCCACAAATATTTCATGTCTGTTTAACTCTGCCCGCAGGGTCTTCTTTGCCACAATATTTCATGTCTGTTAACTCTGCCCGCAGGGTCTTCTTTGCCACAAATATTTATGTCTGTTAACTCTGCCCGCAGGGTCTTCTTTGCCACAAATATTTCATGTCTGTTAACTCTGCCGCAGGGTCTTCTTTGCCACAATATTTCATGTCTGTTAACTCTGCCCGCAGGGTCTTCTTTGCCACAAATATTTCATGTCTGTTAACTCTGCCCGCAGGGTCTTCTTTGCCACAAATATTTCATGTCTGTTAAACTCTGCCCGCAGGGTCTTCTTTGCCACAAATATTTCATGTCTGTTAACTCTGCCCGCAGGGTCTTCTTTGCCACAAATATTTCATGTCTGTTAACTCTGCCCGAGGGTCTTCTTTGCACAAATATTTCATGTCTGTTAACTCTGCCCGCAGGGTCTTCTTTGCCACAAATATTTCATGTCTGTTAACTCTGCCTGCAGGGTCTTCTTTGCCACAAATATTTCATGTCTGTTAACTCTGCCGCAGGGTCTTCTTTGCCACAAATATTTCACGTCTGTTAACTCTGCCGCAGGGTCTTCTTTGCCCAAATAATGGGAGTTGTTATTATACTCCCTGTCTGGCTAGTATACTTACCATGTCAGACTCTAATGCCCACCCTACCTTCCCCGCTAGCGCTATGGTTCTCGGGGTTACCTTGGGCACAGGCCTCGTTGAATGAGGAACAGGAAGTTTACCCGGCCTCTTCCAGGCGGGATAGTCAGTGTGGGCGTCACGTGATGGTCTTATTACTGCATTAGCCACAAAAAATCTCGGCCTGGCAGAGCTGATTAACTGCCGTGGAATGCTATGGTCTGACATGGTAAGTATACTAGCCAAACAGGGAGTATAATACAAAGTCCCCATTTTGGTGTTGCAGGGATTGCAGTCTCATTACTATACTTATTTTTTGACAAAAAGGTTACAACAATCAAATGTCTTTCTTTTTTTCTTTATCAACACATAACAACGAAGATAATCTTGGTCTTCACTATCACTTGGACTTTTTTTCTTAACTGCTTTACTTGTTTTGTTTTTTTTTTATGTGGGCAGGAAACACAATAACTAGTTTTACAATAACTTTTGAGTATTTCCTACATGAATTGCATGCACACAAGAACTGAACGAAAGACAAATAAAATAGGAAAAGTTACAAAGATGAGCCAAAATGGTAGTGGACGGCTCAGAGACTGTTCACCATGTAAAATTACGCTCATCATCAGGGTACATGAAGCTGTACTGAAGAAAAAAGTGACTAAAAGGAAGTGAAACAGATAGGAATGGATCCCGATGTATGGTTATACTGTCAACAGATATAAATAGTTCCCGAATGTATGGTTATACTGTCAACAGATATGAATAGTTCCTGATGTATGGTTATACTGTCAACAAATATGAATAGTTCCTGATGTATGGTTATTCTGTCAACAGATATGAATAGCTCTAGATGTATGGTTATACTGTCAGCGATAATTCTTACGCACAAATAAGTGATAATTCTTACGCACTGGAATTTACCGTGATGCACTGATTTTCTCCTGTTCGCATTACAACTCTGAGCAGCGCATCATGCACAAAAGCTTCGTCCTGTTCCACCACGATCAATTTAAAAATGTAAATTTCTTGGCGTTTTAGAACATTCTGAATCGATGAACAACTTCTGCTTGATAACTCTTCTCAACTGAAAACTAACAAGAGTCGTCAAAACAGACCAGGCCTATCCAGTCTATGATTGGACCACAAGATCACATGGAAAAGCATAGAAATCTGTAAAAATTTCAGCTTTATGGAATAAAAATCCGACAGTTCAGTTGTGGCTCCTGGGTGATAATCCAGCGAATGGAACAAAAGTCGAACAATCTATGCAACATGACCAGTTCGGTTAATTAAAATGGCTCCATCTGGACGTACGAACGTGTTGCTAACAGAGCAAGAATGGCCAGTCTACAGTTTTGTTATAGGTTCCACCGGGCTTCCAATGATCATTGCATGGGGATTTTGGAATTTGGTCATACAATAAAATATTTCAACACTGAAAGAAATGGGTCGCACAGTGGAAATTCTGTGATGATAATTGAAGAGGACATCCCACAAATCAAGTTTCACTGTTAAAATCCTGATAGTGTAGGTGCTAACATTTACTCGTGTTAGTTGACAACACTTTAAAAACATAGGAACACGAATATGAGTAAATGATATTTAGCAGTCTGGAATGTTTCATTAAACTTTATTATAAGAACCTCTTTTTTTATGTATTTCTGTCTCTTTCTCTGTGGATATGCGTGTGAGCCAGTGAGAGCAGGCTTGTGTGTGTGTGTGTGTGTGTGTGTGTGTGTGTGTGTGTGTGTGTGTGTGTTTTCACTACTTTCCAGCAATTATTAATGGAGACCCCCTAAATATTTTGTGACCCCCTGAAAATTTGGAAGTGTGTTTTTCGTACGAGTCTGACCCCTAATTTTTTTTTGGAAATAATTATCACTGACTGTCAAACAGATATGAACAGTTCCTAAATAGGGTTAGTCTGTCAGACAGATATGAGTTCCTCAAGTATGATTATTCTGCCAAACAGATAGGACTACTTTCTGAAGCATTCTGTTGTGTAAATGTGAACAGTTCCTCCGTTATTCTGTTAGATGTGAACAGTTCTTTTCTCATTCTATTAGATGATGTGCTGAAGCATTCTGTTGTGTAAATGTGAACAGTTCCTTGTTATTCTGTTAGATGTGAACAGTTCTTTTCTCATTCTATTAGATGATGTGAACAATTCTTCTGTTATTTGATATACAGATGTGAACAGTTCTTCTGTAATTCTTTCAGATAGATGTGAACAGTTCTTTTGTTAGATGTGAACAGTTCTTCTGTTAGATGTGAACAGTTCTTCTGTTAGATGTGAACAGTTTGTTATTCTGTCAGATGTGAACAGTTCTTCTGTTAGATGTGAACAGTTCTGTTATTCTGTCAGACAGATGTGAACAGTTCTGTTATTCTGCTAGATGTGAACAGTGCTGTTACACAGATGTGAACATTTCCTAAAGCACAATATTCAGTCAAGCATGATACTTCCTAAGAGTTATTCGACAGTGGCACCAAAAATGCTTACCCACACACATTACATATACAAGTTCCTGATACTGACTTCAGTGTTGTCTGCCCCACCTCTGCGGCCCGTACCACCAGGGAATTATTGGTGGGTCCATTTGACACATGGAGCAGGTCATACCTGTCAACGAATCACGCATTTTTCACACAGTCTACAGCAGCAAAAACACAGGCTCTGCACCGAGGGGAGGCAAAAAAATCCTGAAAATTCTAAGGTGTCTAGAGGCATGCCATCCTTCCAACTCTAAATACGTAGAAACTTGCTCTGAAAATGGTGCATGATCCGATTCAACACTGAGCATCGAGCCGTGAACTGTCCACTTCTCTGGCCAGTCACCAACATGACCAACTGTTCAAAGAGTGTTTGTCAATCTTTCATTTTTGCTGTGTCTTGTCAATGCATGACATCAGAGTGTGCCCATAATTTTACCTTTGCGAGGCAGACCGGGTGGCAACTGCCTAAACATGAGATTTTGTGATGACCAGCCATCTGGGGGCACCACTGAAAAAAACAACTACTTGTCTGGGGTACCAATATGAAGAAATGTTGACTCCCTGTACCTTTCCATGTAACTTGAAAATATAAGGGTAAAAGAAAAAAGGTAACTTTCAGAGAGCGCTTCAACGTTTCGTGCTGTAAGCACTTGGTGTCACGAAGTGAAAGTGACCAAGTGCTTACAGCACGAAACGTTGAAGCGCTCTCTGAAAGTTACCTTTTTTCTTTACCCTTATATTTTCAAGTTACTTGTCTGTGGATTTACAGCCTCTTCTCACTCCCCTTGAAATCCTTTCATTTGTTTTTTTTAGCCATTTCCCACTTTATATTTCTCTAAAAGCTGCAAATTCATGGGTAAGTGAGAATCCTGAAAACAGTCTCTAAAAAAAACAATAACACCAAAAAAAAAATCTGGACCCCTAGGTCTCCCAAAACCGACCTGCCTCTTGCCCTCAGTCGATGCTCGACTCCTAGAAAATTAACAAAAATGTTAAAAATGCCTGATCTTTTAATGCGAGGAAAGTGAGAACAAAGTCCTGGAAACTGCTATTTGATCTGATTTTTGCACCAACACTGTATCTGTCTGACTTGGGCCACATTCCATCTTTTAATCATGCTTCACTGAAATGGGTATGGCAGATTCTGTGTAGTACCCCTGCTGACTGGCAGATAAACAGACAGATCCTGGTGGTGTAACCCACTTGTCGGGAATGATAGGCTGAAGTTATGGTTTTGAAGAGAGATGATGCCGATGACCCCGATCAGGCAAAGACTTGGCCAAATCAGTAAGAGATGAACAAACAACAAGTATCATTTGCAAACTGGAACACCACCAGAACATTTTTTTCTTTTAATCATACTTACCGCTCCAAACAAGTGCCTTTATTCCTAACTGGCATGAATTCATGCCGCACCACCCATGATCATAGAAAATTAAAGAAATGGGAGAAAGGGGAACTAATCCAAACCCCTAACCCAAATATGGTCTCCCTTGCAAAGTTGGACTTTTTCTGGTTGGGAACAGTTCACATGCATTTCCCTTCTTTCTTCGCAATGAACACGTTCTTGCCTTTTCGGGTCTTCCAACCATACGGTATACCCTGATCATTTACTGATTTTGAGAGAGACACCCTTTGACTTTCCGGAGCTGGCTCCACCCCTCAAGTGGCCTGTTTTCTTCCCAAACTGACGACTGCTACACTGCTGACTTCATCTTTCACTCATTTGTGCAAGGATATGCAAAGGTTTGGATGATCTGGTCTTCACAGTGTCATACTTGGATTTGTCCTTTTTCCTTCCTAAACACACCATTTTCCTTTTTCTACTGCCTGAAGCAAAACCAGACTATTAAGCATAATGAACTGAATGACGACCAGTCCCAAATGCATATGATGATGTAGCAACTGGCCTAAGATCTTCGTTATAACTTTCAAGTACAAAAAACATTTCTGCAGTCTGAAGAAATTACCGCAAAAAACATGCTCATTCATAAGAAAATTATCAGCCCCCCAGTCAGAAGGATATGGAATGCAGATCAAAATGTTTCCAGCAAACCATACAGATACACATACACACACTCCCTACCCAGCCCCAATACTGTACAGACGTGTGCACTGTACCTGCTGCATCGGATGCCCAGCTGAACGTTGGTGGCGAAGAACGTCTCGCCCACATCATCGTGGTAGGTGACGGAGAAATGCAGCGTGGTGCCCACAGGTACCGCCGGCAGCAAGACTCCGCTCGTCTTCATGGTGGTGTCCAGATTCAGCATCAGGTAGGACACTGGTTTCCCCTGGTGGCAAATGCATTTAGTGCGGGTACAACAGAGATGAGTTCTCTATGGCGATGAGGGATGAGTACGGATTGAACATTTTGACTTCACAGACTGTGGCAACTGGCCATAGCTTGTGAGGGTTTGACATGGTGCAGTATATAATGCCAAATCATGTCTCAGAGACTAAAAATTTTTTTTTAAGCAGCATGTTCTTTTTCAATACGAAAGTGTTATTCAGTGCCATTATATTTCTTTTCACAATGTATGTTTCTTTTTAATGATGAAAACTTTTATGTTATGAGATATGAATCCCCAAAGCCACTCTAATCATCAATCTTTCTCATAACCAGTGATCTTCCAAAGAAACTCACACTATGAGTACAATTCTTCCAGGCCCACACACAGAGCTAGCCCTATCTGGTTCAACACAGGGCACAGAGAACGAACCTTGACGAGGAAGACCAGCGTTGGTTGACTCCAAACTCTTCCTGGGCGGTGACGTGGACGACGGCGCTGCCCGGGATGGGCCCCGACACCAGCTGCCCGTTCTTCCCCACATGCACCACCGGCACCTCCCCACTCTCACTCACCACATTGTAACTCATGAAGGCCGCCACATCCCTGAGGAACAGTCTGGGGCATATACATGTCAACAACAACACCGAAATTGGGTCCCCTTATTTGAAATCTAATATCTTTTTTCCCATTGAAAAATGATAGGATGTTAACGAGACCAAATATCAAAACGTACTAAAGAGGGGTTACTTAAAATGTACCAGAAAAACACAAATTGGCATACATTCCTTCTATTCCAATCTTAGGAGGGAGGGAGGAAGGGAGGCTATTTTTCTACGATACAAAGTTTTGTTATTACATAAACACAGTCACAAAAACTTGTTCTTAAAGAGACATCTAACACAGATAAATTTTGTGTTTTTGTGTTCAGAAGATATGCACAAGTGTCCGAGTTTGTGAATAAATGTATCTATGGAGCAAACTTCAGCGAGAGAGACAATATAGAGAGAGAAAAAAAGAGAGACTGTGTGTATGAATGTGTGCTTGCATGGTGAGTATGTGTGTATGTCCGTGAATGTACTGTGCATATACACCTGTGTTTAGTGCATGGTGTAATGTGTATGTACACATGTGATGTGAACATGATTGTTATCTATCAGGATTGCATTGTGTGTGGAAGCCACGGCCACCCGTTGGTCTTGATGACAGTCTCTGTGCTGGGCGTCAGTCTGATCTGGCCATCACAGGAGGGGGACTGGTCAACTGCAGCTTGTCGAATACCTGGAAAACAAGGACAAAGCTCGGCTACACCTTTATCACACCAGAGCTTAATCTAGGATTTTGAAAAAGGGGCAGCCCCCCCCATATCAAAAAAAGGGGGAACTCCCCCCCCCCCCCCCAGGCCAACTTCATCAG
>CM031616.1:55744672-55781116 GCA_018398815.1 Conus ventricosus
GAAAGCCCAGTAGTGGCAAATCATGGAATTCTGTGAATAGAAGACGCGACTCGTATAGTGGCCAACATCATGGAATTCTTGCTATGAAACTGACTCAGTAAGTGGCCAACATCATGGAATATTATGCTATGAACACATTGACTCAGTAGAGTGGCCAACATCATGGAATATCTATGTATAGAACACATTGACTCAGTAGAGTGGCCAACATCAGGGAATATCTATGCTATAGAACACATGACTCAGTAGAGTGGCCAACATCAGGGAATATCTATGCTATAGAACACATGACTCAGTAGAGTGGCCAACATCAGGGAATATCTATGCTATAGAACACATTGACTCAGTAGAGTGGCCAACATCAGGGAATATCTATGCTATAGAACACATTGACTCAGTAGAGTGGCCAACATCAGGGAATATCTATGCTACAGAACACATTGACTCAGTAGAGTGGCCAACATCAGGGAATATCTATGCTATAGAACACATTGACTCAGTAGAGTGGCCAACATCATGGAATATCTATGCTATAGAACACACTGACTCAGTAGAGTGGCCAACATCATGGAATATCTATGCTATAGAACACATTGACTCAGTAGAGTGGCCAACATCAGGGAATATCTATGCTATAAGAAAACCATTGACGTCAGTAGAGTGGCCAACATCAGGGAATATCTATGCTATAGAACAGATTGACTCAGTAGAGTGGCCAACATCATGGAATATCTATGCTAGAGAACACATTGACTCAGTAGAGTGGCCAACATCAGGGAATATCTATGCTATAGAACACGCTGACTCAGTAGAGTGGCAACATCAGGGAATATCTATGCTATAGAACACGCTGACTCAGTAGAGTGGCCAACATCATGGAATATCTTAAGCTATAGAACACACCGACTCAGTAGAGTGGCCACATCAGGGAATATCTAAGCTATAGAACACGCTGACTCAGTATAGTGGCCAACATCAGGGAATATCTAAGCTATAGACACATTGACTCAGTACAGTGGCCAACATCATGGAATATCTATGCTATAGAACACATTGACTCAGTACAGTGGCCAACATCATGGAATATCTATGATATAGAACACATTGACTCAGTACAGTGGCCAAATCATGGAATATCTATGCTATAGAACATATTGACTCAGTACAGTGGCCAACATCATGGAATATCTATGCTATAGAACACACTGACACAGCAGACCGGCCAACATCATGGAATATCTATGCTATAGAACACATTGACTCAGTAGAGTGGTCAACATCATGGAATATCTATGCTATAGAACACATTGACTCAGTAGAGTGGTCAACATCAGGGAATATCTATGCTATAGAACACGCTGACTCAGTAACAGGCAATATCGTGGAAAATCGACCATCCAGCAAACAGGCAATGAGCTCGACAGCAGACACGTTCTTTCTGATTTTCATGTCTTTCTCCATGGCTGACCTTTGTTGTTGACGAGGGGCGTGGTGAAGACATAGACGGAGCCCAGGGCCAGCCGGCGTGGGCAGGAGTGATGGCTGGCTGCACCGGTATGCTGATGTGGTCCGCCACCCAGGGGTTTCTCTTGTCCACACCTGCACCCATTATTTCACGTCTGTTAACTCTGCCCGCAGGGTCTTCTTTGCCACAATATTTCATGTCTGTTAATCTGCCCGCAGGGTCTTCTTTGCCACAAATATTTCATGTCTGTTAACTCTGCCCGCAGGGTCTTCTTTGCCACAAATATTTCATGTCTGTTAACTCTGCCCGCAGGGTCTTCTTTGCCACAAATATTTCATGTCTGTTAACTCTGCCCGCAGGGTCTTCTTTGCCACAAATATTTCATGTCTGTTAACTCTGCCCGCAGGGTCTTCTTTGCCACAAATATTTCATGTCTGTTAACTCTGCCCGCAGGGTCTTCTTTGCCACAAATATTTCATGTCTGTTAACTCTGCCCGCAGGGTCTTCTTTGCCACAAATATTTCATGTCTGTTAACTCTGCCCGCAGGGTCTTCTTTGCCACAAATATTTCATGTCTGTTAACTCTGCCGCAGGGTCTTCTTTGCCACAAATATTTCATGTCTGTTAACTCTGCCCGCAGGGTCTTCTTTGCCACAAATATTTCATGTCTGTTAACTCTGCCCGCAGGGTCTTCTTTGCCACAAATATTTCATGTCTGTTAACTCTGCCCGCAGGGTCTTCTTTGCCACAAATATTTCATGTCTGTTAACTCTGCCCGCAGGGTCTTCTTTGCCACAAATATTTCATGTCTGTTAACTCTGCCCGCAGGGTCTTCTTTGCCACAAATATTTCATGTCTGTTAACTCTGCCCGCAGGGTCTTCTTGCCACAAATATTTCATGTCTGTTAACTCTGCCCGCAGGTCTTCTTTGCCACAAATATTTCATGTCTGTTAACTCTGCCCGCAGGGTCTTCTTTGCCACAAATATTTCATGTCTGTTAACTCTGCCCGCAGGGTCTTCTTTGCCACAAATATTTCATGTCTGTTAACTCGGGCCCGCAGGGTCTTCTTTGCCACAAATATTTCATGTCTGTTAACTCTGCCCGCAGGGTCTTCTTTGCCACAAATATTTCATGTCTGTTAACTCTGCCTGCAGGGTCTTCTTTGCCACAAATATTTCATGTCTGTTAACTCTGCCCGCAGGGTCTTCTTTGCCACAAATATTTCACGTCTGTTAACTCTGCCCGCAGGGTCTTCTTTGCCACAAATAATGGGGAGTTTGTATTATACTCCCTGTCTGGCTAGTATACTTACCATGTCAGACTCTAATGCCCACCCTACCTTCCCCGCTAGCGCTATGGTTCTCGGGGTTACCTTGGCACAGGCCTCGTTGAATGAGGAACAGGAAGTTTACAACCGGCCTCTTCCCAGGCGGAAGTAGTGTGGGCGTCACGTGATGGTCTTATTACTGCATTAGCCACAAAAAATCTCGGCCTGGCAGAGCTGATTAACTGCCGTGGAATGCTATGGTCTGACATGGTAAGTATACTAGCCAAACAGGGAGTATAATACAAAGTCCCCATTTTGGTGTTGCAGGGATTGCAGTCTCATTACTATACTTATTTTTCTGACAAAAAGGTTACAACAATCAAATGTCTTTCTTTTTTCTTTATCAACACACTAAAACAACGAAGATAATCTTGGTCTTCACTATCACTTGGACTTTTTTTCTTAACATGCTTTACTTGTTTTTGTTTTTTTTTATGTGGGCAGAAACACAATAACTAAGTTTTACAATAATTTTGAGTTTTCCTACATGAATTGCATGCACACAAGAACTGAACGAAAGACAAATAAAATAGAAAAGTACAAAGATGAGCCAAAATGGTAGTGGACGGCTCAGAGACTGTTCACCATGTAAAATTAACGCTCATCATCAGGGTACATGAAGCTGTACTGAAGAAAAAGTGACTAAAAGGAAGTGAAACAGATAGGAATGGATCCCGATGTATGGTTATACTGTCAACAGATATAAATAGTTTTCCCGATGTATGGTTATACTGTCAACAGATATGAATAGTTCCTGATGTATGGTTATACTGTCAACAAATATGAATAGTTCCTGATGTATGGTTATTCTGTCAACAGATATGAATAGCTCTAGATGTATGGTTATACTGTCAGCGATAATTCTTACGCACAAATAAGTGATAATTCTTACGCACTGGAATTTACCGTGATGCACTGATTTTCTCCTGTTCGCATTACAACTCTGAGCAGCGCATCATGCACAAAAGCTTTCGTCCTGTCCACCACGATCAAATTAAAAATGTAAATTTCCTTGGCGTTTTAGAACATTCTGATCGATGAACAACTTCTGCTTGATAACTCTTCTCAACTGAAAACTAACAAGAGTCGTCAAAACAGACCAGGCCTATCCAGTCTATGTTTGGGACCACAAGATCACATGGAAAAGCATAGAAATCTGTAAAAATTTCAGCTTTATGGAATAAAAATCCGACAGTTCAGTTGTGGCTCCTGGTGATAATCCAGCGAATGGAACAAAAGTCGAACAATCTATGCACATGACCAGTTCGTTAATTAAAATGGCTCCATTCTGGACGTACGAACGTGTTGCTAACAGAGCAAGAATGCCAGTCTACAGTTTTGTTATAGGTTCCACCGGGCTTCCAATGATCATTGCATGGGGATTTTGGAATTTGGTCATACAATAAAATATTTCAACACTGAAAGAAATGGTCGCACAGTGGAAATTCTGTGATGATAATGAAGAGGACATCCCACAAATCAAGTTTCACTGTTAAAATCCTGATAGTGTAGGTGCTAACATTTACTCGTGTTAGTTGACAACACTTTAAAAACATAGGAACACACGAATATGAGTAAATGATATTTAGCAGTCTGGAATGTTTCATTAACTTTATTATAAGAACCCTTTTCTTATGTATTTCTGTCTCTTTCTCTGTGGATATGCGTGTGAGCCAGTGAGAGCAGGCTTGTGTGTGTGTGTGTGTGTGTGTGTGTGTGTGTGTGTGTGTGGTGTGTGTTTTCACTACTTTCCAGCAATTATTAATGGAGACCCCCTAAATATTTTTGTGACCCCCTGAAAATTTGGAAGTGTGTTTTTCGTACCGAGTCTGACCCCTAATTTTTTTTGGAAATAATTATCACTGACTGTCAACAGATATGAACAGTTCCTAAAATAGGGTTAGTCTGTCAGACAGATATGAGTTCCTCAAGTATGATTATTCTGCCAAACAGATAGGACTACTTTCTGAAGCATTCTGTTGTGTAAATGTGAACAGTTCCTCCGTTATTCTGTTAGATGTGAACAGTTCTTTTCTCATTCTATTAGATGATGTGCTGAAGCATTCTGTTGTGTAAATGTGAACAGTTCCTCTGTTATTCTGTTAGATGTGAACAGTTCTTTTCTCATTCTATTAGATGATTGTGAACAATTCTTCTGTTATTCTGATATACAGATGTGAACAGTTCTTCTGTAATTCTTTCAGATAGATGTGAACAGTTTCTTTTGTTAGATGTGAACAGTTCTTCTGTTAGATGTGAACAGTTCTTCTGTTAGATGTGAACAGTTCTGTTATTCTGTCAGATGTGAACAGTTCTTCTGTTAGATGTGAACAGTTCTGTTATTCTGTCAGACAGATGTGAACAGTTCTGTTATTCTGCTAGATGTGAACAGTGCTGTTACACAGATGTGAACATTTCCTAAAGCACAATATTCAGTCAAGCATGAATACTTCCTAAGAGTTATTCGACAGTGCACCAAAAAATGCTTACCCACACACATTACATATACAAGTTCCCTGATACTGACCTTCAGTGTTGTCTGCCCCACCTCTGCGGCCCGTACCACAGGGAATTATTGGTGGGTCCATTTGACACATGGAGCAGGTCATACCTGTCAACGAATCACGCATTTTCACACACGTCTACAGCAGCAAAAACACAGGCTCTGCACCGAGGGGAGGCAAAAATCCCTGAAAATTCTAAGGTGTCTAGAGGCATGCCATCCTTCCAACTCTAAATACGTAGAAACTTGCTCTGAAAATGGTGCATGATCCGATTCAACACTGAGCATCGAGCCGTGAACTGTCCACTTCTCTGCCAGTCACCAACATGACCAACTGTTCAAAGAGTGTTTGTCAATCTTTCATTTTGCTGTGTCTTGTCAATGCATGACATCAGAGTGTGACATAATTTTACCTTTGACGAGGCAGACCAGGTGGCAACTGCCTAAACATGAGATTTTGTGATGACCATTGCCATCTGGCGGCACACTGAAACACACAACTACTTGTCTGTGGTACACAATATGAAGAAATGTTGACTGCTGTACCTTTTCCATGTAACTTGAAAATATAAGGGTAAAGAAAAAAGGTAACTTTCAGAGAGCGCTTCAACGTTTCGTGCTGTAAGCACTTGGTGTCACGAAGTGAAAGTGACCAAGTGCTTACAGCACGAAACGTTGAAGCGCTCTCTGAAAGTTACCTTTTTTCTTTACCCTTATATTTTCAAGTTACTTGTCTGTGGATTATACAGCCTCTTTCTCACTCCCCTTGAAATCTTTCATTTGTTTGTTTTTAGCCATTTCCCACTTTATATTTCTCTAAAAGCTGCAAATTCATGGGTAAGTGAGAATCCTGAAAACAGTCTCTAAACAAACAATAACACCAAAACAAAATCTGGACACCATAGGTCTCCAAAGCCGACCTGCCTCTTGCCCTCAGTCGATGCTCGACTCCTAGAAAATTAACAAAAATGTTAAAAATGCCTGATCTTTTAATGGCGAGGAAAGTGAGAACAAAGTCCTTGGATCTGCTATTTGATCTGATTCTGCACCAACACTGTATCTGTCTGACCTTGGGCCACATTCCATCTTTCAATCATGCTTCACTGAAATGGGTTATGGCAGATTCTGTGTAGTACCTCTGCTGACTGGCAGATAAACAGACAGATCCTGGTGGTGTAACCCACTTGTCGGGAATGATAGGCTGAAGTTATGGTTTTGAAGAGAGATGATGCCGATGACCCCGATCAGCAAAGACTTGGCCAAATCAGTAAGAGATGAACAAACAACAAGTATCATTTGCATACTGGAACACACCAGAACATTTTTTTTCTTTTAATCATACTTACCGCTCCAAACAAGTGCCTTTATTCTAACTGGCATGAATTCATGCCGCACCACCATGATCATAGAAAATTAAAGAAATGGGAGAAAGGGGAACTAATCCAAACCCCTAACCCAAATATGGTCTCCCTTGCAAAGTTGACTTTTTCTGGTTGGGAACAGTTCACATGCATTTCCCTTCTTTCTTCGCAATGAACACGTTCTTGCCTTTTCGGGTCTTCCAACCATACGGTATACCCTGATCATTTACTGATTTTGAGAGACACACCTTTGACTTTCCGGAGCTGGCTCCACCCCTCAAGTGGCCTGTTTTCTTCCCAAACTGACGACTGCTACACTGCTGACTTCATCTTTCACTCATTTGTGCAAGGATATGCAAAGGTTTGGATGATCTGGTCTTCACAGTGTCATACTTGGATTTGTCCTTTCCTTCCTAAACACACCATTTTCCTTTTTCTACTGCCTGAAGCAAAACCAGACTATTAAGCATAATGAACTGAATGACGACCAGTCCAAATGCATATGATGATGTAGCAACTGGCCTAAGATCTTCGTTATAACTTTCAAGTACAAAAACATTTCTGCAGTCTGAAGAAATTACCGCAAAAAACATGCTCATTCATAAGAAAATTATCAGCCCCCCAGTCAGAAGGATATGGAATGCAGATCAAAATGTGCCAGCAAACCATACAGATACACATACACACACTCCCTACCCAGCCCCAATACTGTACAGACGTGTGCACTGTACCTGCTGCATCGGATGCCCAGCTGAACGTTGGTGGCGAAGAACGTCTCGCCCACATCATCGTGGTAGGTGACGGAGAAATGCAGCGTGGTGCCCACAGGTACCGCCGGCAGCAAGACTCCGCTCGTCTTCATGGTGGTGTCCAGATTCAGCATCAGGTAGGACACTGGTTTCACCTGGTGGCAAATGCATTTAGTGCTGGTTACAACAGAGATGAGTTCTCTATTGGCGATGAGGGATGAGTACCGGATTGAACATTTTGACTTCACAGACGTGGCAAACTGGCCATAGCTTGTGAGGGTTTGACATGGTGCAGTATATAATGCCAAATCATGTCTCAGAGATTAAAATTTTTTTTTTAAGCAGCATGTTCTTTTTCAATACGAAAGTGTTATTCAGTGCCATTATTTTCTTTTCACAATGTATGTTCTTTTTAATGATGAAAACTTTTATGTTATGAGATATGAATCCCCAAAGCCACTCTATCATCAATCTTTCTCATAACCAGTGATCTTCCAAAGAAACTCACACATATGAGTACAATTCTTCCAGGCCCACACACAGAGCTAGCCCTATCTGGTTCAACACAGGGCACAGAGAACGAACCTTGACGAGGAAGACCAGCGTCTGGTTGACTCCAAACTCTTCCTGGGCGGTGACGTGGACGACGGCGCTGCCCGGGATGGGCCCCGACACCAGCTGCCGTTCTTCCCCACATGCACCACCGGCACCTCCCCACTCTCACTCACCACATTGTAACTCATGAAGGCCGCCACATCCCTGAGGAACAGTCATGGGACATATACATGTCAACAACACACCGACTTGGGTCCCCTTATTTGAAAATCTAATATCTTTTTTCCCCATTGAAAAATGATAGGGATGTTAACGAGACCAAATATCAAAACGTACTAAAGAGTGTTACTTAAAATGTACCAGAAAAACACAAATTGGCATACATTCTTCTATTCCAATCTTAGGAGGGAGGGGAGGGAAGGGAGGCTATTTTTCTACGATACAAAGTTTTGTTATTACATAAACACAGTCACAAAAACTTGTTCTTAAAGAGACATCTAACACAGATAAATTTTGTGTTTAGTGTTCAGAAGATATGCACAAGTGTCCGAGTTTGTGAATAAATGTATCTATGTGAGCAAGCTTCAGCGAGAGACAATATAGAGAGAGAAAAAAAGAGAGACTGTGTGTATGAATGTGTGCTTGCATGTGTGAGTATGTGTGTATGTCCGTGAATGTACTGTGCATATACACCTGTGTTTAGTGCATGGGTGTAATGTGTATGTACACATGTGATGTGAACATGATTGTTATCTATCAGGATTGCATTGTGTGTGGAAGCCACGGCCACCTGTTGGTCTTGATGACAGTCTCTGTGCTGGGCGTCAGTCTGATCTGGCCATCACAGGAGGGGGACTGGTCAACTGCAGCTTGTCGAATACCTGGAAAACAAGGACAAAGCTCAGGCTACACCTTTATATCACACCAGAGCTTAATCTAGGATTTTTGAAAAAGGGGGGCAGTCCCCCCCATATCAAAAAAAGGGGGAACTCCCCCCCCCCCCCCAGGGCCACTTCTTCAGCCAATCGTCTTGAGACCGGTGTTCCCTTGCACTGGCACTCTTTTTGGGCTGCTTCTCCGAGCTTTGGGATGTAGTCACAGTTTCTTCATGATCTTCTCCACCCTCGCATGGCACAGAATCTTTTTTTTTCCCCACTTTTCCTCAACGAAAGTCGAAGTCGAATAGGGTGGGTGCACGCTTCATTTTGGAAAATATCCAATATGGCGCCTTAAACTCTCGCAACTTCTCGTCGGTGATCGAGATGGAGGAGATGAACGCCGCCGATTGGTTGATTTACACTAACAGCCAATGAAATATCAAGAAATCGTTCGCTCCTGCTCAGTCCTAGTTTCAGTTTTTCAAGCAGATGACAAACGAGCGCCCGCAACGATCAGTGAACAGGGCGGGCAGTCCTGCAACTGTGGCGGAGTCTGCCCGCGTTAAGACTCGATAATTGCGGGAAGGAACAGATTTTCAGGGGATTGCACCAATCCCGCGCTCTAGATTAAGCTCTGTCACACAGCATTTGTCATCCCATGAACCTCAACACAACACATCAGGACAAGTTACACACGATGGAAAGTCAAAACCGTATCAATGACTGTAAATATCTTTTTCAAATACAAAACAAAAGAACACATGTTGGTTTGAGATATTTTACAACCTTTTTTTCCGTCAAAGAAAACTTTGTTTCTTGCAAAAAACATGAACACGAAAAAGGTTTTGTCAGAAAAATGTTAAACACACAAATGTTGCACTTTTCCCAGGAAAAAAGGATGAATAAAGGTAGCTAATGATTTTTTTTTTTTTTTTTGTCAACAATCATAACCACGAGAACAAAACTCTTGGATCACACCATCACACGCACTTAAAGTGGATACGATGAGTCAATTCTTTCACACCATCAAAGACTGTATGCATTCTCTCTCTGCAAAGTGACACCTCCCTCCCCTACCTGGATCTGAACGTCGTCCCGCAGGGCGCTGGCAGACATCTGGTGACTGCTGCCGTCTTTGGCCCGCACCACCAGGTTCACGGTCACATGACCCGTCTCCTCCGCCACCACCTGCTGGCTGAAGCTGTGCTCCGCTCCCAGCCGAACCCCTCTCTGTGTTCAGGCAAACACAGTACAACCCCTCTACAGGCATCTCAAACAACGCTCCATAATGAAAGCCTGACGTAACAGAGGAGCTGCCACTTCTGCTGTTTTGAAAACTCTTCGGCATGGAAGTCGAGAAGGGAGATTTTGCTGCATGCAGTTTTATTATGTTAATCACATGAAAACTGAGGCGTAAGAGATGCAGCAATGTGAGTGATGAATCAAACTTCCTTGTGTTGTTTGTGCAGTCCACTGCTGCACAATGTACACTCACAATCGCCAGCTGTTGACTTGAACTGAAGATGTTGATTTTCACACAGCTCGGCCTATCCCTTGCTTGGCAAAGGCCGAGAGAAATGAATGTGTTTTGAAGACCTCCTGCAACGACGCAGCTTCACACAAACACACAAGTGTTGGTGTGTGACTTCAGAGGTGTCATCTGAGTGACAACTCCCCTGTTAAGAGGCAGATCTACTATACACAAAAAAGAATACTACTACAGAAATTGAAAAAAGAAATTTATATAGGCAGGTTTTAACTAGGATGGTGATTCCTTGGTTTGTTTTTACTGTACACTATTACTGCTTTGGCCTAATCTCTGACCTCTTTCTTAATGACGACAAACGGGGAGGAAAACGCCAACCAATCATGAAGCTTTGTTTAAGCTTTTGTCCAGTCTCTGATCCCCTTCTTCACTGAACTCTCACAAGCATTTCTTAAGGAATCATATCTGTGAAGAAAATATGATAGATCATTCGTTTTCCTTATTTTGCCCATCATCAAAATGATTTAGGAACAGACAATACACTAACCCAGTCCACAGTTTTGCTTAACTTTCAAACACATTCAAGTTAACCATAATCATGGTAATGAAAAATAGGTCATGTCTTTCTTTCCCCTTAAAACATGTTACAGCGCAGCTAGAAAGAGCATTTAAAGATGGGAAGCAACCTTTGCTTAACTCTTTCATCCCTACAACCCGGTTTTCCGGTTTGCAGAAATCCTACCCTTCCTTCCTGCAGCCCGGAAAACCGGGCAGCACAAAATCCCTCCTTTCCTTCCTGCAGCCCGGAAAATCGGTTCTCGCGGTAAGCGCTTCGAACTTCGCGTGAGTTGCGTTATCGGTACACGTCATGACTGGGTCGCTCGTGCGGCAGTGTTTATGAATGGAATGGATGCCAGATGGCCCCTACAACATGGGAAACTGGTTGCCGCTCTATTCTGGCCAGTTTGCTACTGCATACGTGGCAGTTCTCACTTTGCACTTTTTTCCCCCCTCGAAATCCAGGAATGGAGGGAATACTCGTATTATAAGAATCCGGCAACAAGAGGAAGTAATGGTTCATAGAAAAGTAGGAATGAAAGAGTTAAGCCAAACCTGAGAACTGATTAACATCTCACTTGCTTCTATTTGTTTATCTGGGTTCTTTTATCTTCCTTCAGCAATTCATCAGTTTGATGCTCAAATTTAAACTGCTTCAGGATACAGACCAGACAAAGAACCCTTCAAAATGAGATGAAGACTGGCCTGTACTTTGAGTTATTTTGCAGAGAGACAGACAGGCACACCTTACCCACAGTCAGCACTGACAAGACCCTCTCCAGCAAAAAACCACGCCGGACAATGCATTAACTAGATTCTGCTCTAAGCGTCAGGGAGGACGCAGTGCTGACACTGCATCAGACGACTCACCCCATGGTACACCGACTCCAGGTGAAGCACTTCCCGACTGTTGACGGACCAGGTGAAGATCAAGGGTGGCGCTGAAGCACCGAAGGAAAACGGAGTCTCATGCTCCGTGACCCCCATGGCATACACTGGCATCTGAAACACGACAATGGGGTGTCATCACATTGATATGTGCTGAATAATACCACAGGACGGTGGGCACTTGGTTTTCTATGAAACCTCATTATTTTCTATCTAATTTCGATTAGGAAAACACTGAAAGTCACAGTAGCAGCAAAGATGTGGTTTCCATGATGAGTTGGGCTATAAACAAAGGGATCTGATTTTCACAATTTAAAACAAAAAGGAATTTTACTGCTAAAAGCAGTTCAATAATATACTTACCTGTCCACACAAATCCCTCATCTCCACTAGGTGTGGAACAACGTCGTACATCAGGATTCCCATAAAAAGATGAATAATGGACAGCAGGGAGCTAACTCTACCCTTCAACCAACAGGAGTAATCTCCCCTACTGAGTTCACACTAGTGCACCTGTGTGATTGAATCGTTGGTCTTAATACAGTCTGTGTGTATTCTACAGCCTATATGTATTCGCCTTCTTACTTTGATGCCCAGGACATAAAAAAAGAAAGCTGTTTCCCCAGGACATGCCTTTTCCCACTGTTTCCTAGAACAAAGATGGACACTCTAAGACTGTAGAAAGTCCTGCTCTGAGCACGCAGATTCCCATGGCTTACCCTGGTTCCAGTCTGAAGACGAGACAAAGGGGCATAAATCCTGATCCCTCGAAGTGGCACGACATTCACCAAGGCATCATCCTGGGGAGAGGAAGCAAAACAATTCACTATAATGTCCTAGTTCAATTTCAGGTTAGTAGGAATTGTCAACATGAAATTTCTAAGCTCACATTGACTCAAAATGGAATTCTCTTCACACAAATAACGACCTGATCAGTACGCAAAGAAACAGGCTCATACCATTATATACTGATGCACAAAAACCTGGCTGAGACAGTTCGCACAGCTTCAGTGAGCTGCATAATTTACATTCGCTGTCTTCATTGTCTGCGTGACTGTGGATGGGTAAAGAGGAAGTTTTGTTGTAAATAAACCAACAATGTAATCAGTCATAATTTTTCCATAAAATAACACAGTCATCTTTCATGGTTTTATGCAGAATGTTGAATTTGACTTAGAATTTTCAGTTTTTACACGCTCTAAAATGCAACATGATAATTCCACTTTCTGTGCAGTTTTTCAACAAATCCATGTCCCCATTTGTGATGTTTCACTTCAATTTCTTACGGTTTTTTTTCTTTTTCTTCTTTTCAAAACAGAAATACTTCTCTGTTCACCAGACAGTAATGTCTTCCTGAGGTATTATGGATCAAATGATCTGTCACTTGTGAAAATGTGGTGTCAGTTTCGTAAATGATGGGCCCAGTCTGAATTATTTCATAAGCAGTGGAAAGGTATGAATCAGGGGAAGAGGGGTGGCAGGTGTATGTACATGTACGCATGTGAATGTATGTGTGCGTGCGTGCGTGTGTGTACGTGCACACATGCATGCCTGCCTGTGTGTGTGCGTGTGTGTGTGTGCTAATGCTAAACTCGCCTTCAATGAGAAAAGAGGCACTGGATGGAATTATATCATGGGTTAAAGCTGGGGATGGAATGGACAGAGGGACATCAAATGGAAAATAAGAATTTTTTACAGGAACTATTTGCTAACTTTTGCAAATGTATAAGAAATTAAAAAGGGCATAAAAGTAATATACATCAGGGTATAAATAACTGAAATAACTAAACGAACTTGATCGCTTCACTGAGAGAAAACTACCTGACACATCAACTATCTCACACACCCACCAGACCATCTCATCACCTGGGAATACACGATGGTGCGTCCAGTGAGCGGGTCGACCCCAACGGCCTTGCCCACCACGCGGGTGGCTCCCAAGGTCAAGGCCTCCAGCAGGCCACTGGAGGACACAGAAGACACGGCGGCATCCTGAATGGAGAACTGGACGGTGCTCTGTGGCTGGGGGCCTCCCACGGCAATCACCTGTCAACACCCGCCAGACAATGATCAGTGAACTCCCTTTATGACTACTGCATTACTCTGTGTTCTTATTACATTGTATAATTTTATTGTTGCAACTAGTTTCCCTGAGTGAAACAAGTGAAGCTGCATGATGCACACGGCAGTTGCTTGACTGTGGTGTTTTTCGCTGATGGGCTCAGCAGTCATTAAATATGAGCCAATACACCCATGGGAATGCTCCCGTGGAGATTCTGTCATGTCACACCCAGTGGCCATTACACAATGGCATCTGTCAAGGATGACCTTGACATCTTAATGGAAAGCCTGCACCCCATGTGAACGCAGCTCAGGCTTCCAAGGGTGGTGCAGGATTGCTCCAAGCTGGTTTGTTCCGCAGCTGAAGACAGTACTTCTCTTGCTCCCACCTGCATCTCAGGTGTATCCATTTCTTATCTTCTCTTCTACTGTTGCAACTGGCTTCCCTGCGTTAAATCAGGAATGTCTCCTTTGAAAATGCACGTAATCCATCTTTTGCCATCCTTTTTTCACATATCATACTGGATTTTTTTTTTCTGGTAACAAAATTTCTCCAGAAACAACTCCTTTTCGGTGTGGGGTTTGGGACCATGCACAAAATGCAAGCTACATACTGCACCTCAGATTAATGTTGTATCCAAAAGACTAGAACTTTAACCCCCATCAAGAAAAATCTCTGGCCCATGCCAGATTCAAACCCTGGCATTAGGGATTTTCTCGCTTTCTTGGTGGGAGTGTTTACCAGCTGGCTCCCATTCCAGATACCTCCACACTTCCAAGCGTCACCTGATGAAGTAAATCGTGCCGCTTTACATGTCACTTCTCACTATCAGTGTTCCTGCCTTGGCTTAAGGCTGTGTCAGGCTAATTGACATAGGCTAGAACACCAAGGCTACATCAAAATGTTGTTATGCTCTGCATAGTTATGCGGGGATTGTCTTCAGTTGTGACAAGCTCCTAGCATAACATTATCAGTCTCTAAAATCCCCCGAAGTCGGAGTGTGGCTGCCCATGTGGCGGGGTAATCAAAAACGGTCACACACGTAATGTTCTCATCCCCAGCTGATGCATTTGTACCATAGTGTTCAAGTACTTCGGCTGTTTGGATGATCCCTGGAGTCTTTTAGCCAGGGTACGACAACAACAACAACAACACTATCAGTGTTTTAAGAAATATATCTTATCTGTTTTTTAACACACACAGTTCATTACTTTATAACAGAAGCTTAAATATTTATAATCACAAACAGGTGTATCAAGTAACAGATTAGAACAACATCTGTATCATATACTTAACCCTCTTGTACTCAGTTTCTCTGACGGCAAACTTCCCCTAGATTTCAGATTCTTCTACATGTTTCAGCCTAAAAATGGGTATGTGTGATTATTAGCTTATGGGGAATGTATCTGAACCTCTAGGAGAAAGAAAATTGGCAGACAGTTTCATAAGAGCATGCACTTCACTTTGAACTATATTTTGTCTGTCTTAGAGATATAGGTCGTGTCACTGTCACCGAATTGTCACCAGACACGTGACATTTTATGATGACAATCACGTTTACAGCATGCAAGCATGCGCAATCACCATGCTGATGCAAAAACAAAGAGGTACAAACAAAAAGAAAAAGTCAAGTGGTGTAGCAGTGTTGGGTAACGAGTGAGCGGGCCCAGTGGGTTCCTGAAACTGACGCATTTCTGCCACGCCACGTGTCGCTGGTCGCCACGTTGTTTGAAGCGCAGCGAGCGGAACATCGTACTCCGGGTCGCTTTCTACTTCACCGTCTTCTTCAATACCACTACCTACTTCAATATCACTTTCATTCTCCATCTCTCTTTCAAATTTCTCTACTTCTCCAATAATTTGATCCAACTCCTCTTGCGAGTAGTCGATCATTTCTTCATCGTTAGTAGCAGACGCCAAAGCAGCCATTGTGAAAGTCGGTCGGTTTCATTCACAAACTTACTCGCTGTGTTTGCCCCTTTTCTCAATGAACACGCGCGGTTCCATCACCCCAAAATAGTGCCAACACATGATTGGACCATGCCTGAGTCTTCCTAGTTACTGTCTGCGACTCTGCGTGTCTACACACGTGATAACTGCGTGATGGAAAATTCCTACGGACAGATCCCGGTAGCTCCCGGTACGGGAAGAACAGGCGCCTGAAGTTAACTCCCGGATTCTCCGTTGCAAGTATAAGAGGGTTAAACCAAAACAAAATTACCTGGAATTTTGCCCCAATGATAAGGGTGATATTCTTGGGCTCCAAACGAAGAGGAGGAAACACCTGGAACAGACACAGCAGAACATGCATCAGGTCACTATTGACTTTTCTGCCGCGGAATCACCAAAATGTTTCTCCACCAACGTGGACATAATTTCACAGACAGCGCAGTCAGCAGTTCTTAGTTGGACAAAGAACCAGCTTGTTTTAACAATCTTCAATTGCCTAAAATATCCTTGGGACTTAATGCGAGGCCATAAATTAGTTTTTCCTGGCCTTCTTCTGTTGATATTGATCAAGTACAACTTAAAATGGTCCTGCGATGATTTCCTACATCTGTCGTTTGCCCTGTACATTTTCACTTAAAATCAGCTGCATACTGGTCAGTAGTGTAAAGCATACTTTTCAACAGAATGTTAAGAGCTAATGTATACAAAACATATATATATATATATATATATATATATATATATATATAATATATATACACACACACATATACACACATATGTACATACATACATTGATCGTAAGATATGGATAGTTAAAATCCTGTAGAGTTTTTTCTTTAAACCCAGGAAATAAATAAATTATTGTCAATTCAGGAAAATAAAAATGATACAAGCACATGAAAAAACAACAACTGTAACTTACATTACCATTGGTAAAACCTCCCAATAAAAGTCCCCCACCTATAAAGTGTGCCTAAATTAAAGATTTGTTTAATTCTGCATTTTGTGTCACCACAATTCAGAATTCACCTCTCATATAAAAAGACTCCCTCCCTTCACAGGTTTTCTTTTACCATTATCTGGCCATCTACACTAGATCGACCTCCAGATGAAGACTCCCTTCAAAGAGGGGTTTTTTTTTATGGATCCCCCCCCCCCCCCCCCCCCCCTCTAGATTCACCGGCTGATAAAAGACATCCCCTCCCCACACCCCCCTCCCACTCTTCATTACAGACACCAGGATCTGGGGAGATGGTTGTGGAGCTGATTCTGATTGTGATCGTCCCCCGATGACAAGCTCCTCACCTCGATGGGTTTGGGGCGCTGTACATGGTCTGACGGCTGGGCAGGCTGGCCGTGGCGGTGAGGGAGGTGTGACCCACCACTGCCCCGTGCACCGTGTACAGTGCTGACACCTGGTCATTGGCGGACCTTCCACAGGCCTGAAAGGGACACAACCCTGCACTTTTACACACCGCTCATCATGTTCACACGCCTAATTTTGGGTTTTCTTGTAACGTCTGTTTCAAACCCTCCACTTTTACACACCGCTCATCATGTTCACACGCCAATTTTGGGTTTTCTTGTAATGTCTGTTTCAACCCTCCAGTTTTACACACCGGTCATCATGTTCACACGCCTAATTTTGGGTTTTCTTGTAATGTCTGTTTCAACCCTCCACTTTTACACACCGGTCATAATGTTCACATGCCTAATTTTGGGTTTTCTTGTAACGTCTGTTTCAACCCTCCACTTTTACACACCGGTCATCATGTTCACACGCCTAATTTTGGGTTTTCTTGCAACGTCTGTTTCAAGGTGGGCTCCCTGTTATAACCTTCACATTTAAAACCCAGGCCACGGTAATAACATGCCACAAAAAACGCTGAAAGACAGGGCAGTGTACATGACCCTGTGTAAAAACACAGCACACAGGAGGACTGGTATAGCATTTGTTGTGATACTCCATAAAACAAAACACACAGATGGTTGAGTACATTCCACCAAATGAGACAAAACATCAGGAAAGGACAGCTTAGTATGAGACACACCATGCAAAACCACATTGACACGGTTCAGAATACGACAGCTCAGGAAACACAACACAGAAAGACATAGAACATGTAAGACCATACTAAACTAAACACACACACAAAAATAGCATTGTATGTAACATTATTGAAAAACACAACACAAATAAAGAAATAGGATTGTATAATAATACCACAGGAAACACAATATATGACAGCACAGGAAACAATACACAGAAAGACATAGTATTGTATATAACATCACAGAAAACACAAGACACAGAAAGACACAGTATTGTATATAACATCACAGAAAACACAAGACACAGAAAGACATAGTATTGTATATAACATCACAGAAAACACAAGACACAGGATGAGAGAGTACAATATGTGATAGCTAACTACACACAGAGAGACACGGTATCAACATGACATGGTATAACACCACAGGAAACAACAACACACAGAGTGAGAAGGTACCACAGTATGTGACACCTAACAACACACAGAGAGACATGGTATAGTGTACAACACCACAGGAAACAACAACACACATAGTGAGAAGGTACCACAAGTATGTGACACCTAACAACACACAGAGTGAGAAGGTACCACAGTATGTGACACCTAAACAACACACAGAAGCACGATGTAGGATGGGACACCACATGATGACACACAAAGACATGGCACAGTATGTGGCGTGTCATCAAACATGGCACACAGAGAGACACGGCATATCACTACTCCACATAAGACACAGCCCACAGACAAGGCCAACCTGAGGGTCACAATGTCGGAAGCAGGTTCGAGTCTGAGGCCCATGAGGGTGAAGAAAACTGGACAGCAAGGGGTGACCGTGTACGTCCAACACCTGCACCGTGGCCGTCACCTCCTTCCCCACCTCCACCTGCCCACAACACCGTCAGGTGCTGTCACTGTCTCGGGTCTTACTGTCTCAGCTAATGGATCCAGGAGTGAAACCACACAAACAACAGGGGTGATAGTGGTACACACTTGTGTACCACACAACGATGTCAATAAGAAAGGTCAGTAAAGCAACGGATGTTTACAGTACCTGACAAATCGCACAGCCTAACATAAGAAAACGAGATAAGATAAGATAATGTTGCTTATAGCCCAGCCGACCGCAAAGGGCCACATCAGGGCTGATAAGAAAACGAACCTGTTTGAACAACCAGTCCAGATTCAGCTTCTTTCCATTCATAATGTATTTGTCTTCAATGAAATGCAATACCTGTTGTCCACATGGGGCAGAGGTCAAGAGGAAATCTTTTCCAATTCTGTGCTGCTTTGTTTTTTTTCCTTTGCCTTTTCCCCCACCCCACTACAAAGTGTGGAGTTACATCCTGACTGACTAATTCTTGGGTAATTCGAATTCGAGAGGCCTGACACAAACTAAGATATATTGGCGATTCATCATTATTACACACACAGCATGGGTGTGCATGGGTCCAAATTTTTTAAACCCCACTCCTTCCCCCAATTCCCCCAAAAAAACCCCCCCCCCCCCCCCCGGGTTTATGGGGAAAAAATTTAAATTTTGGGTTGGGGGTTTGGGACTGTTTCTGATTTGATCGTCCCCCATGACAACTCCTCACCTCGAGGGTTTTTGGGGGCCTGTACTGGCCCTGAGGGGCTGGGAAAGGTTTGGGCCGGGCGGGGAGGGAGGTGTGACCCACCACTGCCCCTCACCTTTTTCAGTGCTGACACCCGTCTTTGGGCGGGAACCTTCCACGGGCCTAAAAGGACAAAACCCCCGGGCATTTTTTACCCCAACCGCTCTTTAAATTTTCACACGCCAAATTTGGGGGTTTTTCCCTTGTAACGCCCCTTTTTTTAAAACCCCTCCTTTTTTTCCCACACCCTCATCATGTTAAAACACCCCAAATTTTTGGGTTTTCCCCTTTGAAATGCCCTTTTCCCAACCCCCCCAGTTTTACACACCGGCATAAATGTCACACCCAAATTTTTGGGGTTTTTTCTTTGAAGCCCGTTTAAAACCCCCACTTTTAAAAAACCCCGGGCCCCCAAAATTTTGGGGTTTTTTCAAAAAGCCAATTTTTTGGGTTTTTTTGAACGCTGTTTAAAACCCCTCCACTTTTACCCCACCGGCCCACCCATGTTCACACGCCAAATTTTTGGGGGTTTTCCCTTGCAACGTGGGTTTCAAGGGGGGCTCCCGTTTAAACCCTTTAAACTTTTAAAACCCCCGGCCCAAAAGGGTAATAACAGCCAAAAAAAAAAACGCTAAAAAGACGGGGGCATGGTCATGACCCGTGTAAAACACACCCAAAAACGGGAACTGGTATACATTTGTTGGGGATACTCCAAAAAAACAAAAAAAAACACAAGGGTTTGAGTCCCCTTCCACCAAAGAAAAACAAAAAAACGGGAAAAAGGACAGCTTAGTATAGAAAACACCAGCAAAACCAAGAAAAATTTTTTCAAATACAAACGCCCCCGGGAAAACAAAAACACAGAAAAAACATAGAAATTTAAACCATACTAAACTAAACACCCACACAAAAAACCCTTGTATGAAAAATTTAATTAAAAAACCCACAACACAAATAAAAAAAATAGGTTGTATAAAATACCACGGGAAACACAAAAAAAGACAGCACGGGAAAAAATAAAACCGAAAGACAAAGATTGAAATAAAAACCCACCCGGGGGAAAACACAAGACACAGAAAGACACGGGGTTTAATTGAAATATAAAAATCACAGAAAACACAAAAACACAAAAGACAAAATTTTGTAAAATAACACACAAAAAAACACAAGACCCCCAAAAGAGAAGTACAATAATTTATAGCTAACAAACACACAAAAAGCCCACGGTATCAACAGCCCAGGGTAAAAACCCCACAAAAAAACAAACAACACACAGAGTGGAAGGTACCAAAAGTTTTTGGGCCCACCTAACAACCACGGGAAAGACAGGGTTTAATAGTGTACAACACCACAGGAAACAAAAACAAACAAATTTAGAAGGAAACCACATTTGGTGACCCCTAACAACACACAGAGTGAAATTACCACAGTATGTACACCTAAAAACCCACACAGAACACATGTAGAGGGTAAAAACCCACTTTGAAGACACAAAAAAGACTTCCCACAGTATGGGGCGTGTAAACAAAAAATTCCCACACAAAGCCCACGGCAAAAATCACTACTCCCCCCATAGACCCGCCCCCCGAAAAGGGCCCAACCTGGGGGGTCACAATGTGGGGAAGCGGGTTCGAGTCGGGGCCCCAAATGGGGGGTAAAAAAACCTGGACAGAAAGGGGGGTTTACCGGTACGTCCCCCCCTCCACCGTGGCCGGGCACCCCCCTTTCCCCCCACCTCCACCGCCCAAAACCCACCCGGGTGCTGTCCCTTCTCGGGCCCCTTAAACTGTCTCACTAAGGGTTTCCCGGGAGTAAAACCCCACACAAAAAACAGGGGTGATAGGGGAAAAAACACACTTTGTACCAAAACAACGTGTAAAATAAAAAAGGTCAGAAAAAGAAACCCGGTTTTGTTTAAAAGTACCTGAAAAATTTCGCACAGCCAAACCCAAAAAAACGAGATAAGATAAAATTTAAATGTGCTTATAGCCCAGCCCGCCGCAAAGGGCCCCATCGGGGCCCTTGAAAAAAACAAAAACCTTTTTGAACAACCACCCCCCAATTCAGCTTTTTTTCCATTCATAATGTTTTTTGCCCTTCAAGGGAAAAATTGCAATACCGGGTTTTTCCACATGGGGCAGGGGTAAAAGAGAAATTTTTTCCCAAATTCGGGGTGCTGCTTTTTTTTTTTTCCTTTGCCTTTTCCCCCACCCCACTCAAAGTGTGGATTTTCCCACCCCTTAAACTGCCCCTAATTTTTTGGGGGAAAATTTCAATTTTTCGAGGGGGGGCCCCAAAACCACAAAACTAAAAAAAATTGGATTCAATCATTTTTACACACACACATTTGGTGACGGCGGGGGTTTCCCACATTTCAAAAATTATAGTGCCCAATCGTTAAAATCCCTTTAAATAAAGTCGAAAGACATTGAAAACCTTGCCAAAAACTGCCCCAGCAGTGGTTTGAAAAAATTTTTTCAATGGATACTTTAAAAAACCCAACACTGTTGCCCACGATCCATTTGGCAACCAAAACCTTGCACACCCCAATTTAGCAAAACGAGTTCAAAAAAATCCCCCTTTGACAACCACCCGTGAAAACCCCTCTGAAGCATGACATTTGGGGTCCACCCCCGAAAACAAAAACACACCTTAAAAAAAAACTGCCAAACGATTTTTTTGTGAAATTCCCACAAAAAAACGTAAGACCTCCAGACAGTAAAAACATTCAACCCAACAAATTTGGCATTAACACTTTTCTGTCCCCCCGGGAAATACTTTTATTTTAAACCCGGAACACACCCAAAAAGCACTTACCTTTGTAAGGTTATCAAAAAGTTCACGGGTGCTTTTTTTCCCGTTTTTCATTTTTTTTTTTTTTTTTCTTTCTTTTTCAAAAATTGGGTATCCACAAAAACACTTAGGAGAAAAATAAAAACCCTTTAAAACCCAATGAGACGTACTTTTTTTCATTTAACCCAAGAAGTCACAACCCCTTAAAGGGCCCTTAAAAAACCCAAACACCAAATCAGCCTGAAAAATTCTCCAAGAAATGACTGGGGTAGTTAAACGCCCACATTCCCATCTTCATCCCAGGCACGTACTCCAGCACACCACACACCCCCCTTTACCTTACTATGACGGGCCCCCTTTATGCCCCAAACCAACCCCAAAAGCGGGGGCCGAAGGTGCGAGCCCAAACGTCCAGACACACCCTACCCCGTCAGGGTTTTTTGGAAACCACCCCTTCCCGGGGGATTGACCTGCCACCAAATTCGGTTTTTTTTAGAAAAACCCCCCAAACCCTTTCCTTAATTTCATGAAAATAAAACCAGTCAAAAAAGGTAGGTCCCAAAAAAAAAAAAAAAGTGAAGACATAACAGGATAAAAATGAAATTTCCTGGTTTGGAAAATTAAAAATCTCATATCCAAATCTAACAAGGGAAAAAAAAGACAAATGAAAAGCCCTTGTTGAAATGGGTACTTTTAAAGGGATTAAATATAAACATTTCATAAAACAAAAAAAATTTTAACAAAAAAAAACAAATTAAAAAAAACTAAAGGGGGGGAAAATTTTTGCCCTGGGGGTTGGGCTAGAAGTAAACCCCACGCCGCCAGAAAGTCAAAAAGAGGCGCCCTAAGGCGGGACCACCTCGCCCCAAGGAAAAAGGGGGGTTTTGCGTGGGGCTAAAAAAACCCTACCAAAAAAAAACATTTTTCAGAAAAATCGACGAAAATAAAACCAAAGAAAATTCACCGGGGAAAGGGAAAGGGTTTCCCACCCCGGGAGACTTAAAAACCCGCTTTGATTTAAAACCGAAAGGAAGCGCAAGGCCGACTCCCCTTCTAACCCCCCAGGACAAAAAAACGAAAGTCCCACAGGGAAAAACGGGGACAGGGGTTTGGGAAAACAGGAAAAACCACCCAAAGTTGCAGAGAATAAAAACTACAAAAAACGGAGTGCAAGGACTGGGGGGTGGGGACAAGGTGGCTTAATCAGGACACTGAACTTTTAAATTTTGGAAAAACACTCTGAACTCAGGAAAACAAAAGGGGTTTTGGCCCCCCCCCAACACAAAAGGGGGGGCCCCTGGCTGGCAACCGGGAGGCAAAAAGGGGGCACCCCATGGGAGGGGAAAACCGTAAACCCTCCCGCTTCACCCAACACCAAAATTTTACCACAAGAAAAAAGAAAATCAGGCTGAAAAACCTCCAGTGCTTTTCCCTCCCCCCCAAATAAATTCGGAAGAAGAAAAAAAATTTTAACTTCTATCACAACTACAGCCCGTGAAAAGGACAAAAGGAGAAAAGGGACAAACCATCCCTAAAGGGGAGTTTAAAAAACGCCAAGATCGGAAGGGAAAACCACGGGCCCTACGGGGACATCAGGGGGGACACATGGACTGGGACAGATAAACAGAATGGTAGCGTTTTGAAAGACCTGGGGCGCCCAAAACCCAGCTGTGATGGGAGGAAAAACTTCCCACCAAGCGAAAACCCCCCGGCCACATGGAAAATTTCCCCGAACCAATTAAACGAAAACCAAATTAAACCCACTTTTCCGCTTTAAACCCCCAAAATTCCCAGGAACCCCTGGCGGGAGGGTACGAGGGATAAAGAGGTGCTGATTTTGTCATAAACCCAAACCACCTTCTTTTAACAACCATGAGTTTTTCGCCTCCAACGAAAAACACCAACACCAAAAACCCAAAAGTAAAAAGGTACAATGGGGGACTGTTCCCGGAACAGGGAAAAACCCCCAACAAAATTCCAGAAAAACCTTTTCCCAACAGTCCCGGGCCGCTACAAAAAAGGCTAAAAGACATGAGACGGCCCCTTTGAGACACAGTGGGAACACGCAAAAAAGCTCGGGCCCAAGACACATGTGAAGGGGAACCTTTGCAAGAAGAAGGCCCAGAAACAAAAAAATTTGGATCTCTGCCGACAAACCATCCAAAAGTTGGAAAAAGGAGGAAAGAAAAGGGAAAACCCCCTACGCTAAACACGACCGAACAAGAGCACCCTAAGGCAAAGGCACAGGCAGAGCACAAAAGCGCGAACGGAAAAAGAAAAAAAGGGAGCATCAAAAAGGGAAACAAAAGGGACAATTTTTAAACGACCGGGCCCAACCCCAAGCCGGGGGCAGCACCCGGGAGGGGGAACCTGAAAAAACCCTGTACCTGGGACCAAAAGCTGACGGGTAAGTTCCACCCCAACAGAAAAAGCCAAAAGGGACAAAAAGGGAAAAACCCACTGAAAAACAACCGGGGAAAAAGCTTAAACGAGGGCCCCCGAACACTTTAGGGGCTGCTAAAACTGCCCCCCGCCCCTAAACCGCACCACCAGAAAACCCACCGGAAAGGGGACGCCCTGCCCATCAGCTGTGAAAAAACCCCTCAAGGCAAGTTTCAAAAAGGGCCATCATGCCCCTAAAAAAAGGGGAAAGGGCGCGGGGCCGGGACAGATCCCACAAAAACCCCATCAAACCCAACTTGAGAACAGCCCCAACAGGGCCATAAACCCCTCTTCAGCAAGACCCGGGAGAAGGAGGGGGTACCGGCTCAGTGGAAAAAAAGGAATCGCATCAACCCTGCCAAGGGAAAGGGAGCCCCAAAAGGGACTGCATCCAACAAACCCGAGGGATCATGCCTCCTGTAAAACCCAGGCAAGGTTCCAACAGGGTTCTCCCGGAAAGAAATGAAAAGGCAGTGTCCCCCCCCCAAAACCCCAGGACCAGCAGGCAGGCTACCCGGGGCGGGGCCCAAATCATGTGCTGACCAAATCGCCACCCCTCCCGCTTTCAACGTGGGCAGTCGCTGGGTGGAACTCCCCCCTTTTCCCTCAACTTCAAAAATTATGAAAAAGGGCCTTTCACAGTGTGGACAGAGAAAACCCTGTGGAAGCTCCCGGAGGCTTTAAACGGATCCCCGAGAAGACCCATCTCCCCACCCGGGGTGCACCAACCAGGGAAAGAACTGCAGGATTGCCCACGCCGGCCACCTGCCCCGAAATTTTTTCCAGGTGAAGCCCCGATTTTGGGCAGGGGCCTGCTGGGGGGCCTTTCCCTCTTCCCCCGGGTTCTTTGCCCTGGATCATGAAGATCACTACAACAGGAAAAAAAACAACGGTAAATTTTTGGACCCCTCGGGCCCCCGGGCTCGACGACCTTGCCCTTCGCTGACACCTGCCTCCTTTCCACACAGCCACACCAATGCAGGAACAAGACCACCGCTTGAGACCACATCACCCGGGAAAGGGCTCAAGTTTAAAACGGGAAAAGCCCGGGCCTGATAAAAAACAACACCACGGGCCCAGCCCCCATCATCACAGTCGTGGAGAGCCCATCGGGGTGGGGGTTTATTTTTCGTCCCCGGAAGCGGGGTTTTACCAACGGGGGAGGCAGGGACCGAGAGGGTCACACCAAAAAATCCCCAAGCAAGACATTTTTTTTTAAACCTCCAAGAACTTCTGGGCCCTGGAGGAATCAGCTTTAAAAAACCAAACCCCGATCTTCAACCCCAATTGAAATAAAACCCTGCTCAAAAACGATGCAGACGTGGGGGACAACACAGACATGCAACAAAAAATTTCAGACATTCTTCAAAACCTGTCTGAGGCCCCTCTACAAAACCCCAGGCAGGAAAAAGGCCCCAAAACCCGAAACTGGGGGCAGCGTGGGGGACGGGAAACCCCGGGCCAAGCAAACTCCCAAAGGGGAGTGGGGCAGACCCGGACACACCCTCGGGAAACCGCATCCAGAAACCACACCCAACCCCCCGACCGGGAAAACCGCAGGGAAAGAAAAAAAGGGGCCGGACCCCGCAACACTGGAGACGAAAACCCTGAGGGGGGGATTTGAAAACAACAAGGGCAAACTGGATTTTAATAAACCAGAACACCCAGAACAAGTGCAAAGGCAAAGGGGCCCGTTGGGCCTTTTCCCCCCGGGGAAAGGCGCCCGGGCAAAAAATGAAAAAAAATGAAGGGGGAAGAAAGCGGGGGAAGAAGAGATTTTTTAATGCCCCCTTTTTTTAAATTTGAGCTTTTTTGTAAATTGAAATTAAAAATGCATTATGGCAAACAAAGTGTGTGTATGTTTTTTGAGTGTGTGTTTGTGTAATAAGAGAGAGGAGAGAAAAGAGAGAGGAGAGAGAGAGAGAGAGAGAGAGAGAGAGAAAAGAAGAGAGAGGGGAGAAAAGAGAGAAAAGGGGGAAAACAGGGCACCCAAACATCCAAACATGGGGGTTTAAAAAAAGGTCTATCCAAAAACCCAAAAAAAATTTTTTCTGAAGTGGCGAACCCGGGGGGGAAAATGCGTGCCTGCGAACCCGGGAAACCCCTTGCTGGGGGGGGTCGGGGGCATCCCCCCCCCAGAAAATTTTAAAAATAGAACAAAATCGGGTCCCACTCGGGGCCTCATTCTGACCCCCTTTTTTTGGGGAAAAAAAATTTGCACAAAAAAGTGAAGTTTTTAAATGCGGGAAAAGGTACATCCATACAGAAAATTCAATCCACGCCCCAAAAGCCCAAAAAAAAGCTTAAACCCCTAAATCTAAAATAAAAATTTAATCAACAAAATTTCCAGGGTGAAAAGAGCAAAAAAAAAGCCCAACGGGTTTTATAAAGACAAAAAAAAAAGGTTATTGGGGAGACACAGTTATCAAAATTCAAAAACCCTTTTGGGAAAGTGGGAACCAAAAGAAAACGAGAGGGGCGGTTTTCTGCCCCCCTCTTACGACAAGCACAGCCAAGTTTGCAAAAAAAATCTTTCCCCCCCCTTGCCGCGGGGGGAAATTTTCATCGGGGTTTTCCTCTTTGGGACAATTTTTTGCTCTTTCATTGCGACGATCCCGCGGAAAGTTAACCGATTTCGTGGGCACAGAAACACACTTGCCCGCCGGGCACGTAAACCCTTTTTCGAATATTTTTCCGTTTTCCCCTGAATTAAATGGGGATCTGACCTCACTTTCACGGAATTTTTTTAAAGCCCATTTTCCCACCCCATTTTTTTTTTTGATCCCCTTTCGCAAATTTCCCTCCCCCACGTTCGATGATTCTCACTTCCCCCCAAACTTGATAAATTGGGCGCCAAAAGCTACCGGTGCAAAGGGCGTTTGCGATTTTGGGAAAACCGAATCCGAACCCAAACCAAATGCGAAGGGCGGACGTTTTTGGGGGCCCTTTAAATGGGGTTTTTTTCCCCCCCCGATAAAAACGATTTTTTTTTTCCCCGGGTAATTTTTTCTTCCCGGGGAAATTTTTTCTCGGATCCCGGGGAGGTTTTTTAAAGCCCGTTTACACCCCCACCCTCCACCCATTGAACATAAACAAACCACACACACAATTTCCACTTAAATGAAACCCCAAAAAATTACAGGAAAGGCCCTTAAAAAGGACCAACTGCACTATACCAATTTTTTATATTTTAACCATAAAAACCCTTTGGGAAACCTTAAGAATGAAGGGGGGCCGGGAAACACCTTGGAATCCACCTGGGGGCGGGTGAAAATAACCAAAACCTCTCCTCCACTCTAAACCTTCACCGCAATCCCACTCAGAAAAAAAATTTTTTGGGGAAAAAAAAAAAAAAACCCAAACAAAAAAAGAAACCCTTTTGAGAGCAAGAAAAAACGGGGAGAAGGGACCCCCAATCGAAACCCCCCAACATAAACCCCAAACCAATTGGACCCCTAGCGATCTCCCCTGTTCTTTTTTTTTTAACCCCCCTTATTTATTTTTTTTTTTTTCTCCCCCAAAGGGCACGACCCCTGCACGGTAAATTTTTCTCACATGGGGGAGATCCGGGCAAAAAAATCAGCAAAAATTTTTTGGCTGGGAGGTCAGAACCATCCTGGGAAGGACTGACTTTTTTTTTCCTTGTATTTTTGGTTTTAAAAAGGTAGGGAAATAACATGTCACCCTTTTTTTTTCCCGCGTAAAATTTCGGTGATATCTTTTGATGCTTGGATGGCCACCAAAAACCAAAAAATTTTCTCTGAATCTCTTTTGGCAAAAATATGCCTTTTTCCAATTTTTGGTCACCCTTTTCAAAAAACTTTTACCCTTACCCCCCCTTTTAAATTCAACCCTTTTTTTTACTAAACAATTTCGCATTAAGCCAAATTTTTAAAAGGGAAAAACGGAAAACCCAAAGGGGGGAAGTCTTTCCGGGTTTTCCAGTCCCCTAGAAAATTTCACAACTTCTCACATTTTTCAACAGAGCCAGTCTGCCCATTTCCAAAGTTTTTTCCCTTTTTTTGGGCCTGGGTTCAACATTTTGCCCTAAACCCCCTTTCCCTTTTTTTTCGAAAGAACCCCCCCCTCTCACCCTGACCTAGTCAGGGTTAAAGGGGTAAAAAATTTTGGTAGGAAAAAATGGGGTCAAGGTCTTTACCTTGGGGAAAGGGAAAAGGTTAAAGATGGAACTGTGTCAGGGGAAAAAAAACAGCCTCCCCAAAAAGCGCAGTTCCAGGGATTTGCTGTTTGCGAGGGCGTGTTTCCCTCCTGCAAAATGAAAAGTCCCTGAAGACCCAAAGTCAAAAACACACAAAATTAATGAGATAACACCCAGAAAACATCCGGGAACCCCCCCCCACACCCAGATTTTTCAGTTGTCAAGAAGCTCAAAAACATGTTAAAATAGGGATTTGTTCCCTGTTCTTGATTCATAGGAACCTCATGCCATAGCCAAAACTTTGGATCGGGGGGGTTTCTCTCAGGGTGCTCACACTCGGGAAATTTCAGACTGCCCCCGGGAAATGGACAGGGGCCAAAGCACAAGCCATTACCTTTTGGCCTGCACATTTTGAAAAAAATGCAGGGCTTTTGGGGACATTTTTCCCAATTTACCCAAAAGGGAAAAAACAAAACCCCCCCCTCCCCCAAAAAAAACCACAATAAAAAAAAATTTGGCAACCTTCTAAAGAATTTTCTGCAGTCTTTACTGCTAAAAAGAAAAATTTTCCCCTTTTCCTTTACTTTTTGACTTTTTTTTTTTTTTTTTTTTAAAAAAAAAACCCTTTCTTTTGGACAAAAATGTAAAAAAATTAACAAGGGGGCTTTTCTGTGCCATTTCAAGGGACTTTGTTACGATTCATAAAAACCAATCCATATTTAAAAACTTTAAATTTTTCCCTTCACAAAGACACATTTTACATGCCCCTCCTATAGGCCCACTTTTCCCCCCCCCCCCCCCCCCCCCCCCCCCCCCCCCCTTTCGTTTCCCCAGGAGGGTTTAACCTCGGGCCCCCTCATTTTATCTTTCTTGTACCCCGCGGGAAGGGGCATTGCCCAAACCCACCGTTCCTGTCCGACCCGGGACCCCCGGGGGGTTTTCTGGAAGGCTGCACAACAACACAACAACCACGGGTTAATCACCAACTGTAAAAACATCAACCAAAAACAGCAATGTAAAGTTACAGAAATGTCCGGGAAACAGCAATTTTTTACCACAAACCAATAAAATCCCCAATGACAAAAATATAAACTGATTACGGGCAATTTTCACAAAACAAAAACCTATCTCACCTTTTTTAGTAGTTTTACCAGTTTACGGAAAATATCTTCCTTTAAACTCTCTTCATTTCTTTCCTTAAATTTTTTATAAACCCGGGGAAACGAGGGTTTTTTCCCCAAAAATTTTTGGGTATCTAAAAAAACCATTTTTTTTAAACTGAAAAATAAAACGCGAAAAAAAACCCGAAATAGACAAAACCCAAACAAAAAAAATATTTTATTTTAAAATAAGGGCGCTGAATGTTACAAAAAAAAAAGAAAAACCGAAAATTAAAAATCTCAAAAACTGTCAGATTTAAGCAAAATCCAATTTATAGTATATCACCAAATTTAAGTAACATCACTAAAAAACCAACAATACCCCCAGCTGCACAAAAACCCGGTTTACAGCGAAAAATGATTCCCCCAAAAAAAAGAAAAAATCAAGTAAAAACACCACCCCCAAGTTTTAAACAACAAAAAAACACCAGCAACAGAATATTACCTGTTACACCACCGGCAATTTTACAGTAGTATCACCCGTTACATTTTAAATTCACCAATTACAACAATATCCCCAAAGAACAAAAGCCGCATATTACATCAATATTGCCAAACCCCAGCCCGTCCCAAACCCAAAACAACAAATTTCCCCATTTTGCAGAACGACACTGTTTACAGCCAACACCCTTGAAAACAATTTAAAAACACTATTACAGTAATAAAAACACACCTTTTGTCAAAAACATTATTTCAATTTTTAACCAATGAAAGAAAAGCCACCAATAACAGCATTATCATCGTTACAGCAGTAATCCCTGTTAAAGAAACCCTCACCAGTTTTTAACAAAACACCAATAAAATATATTTTAACTAATTAACAATTTTACAAAAAAAAGGTTGAAACAAAAAATTTCCCAAAAGTTTTTTTCAGGGACACTTCCAGGGTGAAAAACAAAAAAAGGAACGAAGCTGCCTGACGTACGGGAAAATGGAAACAAAAATGAAACCCCCTTTCAAGGGAGAGCTTTTCAAAATAAGTTCCAGTTGCCCAAGGGGGCCCAAAATGTGTGCAGACTTTGCCCCACATATACTTTAACTCAAAAACTGTTTAAACCATGATGCCTCAATGCAAACAGGGGATTAAAAAAAAAAAATGAAAAGAACAGAAAAAAAATTTTGGGGAAGGAAACACCTTAAAAACACACCCACACACCCCCACACACACACCCACATACCCCAACCCTGAGAGAAAAAAGGGAAACAAGGAGTAAAATGACCTGGATTTTGGTCGCCCCCCCAAAAAGGAAAAGATTCCCATGGCTGAAAAAACTTGAAAAAAGGGGTTTGGCTTCCTTCTCTAAAAAACCTTTCTACGGTCAAGCCCCCCCCACTTTCTTCATAAAAATTTTGGGTTTTGATTAAATTCCTTTTTGGACATCAGCAATTTTTAAACCCAAAAACCCAACTAGACATTTCACTTTTTTAGAAACCATTGGGTTTTTTTTCTTATTTTTTGACTAAGATCAGCTAAGACATGATCCACAAATTTTTTGTTGTTTTGTTGTTTGTTGAACATTCAACAACCCTTTGGGGAAAAACCCCAAATGAACAACATGGGGCCCCAACACATTTTCCCCGGGAACACCAAATGTGTTTTATAAGGGAAAAAGACTGAAAAAAATTTTGGGACCCCGGCTGGGGGGTCAGGGTTTTCATTCCCATCAGATTCTGGGGGAATTTTCCCCTCCACCTGCCCCCCACCCAGAGTGATTTTTGCTGGGGGCCCTCAGAGAAACGGGGACCCAAAAATTTCGATTTAAATCCACTTAATGGATGCTTTCTCTGAGAGCGTTGCCAAATTTCCGACCAACCTGCGGGTGTCTTACCTCTCGGGCCTTTTTGACGCGGGGGGAGTTTTTATTTGAAAGGAAGCTAGAAAACAGCCCTTAAAGCATTTCCCCGACCGAAAGGGAAATCCGAAGAAACATCTTAATCATCCCCCAATTCCCACCCGACCACTTCACAAAAAGTCCAAATTCTGTGGCTTTTTCATACCCGGGCCCCTAAAGGTGCCCCTCATTTCAATTTTCCCTTCCACGTCTGGGGCCCCTTGCTTTACTTCCATGGGGGCCACTGGTACCCTTTGGACCCAAAAGGGGCTGTTTTTTGGAGGGGAAGTGGGGCCCCCTCCAGGGGGAAGAGCACACCCAACGCCGGCTGCGCGATTTAAGCAATTATTGTCTTCATGGGGAGCTTAGCAGGTGGTGTCCGCATAGTTGACCCAAAACCCCGGGCACCACTAAAACACCACCGAAGTGACCTCAGCACAGTGAAAGCGTCTCCCCCCCGGGGTTCCCCTTTTTCTGGATTTGGGCACTGACTGTTTCACTGGGGAAATTCCCCCATTTTTGGAACGGGGGGATTTGGACCGGGTTTGGGGCGGGTGGACGGTTTTTGGGGAATAAACAGCGGGGGTCCCAAAGGGCCACTTAGGTGGCCCAGAAGATGGGGACAGGAAAAAAAAAAAAAAAAAAAGAAAAAAAAAGAAGACTAAAAAACCCATCTCCCAAAGATTCTTTCTTTTTTCAAAATAAAAACCCGTGACAAAGCAAGCGAGAAATACCACATGGCTATCCAAGCCCTTTTTTAATAAGACCACGGGGCAGCAAAAGAAAAAGCAATGTAAAAATGTCTATTTTTAAACCCCATTGCCGAGAAGTTTTCAATGCCTTTTATGATTTTTTAAAATAGAGCTGTGAAAAGTCCATATCCTGACTGCAAAATATAAAAAAACTTTTTTGAGTTAAAATAAACTTTGAATGGAAAAAAAAAAAAAAAAAAAAAGATGCCTAATACCCAAGACAGAAAAAAGGGAAAGATCTGCACAACAAAAAAAGCAACATTAACAACAGCCTTTATTCACCCAATGCGGTGGTTGTTTATGCCCTGGGCCCCCAAATATTTAAAAAGGGTTCGTTTATCAAGGGGAAAACCCTGAAAACTTTTCAGTCATGAACAATCTCCGTTTGTAAAAAGGGGAAATTGGGTTAATCGTAGTTGCCGCAAAACAGTATGCCCTGCGGCCCCCCACCTCGCACAGAGCCCCGTCTCCCTCATCGTGGTGACCACTCTTGTGCAGCACTTCGGGTGAAAAAAATGGGGGCCCAAAAATTTGGGAAATGACCAGTCCAAGACACCACGAAAAATTTTGTCAAACCCCTTTCCCCGCTGCTTTTCCGGGCCACCCCCCCCCTGCAGGCAAGGTTTTTTCCCTCGCAGTGCACGGGGCATTTTTTTTGGAAACCCCGGACAGGGGGCTGGATTGCATGCACTGATATGGAAAGGCTCTCCTTTCTTCATCTATCCTGAAACAAACCTTGAAAGAAAACATGATCACATGCTTGTCTCCCTTTCCTTTACATACACACATTCATACCTTTCGAGACTGGTAAATTGAAAGCCATCATTGTCTCCCTTTCCTTTACATACACACATTCATACCTTTCGAGACTGGTAAATTGAAAGCCACCATTGTCTCCCTTTCCTTTACATACACACATTCATACCTTTCGAGACTGGTAAAATTGAAAGCCATCATTGTCTCCCTTTCCTTTACATACACACATTCATACATTTCGAGACTGGTAAATTGAAAGCCATACATTGTCTCCCTTTCCTTTACATACACACATTCATACATTTCGAGACTGGTAAAATTTAAAGCCATCATTGTCTCCCTTTCCTTTACATACACACATTCATACATTTCGAGACTGGTAAATTGAAAGCCATCATTGTCTCCCTTTTCCTTTACATACACACATTCATACATTTCGAGACTGGTAAATTGAAAGCCATCAAAGAATATCTTGGTTTGTTTTTGCTTCCTTCTTCATGTTTTTTTAATCACAATGACATAACGGACAATTGTCAGTATATGATGGATTATTTTATCTTTTAGGATGAACTTTAATGTCCAACAGGCCAATCCTACAGTGTGTCAGTGAAAAGCTTATGAATTTTTTAACCTCTAAATTCATGTAAGGCTGTGATTCAAGTGATATTAAAAAAAATTCAGTCACTTCCAGTAATGTCGTTTTCTCCAGTTCCGTTTCAGATGGTCTCACTATGTAACAGGAGAAACCAAGAGAAGAAAAAAGTGAGAAGTTCACAACAAACCAAGAAGAAAGAAAGCCGACTGACCCCTCCCATTACATGCTCTCATGTTTGTCCTCAAACATCATTTCTCCTCCATACCCACGCCTGCATTGAACTGCTGTCAAAGTCAGCAACGTGGGCTGATTCATAGGGTCAGTCATTACGACGATGTGGTAAACGTTTCCCTCCACAGGGGTCGCTTACGCTGTCTGGCTCCATGACCAGTTAGTGACATCATAGGTGGGATAGTGAGCAGTGTCCTGCACATTGCAGGCATGCCTACCCCAAAATTGCTTTCAGGGACAGTACAGACAGAAATCAGGGACAAATCCGTAAAATCAGGGACAGAACGGTGTCACGATAGATGAAACTCCTTTCCTCCCTTGTTGTGGACAAGGCCACTTTTCCGAGAATTCTTTTTTGAAGACACAACCTCGCTTCACGTCATATTTTCTTCTTCTTTTCACTCCTTTCTGACCCATCCGAAGAGTCAGAATCCGACTCTGTGTCGACATCATGTCTCCTCTTCGATGCAATGTTTTGACGTAAAAAGAAAGCGAGGCTTTTTTTTTCCCTGCGCACATGCGTATTACGCTACTCACTCTAGCAGATGATGTTCTTGGCTCAGTTCTGTGCAGCACAATAAAGAACAGCTTTTTAACTCCCCAATTTTTTTTCTGGGATGCCCGATTTTTTTTTTCCGGGACGCATTTTGCAAATCTGGGATTTCCAGGACAGTGGCTGCTAAAATCACTTTCCGGGACAAATCCCAGATGGTCAGGGACGGTAGGCATGCCTGCACATGTCGGATCAGAATGAGGAGTACTGAAAACCAACAGCGACCCCGCAGCAAACCAATGCCTCTTTTGCAGGCTGCCTCATGACCGATACTGAAAGCTCCCTCTGTGCTGCTGGCACAGGGACTACACCAGTCTGGGAGTGGCTATGCATGGCTAGTCCAAATGAGTGGTGCAAAAGTTATACCACTGATGGTGACATAGAAGATAACACGGTGGGAAAAAAATGGAGATCAATGACCAAACAGTGAAAGCCCCACCCCAGGTCCAGAAAACAGCTAAAATCATAAAACTAACCAATTAAAAGTCAAGAACCAGCTTCGATTTTCAATTCAACGTAAAAATGAGCAAAGAACCGCCGTCAACAATGGACAACTAACCACTGCAAACCTGAAACCTTATGATAAGCATGTGAGTCCTTCTCATCTCTGCCCATCAGACTGCAGTTCAGATCCAGGAACAACATCCAGGAAAATCACAGACTTGTTAACCGTTTCTAAACCAGTTCGGTTAACAAGTCTTTAAGGTGACAGCGGCAACACAGGACGCACAAGCAAGGGTCTTAACGTTAACACTGTTCACCCTCTAATTCAGCACGATCCTGCTTGAAAAAGCCAATAATCTGGGCAGAAACAGACATGCCTCCTAGAAGACTACAAGAACGCAGTGTTTATGGTTCTTAACCTTTCATCAGCAGCAATCAATCAGAACCAGAAGCAAGCACTGACCGGGAGATGTGTTTCGTGAGTCACAGGGCAAGGAGGGAGACTTGGGTCTTGGTTGAGGATGGGGTGAGATGGAGCTCCACTGGCCGTCACACACACCACCCTGCACAACATAGTCCACCCTTATTAACACTGATCTGGTACAGTATCACCCCTGCACAACACAGTCCACCCATATCAACATTGATTTTGTACAGTATCACCACGCACAACATAGTTCACCCATATCAACACTGATCTGGTATAGTATCATCCCTGTACAACACAGTCCACCCATATTAACATTGATTTTGTACAGTATCACCCCTGTACAACACAGTCCACCCATATCAACACTGAGTTTGTACAGTAATCATCCCTGTACAACACAGTCCACCCATATCAACACTGAGTTTGTACATGTTTCACCCCTGTACAACAACAGTCCACCCATATCAACACTGAGTTTGTACAGTAACTCCCTGTACAACACAGTCCACCCATATCAACACTGAGTTTTGTACAGTATCATCCCTGTACAACACAGTCCACCCATATCAACACTGAGTTTGTACAGTTTCACCCCTGTACAACACAGCCCACCCATATCAACACTGAGTTTGTACAGTTTCACCCTGTACAACACAGTCCACCCATATTAACACGATCTGGTACAGTTTCACCGTACAACCGTCCCCCCATTAACACTGATCGGTACGTTCACCCCTGTACAACACAGTCCACCAATTAACCTGTTTTGTACAGTATCACTGATAAATTTTTACAGTATCACCCCGTCACACAGTCACTATAACACTGTAAGGTTTA
>CM031616.1:55788570-55800934 GCA_018398815.1 Conus ventricosus
TTGATTCCCCTTTTGTCCCCTAACATTTTTTTATACTGTTTGCATAATGTTTTTAGTTTTTCAGCAACTTTTTCCTCTCCACACTTTCCTTTTGTTCCATTTACTACCCTTCGCTGGCTGCTTTTGGGGTGCTGTTGGATTCTTTTTTGAACCCTTGGTGATGAGAACACCACAGAATTATGGACTTTGGTGTGTCTCTATTTGACACCAAGAGCACAGACACAATCAGCCGTGTTCTCCCTGATGAGTCCGATCCAGCGGACGAAAGGCCTAGGAGCAGGCAATACAAATAGATTGCCCTTCAAAGGGGGAGTACAATGTTCCCTCGGGCAGCTAGTGAAGGGTTCCCCATATTATAATATATTCCCCCCATGTTTTTCATCTTCAATTTTTTTTTTTTTTTTTAAAATTTTTAAAATTCAAATTTTTGCAAGTCATTACTATGATAAACTGAAGAATTGTTAACCTGCACTTGTTTTCTCCCACTATTTAATTGTTCAGCAGTATATATATCATATTATATGCATGAAGTGTAAGTGACATTCTCCCGTTCTGATGGGCAAATCGTCTTTTCCGTCTCAAGATGTTCTCGGGACGACAAAGGCTCGGGGATGACCATGTTCATGACACCATCCTGTGCGTCTTCATCTTCTCCTACATCTACACGCCTTTCTGTTGATTGGGGGAGACGCCACCACCAAATTACCATATTCACCGTACATGGGCGTAGACAATGACATATTCATGAAGGCAGCTGCCACAGGCACTTGGTGTGGAGACTTTTTCACAGCCTGGATGGTAAGGTTGTAGATGATGATGATGATGATGATGATGTTAGTGTAGGTGAGGTAATGTGTCCAGCAACTGCAAGGGCCATATCGGGGGTGGTTCCATGTCAAAGTCAACCTACAAGACATTTATTCACACAGCCCTTTAAAACACATCTAAAAAACACACCAAAAATTTTGTTAAAAATCCTTTTATTGCAAATCTCAGATCAGATGAAAAATGTAAAATCTCTTTCAGAAATTAAAAACATCACATCAGGTGGAACATCTTTGAACAAGGTTTTCATGGAGTCTGCTGGTAAGATGTTTATGTCACACATCATAACAAGCCCCAACGCTCTTAAAAGAATATGTTTCATTGTGAGTGGCACATGACATGGAATGCACCACAGAGTTTCTTCATTCAGTGGGTTAAAACGAATGGCTGTTTCTTCTTTGCGACCACCAGAGGTAGATGAGAGGAACTCTTTTGGTTTGGACAAGTTTGTTATCCATCAGTATGTTCCAGTCTCCTGCCAGAGGTTTTTCTGATTGAAACATTTAACTTTCAGTTCGAATCTGAGTAGAGGATAGATGTGTTGGACAGTGTCTTCCTTATGGCTTTCTTGGCCAAACGATCAGCCATTTGATAACTATGATGATGATGAGTAATGAAAAGATGATGACGGGCTGAAAATACTATGATGTCTTGTTGTTTAGAACAGTGGAAGTATTATCAATAGCAGTAAATGCAGTGATATTGCCGTCTTTCCTTAAGTCAGTTAACTTTTCAAACAAAAAGATGATAAACAATTTGTGTGGGGTCGTGTGTGTGTGTGTGTGTGTTGTGTGTGTGTGTGTGTGTGTGGCGTGTGTGGGGTGTGTGTGTTTTTTTGGGAGAAAAGAGATAGAGAGGGGAGAGAGAGGGGGAGAGAGAGAGAGAGAGAGAGAGAGAGAGAGATGTGTGGAAGAGAAATGTAAAAGAGTGAGGGGGAGGGGGGAGGAGAGAGAGAGAGAGAAAGAGGGAGAAAGAGAGTATTTGTGTTGTGAGAGAGAGAGAGAGAGGTGAGAAGGAAGGGAGAGAGAAAGAGAGAAAGGCAGATGGACAGAGAAGCAAAAGGTTGGGCTGAGAAAACGCTGATGCCATCCTGTTGCCACGGCAGGTGGACGGAGTGTGCTTCAGGAGAAGCTGTACCCCATGTGGGCCAGCCAGTCAGCGCTGGTGGAAACCCCCGCTACAACCGCATCATCCTCTTCTGGTGGTCGTCGCCCCTCACCTCCTTCACCGTCATCTTCGTCATCGCCACTGACTACATCAAGTGGGACAGCCTGAATCGCGATTTCCCTGCACAGCAACGAGCTTTCCCGGGCCTTCCTGGCCTCCTTCATCCTGGTGATGGACATCCTGATCATCATGCAGGTGAGTCGTGGAACAGTTCTGTGATGGACATCCTGATGATCATGCAGGTGAGTTTGGGTTTAGTTTGGGGTGGTGGACATCCTGATCGTCTGCAGGTGAGTCGTGGATAGTTCTGTGATGGACATCCTGATGATCATGCAGTGATTTCGGGGGGATAGTTTGTGTGGGGGACATCATGATTGACATGCGGTGAGTCGTGGGATAGTTTTTTGTGATGGACATCATGATTGACATTTAGGTGAGTCGTGGGATAGTTTGTGTGGTGGACATCATGATTGACATGCAGGTGAGTCGTGGATATTTTGTGTGGTGGACATCATGATTGACATGCAGGTAAGTCGTGGGTTAGTTTGTGTGGTGGACATCATGTTTGACATGCAAGGTGAGTCGTGGACATTTCTTGATGGACAGAATGGTTGACATGCAGGTGTGTCATGGGATAGTTCTGTGATGGACATCATGATTGACATGCAGGTGAGTCGTGGGATAGTTGTGTGATGGACATCCTGATCGTCATGCAGGTGAGTCGTGGGGTAGTTAGGTTATGGCCCATCATGATTGACATGAAGGTGAGTGATAGGTTTTCTGTGATGGACAGAATGGTTGACATCAGGTGAGTCATGGGATAGTTCTGTGATGGACATCATGATTGACATGCAGGATAGTTGTGGGATAGTTCAGTGAGTGACATGATCAACATGCGGTTTGAGGTGTTGGATAGTATGGTGATGAACATCATAATCAACTGCAGGTGAGTCCGGGGATAGTATGGTGATGAACATCATAATCAACATGCAGGTGTTGTTGGGACAGTTCTGTGATGGACAAATGATTGACATGCAGGTAGTCATGGGATAATTCTGTGATGGACATCATGATTGACATGCAGGATAGTTGTGGGTTAGTTCCATGAGTGACACGATAAACATGCAAGTGAGTTGGGGGGGTAGTATGGTGATGAACATCATGATCAACTGCAGGGAGTTTTTGGATAGTTTTGTGATGGACATCATGATTGACATGCAGGTTAGTCATGGCATAGTTCTCTGATGGACATCATGATCATTATGCAGGTGAGACATGAGAGGGTAAAATGATGCAGGTGAAGGTTCTGTGATGCAGGGTGAAATTTGGGTCACTTTGGGGTGAGAGATCAGGTGTGTCATGCAGTGACAAATAAGGTGTTTGATACAGGTGAGAGATCAAGTGTTTTATGCAGGTGAGAGATCATTGTTTGATGCAGGAAAATGATCAGGCGTTAGGTGCAGGTGAAGATCAGGTGTTGAATTCAGGTGAGTAATCAGGTGTAAGAGTCGGTGGATGATCAGGTTTAAGTTCAGGTGAATAAACAGGTGTTTAAGTTCAGGTGAATGATCAGGTGTTAAGTTCGGTGAATGATCGGGTTTGTTAATTTCAAGGTGAATGATCAGGTGTTAAGTTCAGGTGAATGATCAGGGGGTACATTCAGGTGAATGATGAGTGTTAGAGCAGGGGAATGATGAGGTTTAGATGCAGGTGAATGATGAGGTGTTAGATGCAGGTGAATGATCAGGTGTAAGATGCTGGTGAATGATCAGGTGTTAGATGCAGGTGAATGATGAGGTGTTAGATGCAGGTGAATGATGAGGGTTAGATGCAGGTGAATGATGAGGTGTTAGATGCGGGTGAATGATGAGGTGTAAGATGCGGGGTGAATGATCAGGTTGTAAGATGCAGGTGAATGATGAGGTGTTAGATGCAGGTGAATGATGAGGTGAAAGATGCAGGTGAATGATGAGGTGTTAGATGCAGGTGAATGATGAGGTGTTAGATGAGGTGAATGATGAGGTGTTAGATGCAGGTGAATGATGGGGGTTTTAGATGCAGGTGAATGATGAGGTGTAAGATGCAGGTGAAGGGTCGGGTGTAAGTTTCAGGTGAAGGATCAGGTGTAAGATGCAGGTGAATGATGAGGTGTTAGATCGGTGAATGAGAGGTGTAAGATGCAGGTGAATGATGAGGTGTAAGATGCAGGTGAAGGGTCAGGTGTAAGATGCGGGTTGAATGATCAGGTGTAAGATGCAGGTGAATGAGGGGTTTGTTAGATGCAGGTGAATGATGAGGTGTAAGATGCAGGTGAATGATGAGGTGTTAGATGCAGGTGAATGATGAGGTGTTAGATGCAGGTGAATGATGAGGTGTTAGATCCAGGTGAATGATGAGGTGTAAGATGCAGGTGAATGATGAGGTGTTAGATGCAGGTGAATGATGAGGTGTTAGATGCAGGTGAATGATGAGGTGTAATGATGCAGGTGAATGATGAGGTGTAAGATGCAGGTGAAGGGTCAGGTGTAAGATGCAGGTGAATGATGAGGTTTTTAGATGCAGGTGAAATGAGGAGGTGTAAGATGCGGGGTGAATGATGGGGTGTTAGATGCGGGTGAATGATGAGGTGTAAGATGCAGGTGAATGACCAGGTGTTAAATGCAGTGTGAATGATGAGGTGTTAGAGGGCAGGTGAATGATGGGTGTTAGATCCAGGTGAATGATGAGTGTAAGATGCAGGTGAATGATGAGGTTGTTAGATGCAGGTGAATGATGAGGTGTTAGATGCAGGTGAATGATGAGGTGTAAGATGCAGGTGAATGTTTGAGGTGTAAGATCCCAGGTAAAGGGGTCAGGTGTAAGATGCAGGTGAATGATGAGGTGTTAGATGCAGGTGAATGATGAGGTGTAAGATGCAGGTGAATGATGAGGTGTTAGATGCAGGTGAATGATGAGGTGTAAGATGCAGGTGAATGACCAGGTGTTAGATGCAGGTCAATGATCAGATGTGTGATGCATGTGAGAGATCCCGAAGGTCTTGATGGGTCAAGGATGGCTGACTGATGCAGGTAAGAGAGCAGGTGATGATCAGGTCAGATAATGGCTGATCGATACAGGTAAGAGAGCAGGTGATGATCAGGTCAGAAAATGGCTGATCGATACAGGTAAGAAAAGGCAGGTGATGATCAGGTCAGATAATGGCTGATCGATACAGGAAAAAGAGAGCAGGTGATGATCAGGTCAGATAATGGCTGATCGATACAGGTAAGAGAGCAGGTGATGATCAGGTCAGATAATGGCTGATCGTACAGGTAGAGAGCAGGTGATGATCGGGTCAGATATGGCTGATCGATACAGGTAAGAGAGCAGGTGTTGATCAGGTCAGAGGATGGCTGGATCAGGCCAGAGGACAGGTGATCGATGCAGGTAAGAGATAGGTGTTGTTCAGGTCAGACAATAGGTGATAGATACAGGTAAGAGAGTAGGGTTTGATCAGGTCAGACAATAGGTGATCAATACAGGTAAGAGAGTAGGTGTTGAACAGGTCAGACAATAGGTGTTTCATACAGGTAAGAGAGTAGGTGTTGAACAGGTCAGACAATAGGTGATCGTTTACAGGTAAAGAGTAGGGGGTTGAACAGGTCAGATAATGGTTGATCGATACAGGTAAAAAGAGCAGGTATTGATTAGGTCAGATAATGGGTGATCGATACGGGAAAGAGAGCAGGTATTGATTAGGTCGATAATGGTTGATCGGATACAGGTAAGAGAGCAAGTATTGTTAGGTCATATAATGGGTGATTGATAGGTAGAGAGCAAGTTTTGATTAGGTCATATAAGGGTGATTGATACAGGTAAGAGGGGCAGGAAATTGATTAGGTCAGAAAATGGGTGAGGGATACAGGTAAGAGAGCAGGTATTGATTAGGTCAGATAATGGGTGATCGATACAGGTAAGAGAGCAGGTTATTGATTAGGTCAGATAATGGGTGATGGATACAGGTCAGGAAGGAGGTATTGATTAGGTCAATGATGGGTGATCGATACATGTAAGAGAGCAGATGTTGATCAGGTCAGATGATGGGTGATCGATACAGATATGAGAGCAGGTGTTTAAACCAGGTCAGATGATGGGTGATCGATACAGATATGGAGCAGGTGTTGAACGGTCAGATGATAGGTGATCGATACAGATATGAGAGCAGGTGTTGAACGGGTTTCAGAGGATGGGTGATTGATGCAGATGAGAGAACATTTTGTTGTCAGGCTGGTGAAGGATAAGGTTTTGATGCAGGCCTGAAGTTGGCTGTTTGTGTGGTGCAGGTGAAATGTTGGGTGTGTGGTCTCAAGAGGAAGAAAGGGCCAGGGTTGCACTCAGGTGTGTGGGTGTCAAGGCGTAATTTACGGGAGAGGGGGGTTTTTGCCTGAGAATGTTTGGAAAAAAGAAAGGGGGAAACGATGAATTGTTGAGGGGGTTAGGGTTTTGTTTTGAGAAGCAGTAAGTGAAAGGTTTAAGATTGGGAGTCATTGTCTGCCCCTTTATCCTGGAGTTTCATGCTGGTTTGAGGGCTTTTACATTTCCCTGCCCTTAGTTGCTCTGGGATGAAGCAGGCAAACAGATGCAAACAGAACCATGCTGGTCAGAATATTTGAGCAACTCTTTCAGAGGCTTGTTTTTCTTTCTTTCTCTTTTTTAAAGTGACCCCCCAAATCTTCCCCCTTTTTTAATCAGTCCATAGCTGCCAACCCTCCTGATTTGGTTTTTTTGGAATTTTTCCCAAATTTAGAAATTTCTCTTTTTAAAAGCCTGAATTTAATGGGGGAAAAATCCACAATTAAAATTTTTGAATGAAAATTTTGGGGTTTATGGATTTTTTTATTAATTTTTTTTTTAAAAAGGGGTGATAGAGTATTGCAGATTAAACCCCAAATGATGCATTTTCTGTTTAAAAACCCCCCCTTTGTCATCTGAAACGTAAAGCAGTTCAGATGCTTTTCAGTCAGAAGATGAACTGTGTCCTCTTCACCCCACCGAACTGCTCCGTACCGTGGTTCAGAATTTGGACTCCTGAAGGTTAGCAGATATGTCAGTCAGTCTCTTTTATTTTGGGACCAGCCTTTTCGTGTAGTTCCAGTCTTCTCATTTGGCTCCATTCGTCTCAATATTTTTTGGGTCCATTCGTCTCAATATTTTGGCTCCATTCGTCTCAATATTTTGGCTCCATTCGTCTCAATATTTTGGCTCCTGTCTTCTCCTTTGGTTCCTGTCTTCTCCTTTGGAATCGGTCTTCTCATTTGGTCATGGTCTTCTCGTTCAGTTCCTGTCTTCTCCTTTGGAATCGGTCTTCTCATTTGGTCATGGTCTTTTCGTTCAGTTCCTGTCTTTGCCTTCAAAAACAGTCGTTTCATTTGGTTCCAGTTGTCCCATTTGGGGGCTCACACCACATGCAAAACTCGTTGCTGGAGTCAGGCAGGGCCCAGAAAAAATCTGTGATTTTTATGGTTCTGATGAGGTTTGAACCCACTTGCTCCCAGTTAGCTCTGTGATGTTAACCGCTGCAACCAAGAAGCCGTCTTAGTTTCTTTTTTTGTGTTTGTACTTCTTAACGAAAGGAAAAAGTACAACTAAGAACAAGAAAGCAGTTTTCTTCTTGATTGTTTATCCTTCTTCAGTGAGACTAAAAGAGCAACAAAGATAGAGAAAGCGGTTTTCTTTTCTTTTTTTTTTTTGTTTAAACAAAAAAAAGCAGCAAAGCTTGTTTTTTTTTTGGTTTTGTTTTGTTTATCATTTTTCAGTGAAACAAAAAAAAAAAGAAAAAAAAAAGAAAAAAGAGCAACAAAGAAAAAGAGATCTTGTTTTCTGTCTTTTTTTTTTGCCTTATTGTTTTTTTAATGAACAAAAGAGAAAAAAAAGAGCAAGAAAGAAAAAAAAAGCTGTTTTATTTTGTTTGTTTGTTTTGTTGTTTTGATTTTTCAATGAATCAAGAAAGAGCAAAGAAGAAAAGAAACCCCCCCTTTGGGGGGCGGTCTGTACAGCTGGCCAGTGTTAGAATTGTAGAATCAATAGCGTTGGGGGGCAGGGATGGAGTTTGTGGCTGAAATGTATCCGCCGTGTTGGACAGATGGAGGGCGAGGTGTTAACACTAATTTATTTACACAGAAGGAATTATATTCGCTCTACACACTGATTGATTTACACAGAAGGAATTATATTCTGCTGTCTTTCTGTACACAACCGTTTGGGCTGGGAGAGCTGGCTTGATGCAGAGTACTGTCCCAGATATGTATTTTGTGATTTGCGTAGGGTGTCTGTGTTGTTTTGACATCTGTCAAACAAAAAAAGGGAGAAAAAAAATTGGATAGAGAATTTTATCCACTTTGCATTGTTGCATGGTATAGAACCCTTTTAGCTCTTTAAAACCCGTCTCTTTTTAAACATGGTAAAACATGGGTTGATTTGATTTATTGGCTGTGTTTTTTGTGTTTTTTTTTAGCATTTATCAAAAATTAAAAATGATGAAGATTTAGAGGGAGTTTACTATGTTTTGATACAGATTGGATGGTTCTTAGTAATTATTGCTTATTGATGGTGAAAGTATGAAAGAAAACACTTCAGCGCTTGTTTAATTTTCTTGTACATGTATTTATTCAACAGAAAAATAAGGATTAAGCAAGCTGATAGAATGTTTTTTAAAGACACACCCACATATGCATTCACATACACAAACATACACACACACACACACACATTATATCACACACATGCACATACACACACGTTACACACATACAACACACGCACGCACATGCACACTCACACGCACATGCACACAACACACACAAACACAAAACACAAACATGCCGATACACACACACAAACACGTACCAACACACACACACACAACACACACACCACACACAAAACAACACACACACTCGACACACACGCACACACACACACACACACACACACACTTGTGCACGCTCGCGCGCATGCGTGCGCATTCACACATGCATGCAGGCATGCAGGCACGCACGCACACACACACACACACACGCATGCCGCACACACAAACACGTACACACACACACACACACACACACACACACACACACACACACTCACACACACACACACACACACACACACACACACACACACACACACAGACACGCACACACACACACACACTCACACACACACACACACACACACACAACACACACACACACACACACACACACACACACACAAGAAAGACAAAATCCCACTCAGACACTAACTATGCTCTGTGACAGGACTGGGATTTCCCTCACTTCATCAGTGCCATCGACATCAAACTGCCGGGTCTCAACACGGCGCAAATCAACTTCAAGATCCCACGGCTGTTGAAAAAGCTGGAGTACTGGCATGTCCACATCACAGGTGAGGGGCAGAACTGAGACTCATTTGGGTCGGTTCATTGAGCCTTGGAGAGTGGGGGGGGGGGGGAATGTTGTTTTTAATGTCAAGTTTCGTTTCCTATTTTGACATCACTTTATTGGAGCACACTGTATCGTTTGTTCTTTAACCCTCTTGCATTCACATTTTCCAGCCTAGAACTGCTCCTAGTATTCGTATTGTTTTGAGAAATTTAAGTTAAAACTCACCTACTGCCTTTGAAAGGCTGTAGTGGACAAAGTTCCCACTGCAGCACTGTCAAATTTAGTATGCAAAATTCTAATACATCATATTTCATAATGCAGAGATGTCACTTGTTTGGGATGCATGTGGGTGTCATTGTCACCCTGTTTGTCACAAAACAATGGGACATCAAACGTTGACAATGTTACTATGATACACCAGACAGACAATAACATTGTCGGCATGCATTTGTTAGTATAAATCATCAAAGGGTGTCCTACCTCAACTTGTAAACAGCAGTTCTGGTTCAGTAAATCCAGTTTGGGGTGTCACTAAGTGTCACATGATTGTCACATACTCAAACATGGGGCCAGGTAACTTTACGGGTTTTTTTTCGTCCTAAAAGGTGTGTTTGTCACTACTTAACGACTTTTAACACCGGAATATACACAGTTACAGAAAGAAGTAAAATCCATTCTTTACACTCTAATGTGGTGTCTGTCACACACGGCAGGAGGGTGTCACCACTGTCACATGTCACCAATATGGTAAACACTACTCTTGATCCATGGTTTCTACAATGTTTGCTGCATGGCAGAAACCGTGTTTTCGACATCACCCCACTGATCCGTGGCTCGCTAAACCGAAGATCAGTCGACCAGTAGCACCAGAGTCTTGGGCTGACGTTTGATCCCCATCATGACGAGCACAGTTACGTATGCGCGCATCTCCGCAGGTGTCGTATCCTGCCAAAGTAGGTCAGGTTGTCCCCGCTTTGCCATCTGCTGCCTGGCGTACAGGTTCGTCTGGTCAGCAGCTGTAGTAAAAAAACAACTGCAGCAGGAAGAGAAAAAATAACCCAGAGGGTATCTGTGTCTGGCAAATCATGATTTGGCCCAGTCTCTTCCTCAAAAGGCTGAACCACAGGTGCGGAAGTCGCCGGTCGCCACGTGGTCACAAACGCAAACAAAGGCGCATCATCATCTTCATCACTTTCTTCGCCTTCTTCTCCTTCTTCTTCCTCTCAAACATCCACATCACTTTCATTTAACTCCTCTCTTTCATACCTTTCTACTTCTTGTAATATATCATCCAACTCCTCTTTCGTATAATCAAAAAAAATGGGCGTCAGTAGAAGCGCTAGCAGACGCCATTTTCAGAAACAAGGCGATGCCGTCTGCAGCAATGGAATGCGTCAGTTCACGCCCCTAGTCTTTGTGATTGAGTTGTTTCCCACACCCATACTACTGCTAAGGTTTCATTGGACCCTCTCAGGGATGCACGTTTATTTTTGGCCAGCCCTGACTTAAAACAAGGTCGCAGTGTGTGAGGGAAAGTAACGCGGCACGTACGGCCGGTTGCGGCCGGAACGAACAGCAGGGAGACAAACACAGCGGCCGGATACGGGCGAAACGAATGCAAGAGGCTTAAAGACTTAATTTAAAAAACTAGGGAACTAATGACATGGTTATTGTGCTTTGATGATTGAAGTGAAACAAATTTTTTATTGTTAAAAAAATCAGAGCAGTGTACAAGTTCTGCATACTGCAATTCACCCTATGGTTTGTACATCTTTTTTTCTTGCATACACACACACACGCATGCATGCACGCACGCATGCACGCACGCGCACACACACACACACACGCACACACACATCAGGGGTTCCATTTATTGCAAATTTTTGCGTAATTATTGCGTTTTTCTGCCTTCCTATGCATTTTTTCGCGGCCGTGCGTTTAGCGACGCAATTTTCCCAGGACCCTGTTCTCAACCGCAGCCTATGTCAGAGGGGCAAAACACGGCACAGACCTACAGCAGACTGCTTGAACCGCCAATTAGTGATAGTGCGTGCACATTTTACTCTGTGGCACTCGCTGACTTTTTGCTAGATCAAGAATGTTCCAAAACCCTCATCCTTTCTCCCCTCGAAATAAAATGGAATCTTTCCCGCGTCTGCGATGGTGCCATCTTCCAATCGGAATACGTTAGGGCCTATGACTTCCCACGCACACACGATCATCCCATGTGATTCTGGATGCCAGAGTGCGCCCATTGCCCTTGTTATTCCCGTGAGCAGTGTGCCATGCGAACGTGGCTTCAGCCTCCAAAACCGGGTCAAGACATGTCAGCGGTCGCGGCTGAGTGACAGTAACGTGGACAATACCATGCTGCTTGCCATGGAAGGCCCGGACTCGGTGGCACAGAAAACGCTTTCCTGCAGCGAGCTGCTCTGCACTTCAGCGGTGTTAAGGCGCGTGATTCAGAGCTGTTTTGACGGGAGTGGAGTACAGTTTACTTTGTTACGCATTTTTTTCAGCGCTGACGCAATTTTTGCGGAGGCGTGCGTTTCTTGACGCAAAAACTAAAAAGTCAGTGGAACCCCTGCACACATATATATATATATATAACATTCACTGCAGTGGGATAATTTCATGTCATTGAAATGCATTGGTGATGCTCATATCTTAAAAAAAAAAGAAGAAAAATCAGCTGAATGCCTTAGTGTCTGTCTGCTTACGGGTGAAAGTGTCCTGTCTTTTTGTCTTCCCTGTAGCTGCATGAATGAAAATCAAAATTCTATTTTCTTTTCACCATAGTCATGCGTGGGTTCGTGTACGCTTGTGCAGGAAAATGGTTCAACTATGGCATCCTGTTCATTGTCATCCTGCTGGACCTGAACATGTGGAAGAACCAGATCTCACGAGCCCTACACTACGGGCAGTACGCGACTCGACGGCCGACTTCA
>CM031616.1:55801934-55841934 GCA_018398815.1 Conus ventricosus
ACCGTGTCGTTGAGAGGGCTACCTTGTGAAGACTACGGCATGTCCAGAAGAAGCTGAGAGCTCCTGCGAGCGTTGAGGCTGCACCGTTGTGAAGACATACAAGGGAAGGTCCGGGCTACGTTTGTCTAGTCGTGGAGCAGACCAGGTTGGGTCGTTGACGTCGTCCTGGTGAACTACAGGGAGAGAGCGAGAGGAAAGATTGGGAGAATCTTTCGGTGGATTTGAAGCTGAGTGAAAAACCTTTTAAGACTATCCCCATTCTTTTCTGTTCTACACCTCGGAATTCTGAGTGTAGAAATTTCTTAGTAATTCAATAAAGAAGGGGTGGTATTTTTTCAAAAGTCTAAGTGTTATATCCCTGGGTAAGAACGCGTATGGAGTAAGATTGTGTGTGATGTGAGATATTTATTTCTGTCTCGTCTGTGCTTTACAAGGCATAGCATCAAGGAGTGAAAGAATCATTTATTTTCCTGGTCTGGACTTTGTGGGCCAATGTTGTGTGAAGGCCGTGACTTTATGAAGTCTTGAGTGAGTTAGTTTGCCTCTCAGTGGAAAGAGAGCTACATGTATAAAATCTGTTTATAAATTGTTTGATGTGATATAGTAAAGTGTTTTCCCGAAGGAGAGGGGGAGAAGAAAAAACATTCGGTAGTGCGCCTTTTGGTTGATTGGAAAGATTGCGTGTGCGTATGGAGTAAATGCTGTCATGAATGCGCGTGTGCAAAAGTGACAGTGTGACACTTTGTCTTCAAAGAATTTCATCATGGAAGATCAGCATCGTGGGCAAAAGACAGACATCAGCCTCTTTGAAATGCATGGGTTGTGTGAGACCTGGTATTATCAGGAGAATGCAGTCTGGTGAAGATTATGGCATGAAGGTCCTGTGGGGAGCCTTGCTGTTGGAAGTGTTTAAAACTATATAACGGATTACTTTTTGCGTAGGCTCAAAGACTGTCCCCTACATTTTATATTATTTGCATAATGTCTTTAGTTTTACAGCAACTTTTTTTCCTCCCCACACTTTCGTTTGGTTGCATTTACTACTCTTCGCTGGCTGCTCTGGGGGTGCTATTGGATTCTTTTTTGCACCCATGGTGGTGAGAACACCACAGTATTATGGACTGTGGTGTGTCTCTATTTGACGCCGGGAGCGCAGACACAACCAGCCGTGTCTCCCTGATGAGTCCCGATCCAGCGGGCGAAAGGCCTCGGAGCAGGCAATACAAATATATCTGCCTTCAAAGGGGATTGCGATGGTTCCCTTATGCAGCTAGAGAAGTTTTCATATCTGTAACATTTTTTTTTTTTTTTTTTTTTAAATTTCATTTTCCCAGTTTCTCCATCTTCAAACTCCCCTCCCTCTCCCCTCCCTCAAGTCCAAATCTTTGCCAGACAGTTCAGTTGTTGGCCTGCGCTTGTTTTTTTTCCCCCACTATTAGATTGTTCGTCTATGTATTTGTCTGACTTTATTCAAGTTTAAAAGGCTGTGCCAGTCTTGAATAAAAGTTACTCTGTGTTAGGTTTCCTTATGGGAGCAAGACATACCCCACTTGTTTGCTGTTTTTTGTTGTTGTTGCCACTTGCAAAATTCCCCTTGAGTTGGAGTATGGCTGCCTTAATGGCGGGATAAAATACAGTCATACACAAAAAACTGCGCTCTCTTTGATGGGTAGATGGGATTAATCCTTGCCTGTCTATACGGGGAGTGTCCGCTGGAGTTTCAGCCTGCGTACGCAGAAGAAGAAAAAGTCAGTTGCACAACAAAACTTCAATGACAGATAGATAACCAGGGTTTTGATGAATGCTAAAGTTTCCTTTTAGGGTATTTCTTCTTCCTACTTCTTCCTAAAATACTGGTTCACTCAAAAACGAGTAGGTCACAGTGCGCATGTTAAAAAGTAAAATAAAATAACATAAAATAGTGCGACTCAGACTGTTGGCCCCTGGAGCAAATTTGGCAACAAGGGGTCGCAGTTTTTGAACAGTTCAAGAGATATCATGGTTCTGTTGTGTTCTGGGTCGTTTGCAACCTGAGGAGCATCCAGAGGTGGAAAATTCCTGTGTCTGACACCTGTGCTGGGGACTGTGTGCAGCGGCCTGGTGCATGTACCTGAGGTACAAACAGGTGCGTCGATATTACCGCTGCGCGGAGAACCAGGGATTGGAGGCAGGGTCAGTTCGCTGCAAGAGCGTGCGGCGGAAACAGATCATCAACAGAGTGAGTCTGGTGGTCGGGTTGATCACAGCCCTGGGCGTCAGCGTGGTTGGTAATTTCCAGGTAAGATTTTCGCCACCTGGGGTTTGGCTTTTTTTTTTTTTTTTGCTGTTTGAGAGTGGTTTGGTGTGTGGAAACAGGAAGAGAAGGGGGAGGTAAGGAAGATGATTTTTTTTTGTTTTTTTGGTCAGCCACCAGTCTGAATATAGTTCCGTTGCCAGTTGTCATTCAGTAGAAGTGCAGGTGTTGGGGACGGCTGTTGTGCATCTCGGAGTGTGTGTCAGGTTGTTTAACTTCCGTTGAAAGAGACTGGTCAGTGTGGTTCCTCACTTCTGTGCCAGTCATTTCCTCTTGTTTGTTACCCTCTTTAACTGTGCCTTTTACGTTTAGAATTTTTTTTTTTTTATATTGTTTTTACCGTTCTTTCAGCTTTGGTGACCCCTTCAGCTGTCCTTGACCTTAAAAGCCTTGACATTGTTTTCTCTTATTTGTCACCCTCTTTGACTATGCCTTTTGAATTTTCCTCTTTTTTTTTTCATTGTTTTTCAGCTTTGGTGACCTATGCACCTGTCATTAACATGAGGTGTCCACAGTCTTGTTATGCTGTGGTGACCAGGTGGGGATACTGAACGCAGTGTCCCAGTATGATCTGTAGTTTTCCATCGTGCAGTGTCTGTCTGCCTATATGGTTGTTCCTATGAATTTTTTTAATTTCCATTATATTAATCGTTAATTTTTGTTTTGAACCGTTGTTTTTAATGTTTTCTGGATGTGCTGTACCGGTATGACAGCAAGGCAGCTACTTCCGTCGGCCATGCTAACACATTACGCCTGCAGTCCGAACAGATCCTCCTGCTTTCTGCTTCTACCGTTAGATAGATGTAAAAATGATTCATACGTACATTTTGGTCCTTGTTGATGGGAAACATTTTGTTTATTTTTTTAATAGAGATGGTTTTCTGATGCACAGAGCTTAAAACAAGGAATGTGGGATGTTTTTTATGTTGTGTTTTCTAAATACATGTTTTGTTTATGCCAGGAAAGTGTTTTGATATGTCAGTTAAATGGTATTTAAAAGCATAGTGGGCCTCTCCATTAACATATAACAATGGGCCGTTTTATTTGTATAAGGAGGCATAAAATGAAGCAAAGATTTCATGCTGTGAATGTAGGGAAGTGGTTATGTGGCACCTGCCAGGAAAGAACTGATCTTGGAGTTATGAATCGTGCAGACTGGCTTGTGTCCTTGGCACAGCCTGGTTTTTATTGCCTGAGAGACATCAGTTCATCTGCGCTATTATTTTGTGAGTTTGTGGTTCATATTTTGTGAATGCATTGTGTATGTTGCTTTTGATGTTTTCCAGTCTTTTTGCCCCATGTGGTGACAGCTTGAAAGGGCCTGATGGGTTTGTACAGGCTGTCACTACTCTGTCTTGTAAACTGACTGCTCGTCTCTTCGTGAAGATGATATCTGTGTAGTATGGCCTTATTTGTGTTTCAGAAGAAAAAAAAGACGTTCAGCTAATGCTTTCTTTTTTTTTTTTTTATTCTTGAAGTCTTATTTGTATTTGCTGACCTGTCAGAATGGATTTATCTGCACAATTGCCAGAGACAGCTCTCCTGTTGCTGTTGATGTTTAACAAGTGTGAGACTCAGAGCGGCCGCCTTCTGGTCTGCCTCCGTGAGATTCTCTCTAAGTGACTCGACTTTCACAGTGTTGTGTTCTGTCACAGGAAGACCATGTGCTGGCGGTTCATTTACTGGGAGCTGTGATGGCATTTGGCGGTGCTGGCGTGTACTGCTGGATTCAGTCGCTCATCTCCTACAAGATGGCCAAATTACCCAGCTCTCGGCAATGGTGTCGGCACGTCAGAATCATTCTGTCTGTCTTCTATTCCATCGCCCTTTTGATCAGTATCCTTACATGAAAAGGCACGGTTATGAGAAGTATAAGGCTGATGTGATCACATGCCTCTGTGAAACACCAACAAAATGGAAGCAAATATTCTTCATTTTGATTCAGTTGAAATAAATGTCAACAACTATCAGCTCCCTCTCACAGTCCTTTCTGCAAATGAAACTGAAAAGGACATTGCTTGAAGTGAAAGCAGGTTGAAAATTTACACTTAGTGTGCGTGGCTTTCAACATTGAAAACCAGTTTGGGAAAAAAAAAAAAAAGCAATCTTTTTAAAGAAAATCGTAAACCTGGTGATAAAATTAGCTTGGGTTTTAGAAAGATTATGCTTCAAAAATATATTCGTACACAAATCATTTTGACTGCGTTCCATTTCTGCTGCTGTGTTTGAAGTGGCTGAAAAGACAGTGAAATGGAGCTGACAACTGGTCTAGTTTGTAAAACAAACTCTTCAGACACATCTGAATATTCTTTTTCTTGTCTGTGTTTGACATACACTGCTGGAAACTGACATCTGGCATCATCATTTTGATGACTCTGATGTATATTTTGAAAGAGATTTCCATCCGTTAACTGCAAGTGGTATCTGCACAATGATCACCTGCAAACTGTGCGTTTTGGTATAAATAGGTTAAGTTTAATTTTTCAAAATGGAGTGACGGAAGGCGGCGAACAAAGCAAGATTAGGAATAGAGTTTTTAGAACTTACCGCCAATGACAATGACAAACAAAGCACAAGACAAGACACGATGCATTTCAACCACTTGGGTCTTCATCAGGCGAAAAAATAAATCACATTTAACATGTGGGACAGTACAAACTACGAAAAACAAAAAAAGAGAATGAAAAATGACTCATCCGTTAATGTCCATGAAGGCGGAAATGACATGAGGCCAGGGGGATTATGGGAGAGGAAACAGAGGGGGGGGGGGGGGGGGGTTGCGTCAGGGGACGCGGAGGTGTGTGTGTGTGATATGATAGGGTTGTGTGTCTAGTTTATTAGGATGGTATGATATCTTTGTGATGGTTGTGGTAATGGTGGATAGATAAAAAAAAAAAAAAAAAAAAAAGGAGAAGAAAGGTGTGTGTGTGTGGGGGGGGATTTAAGGGGAAGGATCAAAACAAAATTAAGATTAGATAGATGGAGGTTGCTGTAACTACTGTATGAAGTGAGTGAAGGGGATGTGGTGGTGGTGTATGTAAGTGTGTGTGTATGTGTGTGTGTATGTGTGTGTGTTGGTAGGGGATATTGCCAACTGATGTGGAAGAGGTGGGTATGTGTGTTTGGTTATTGTTGGATATTGATGCCTTGGGGGTGTAGTGTGCCCAGTTTGGAAATGAGATGGGAATCCCATCTCATTTCCAAACTGGGCACACTACACCCCCAAGGCATCAATATCCAACAATAACCAAACACACATACCCACCTCTTCCACATCAGTTGGCAATATCCCCTACCAACACACACACATACACACACACATACACACACACTTACATACACCACCACCACATCCCCTTCACTCACTTCATACAGTAGTTACAGCAACCCTCCATCTATCTAATCTTAATTTTGTTTTGATCCTTCCCCTTAAATCCCCCCCCCCCCCCCCCACACACACACACACACCTTTCTTCTCCTTTTTTTTTTTTTTTTTTTTTTTTTATCTATCCACCATTACCACAACCATCACAAAGATATCATACCATCCTAATAAACTAGACACACAACCCTATCATATCCACACACACACCTCCGCGTCCCCTGACGCACCCCCCCCCCCCCCCCCCCCTCTGTTTCCTCTCCCATAATCCTCCTGGCCTCATGTCATTTCCGCCTTCATGGACATTAACGGATGAGTCATTTTTCATTCTCTTTTTTTGTTTTTCGTAGTTTGTACTGTCCCACATGTTAAATGTGATTTATTTTTTCGCCTGATGAAGACCCAAGTGGTTGAAATGCATCGTGTCTTGTCTTGTGCTTTGTTTGTCATTGTCATTGGCGGTAAGTTCTAAAAACTCTATTCCTAATCTAGGTTAAGTTTGTGAACAATGTGCTGCACCTCGTTTAGTGTTTGTGATATGAGGAATGAGATTTTGTTGCATAAGGAACAGAGTTCCTTAACACATCTTATTTTGCAAACAGCATTTGTTATAATGCAGACACTAGGTTTTCTCATAGCGTGTCAGTGTTTTAGTCAACGGGAAAAGTGTTTGGTATTGTAAGTAGTTCTATTTGTGGTTCTTGTACAGCTTGCACTTGTTCATAATCCAAAAGAAAAGGGAAATGAAAAGGAAAAAAAAATCCTTGACGTGACTGCAGTGTTGATCGCCACCAAGCTGTCCATGGATAAATTTCCTTTATCCATCAAGATGATGAAGAAGTGGAAGCCTTCTCAACCTGTGAGTACATCGTTTATTTGTGGAGACCACATTATTATTTGCATGTGTGCGAGTTGAACAAAAGTGCATGTACTCATTGACAATCCACACAGTTTATGAATGCACGCTCAAATGAAGTTATTCCTTTTCAGTACTTTCTGCTAAGGAAACAGAGGCGAAAACTGAACTCATTCGATCAGAGAGCAGTGTTGTAAGTCACAAAGGCAATCACTTTTGCCAACTCAGGAGATGTGTAGAGTTAGCTCCCCTCTTTCCATTTGTAATTTTCATGAGAATTCTGCTATGTGGCGATACTCCTTGCCAAATGAAGATAAGGCATTTGTTTAGATAAGGTAAGTGTATCATAAAATTACTTTCAGTGGTTCAGATTCTTTTTTTTTTTTCATGTCATTACACAGTGCCATAATGCTGTTTTTTTGTGGTTTTTTTTTTTCCATATATCTCTATATTCTTCACAGATTAACCTTCTCAAGTTCAGCAGGCTCAGCTTACAGTCCTGTCTCCTTTTATGACAGGAACTGTGGCGCATTTACTAATTGAACCCAGCATAGTTGAACTGTATGTTGACAGCAGTTAACAGTGCCTTTGTGTATTGATTTTCAGGGTAGCTGTGTATACCATACAACAGGGTTGAATTCACTGCTTCCATTTTGTTTACGCCTAGGTTGACTTTAGTGTGAGTTATACATGCTTCAAGGAATCTTTGTTCGCTATAGGCTGTTATCGGAATGTCGGGTGCAGAGATTATGCCTCTTAGATTCTGCATCACAGCTAAAGGAACCGATGGAATTGTGTGTCGTAGGGCTACACGGAGCACCTATGCGCCACCTTCGCCGAGTGGGTCATGGCCTCCATCTCCTCCGCCTACTTCCTCACCTTCGTAGGGGAGCTGAAGGTGGTTCGAACCAAGGTGCTTATCTTGCCCATCAGCCCCAGCGCAGAGGACAAGACAAACAGCACCATCGTGACGAATGGAGAGGCGGAGTCTGAAACTGTCGGGGAGCAGTGTTATGGCGATTCTACTGGAGCTGAGAGTCCTTGTCAAAAAGCAGAGAAGAGGAGAGAGAGGCGGTAGAGCCCTGCTCCTGTGAACTGGTGGTGGGCAAAATCAGCACCTAGTGGAATGATGTGTCTTGGTAGGCAAAGTCAACACCTAGTGGAATGATGCTGGCTCGGTCTGTCCTGACACAGTGTCTTGGTAGGCAAAGTGAACACCTAGTGGAATGATGTATCTTGGTAGGCAAAGTCAGCACCTAGTGGAATGATGTGTCTTGGTAGGCAAAGTCAGCACCTAGTGGAATGATGCTGGCTTGGTCTGTCCTGGCACTGTGTCTTTGCTCTGTTTGTAAGGAATTCATATTGTGTGTTTGTTGTTGTTCTTTGTGGCATCTGTATACTGCTGATAAAAAGTCCAGGACCACAAGCACAGTGTTTTAACTCTTTCATCCCTACAACTCGGTTTTCCGGTTCCTTCCTGCAGCCCGGAAAACCAGGCAGCACAAAATCCCTCCTTTCCTTCCAGCAGCCCGGAAAATCGGTTCTCACGGTAAGCGCTTTGAACTTCATGCGAGTCGTGTCATCGGTACACGTCATGACTGGGTCGCTCATGCGGCAGTGTTTATGAATGGAATGGATACCAGACGGCCGCAAGAGCGTGGTAAAGTGGTCGCCGCTCTATTCTGGCCGGTTTGCTACTGCATACAAGGCAGTTCTCACTTTACACTTCTTTTTTTTCTTCTCTAAATCCAGGAATGAAGGGAAAACTCGTATTACAAGAATCTAAGAAAAAGAGGAAGTAATGGTTCATAGAAAAGTAGGAATGAAAGAGTTAATTGTCTTCTGGGAGGTGGATCTGTTTCAGCTGCAGTTACTGGCTCTTTGATGCCGTATCCAGCTGAACAGAGGGTGAACAGTGTAAACGCTGGACACCACTTATACCTCCTTCATGGATTGACACTGTTGCTTTCATGACTGTTGGCTCAGTTGGTTGAGAAATGGGTAACCATTCCATGGTTTACCTGGATGTTGTCCTCAGGTGTGAGCAGCGGTCTGATGAGCAGATAGGAGAAGGATGATTTGCATATTCAGCGTAAGGTCTCGGGTTGTCACCATGTCAGATACTTTCTTTTGTTGATTACTTTTTGTATATGTATGTATGTGCAAATTTTACTTGGAATTGTGGAAAATCAAAGCTGGTCCTTGATCTTTTATTCGCTGAATAGGTGTAGCTGAAGTTGGTGGACATGTTGTTGTAGTGTTGTTTGTGTGTTCTCTAGTTTCTTGTGTTGATAAAGGTACTGTGTTAATGAGATTTTTTTTCTTTTCTTTCTTTATGTTTTCAGAAGTCTCTGTGATAGGCTTAAATTCTCTCTGACAGTGTGTGTGGTGTGTGTGTGTGTGTGTGTGTGTGTGTGTGTGTGTGTGTGTGTGTGTGTGTGTGTGTGTGTGGTCTGTGTGTGTCTCTGTGTGTTGTGTGTGTGTGTGTGTGTGTGTGTGTGTGTGTGTGTGTGTGTGTGATATCACAAATGTTTTGTGAGTGACAATGACAAACACACATGTAAAAGCATACAGTTTTTTCTTGTTCCTCAGAAATTGGAAGAGTTTTTTGTTTTGTATTGGAGACATTCTCAAAGTCCTCCCCAGGAATTGGAAGATATTTGTTGTTGTTTTGTTTGACACACATTCTCCTGTATTCAGCAGGAATTGGAAGACTTTTTTTTATATTGGGGCACATTCTCTAGTCCTCCACAAGTATTGGATGATATTTGTTGTTTTATTTGGGACACACATCTTGTTTTTGTTTTTTTTTGTGTGTGTGTACACTCTCTAGTCCTCCACAAGAATTGTAAGATGGTTGTTGTTGTTTTATTTGGGACACATTCTCTAGTCCTCTGCACAAATTGGAAGATATTTGTTTTATTTGAGAAACATTCTCTAGTCCTTCCCAGAAATTAGGAGATAGTTGTTGTTGTATTTGGGACACATTCTCTAATCCACCACAAGAATTGGAAGATAGTTTTTGTCTTAACTGAGGCACATTCTCAAGTCCTCCAAAGGAAGTGAAAGAAAGTAGTTGTTTTATATGGGCACATTCTCAAATTCTGTACGAGAATTGAAAGATAGGTATTGTTGTTTTGTTCAGGGCGCATTCTCTGATCCTCTACAGGACTTGGAAGAGGGTTGTTTTATTTGGGACACATTCTCAAACTTTCCTCAAGATTTGGAATATATTTGTCTGATTGGGGACAGTCTCTATTCTTCCACAAGAGTCTCTATTCTTCCACAAGAATTGTAAGATAGTAGGTGTATTTGGGCACATTTTCTAGACCTCCACAATAACTGGAAGATGTTGTTTTATTTGGGACACATTCCCAAGCTTTCCTCAAGATGTAGAAAATATTTGTCTGATTGGGGACATAGTCTCTATTCTTCCACGTCACAAGAATTGTAAGATAGTAGGTGTATTTGGGCACATTTTCTAGACCTCCACAATAACTGGAAGATGTTGTTTTATTTAGGACACATTCCCAAGCTTTCCTTAAGATTTAGAGAATATTTGTCTTGATTGGGGACATAGTCTCTATTCTTCCACAAGAATTGTAAGATAGTATGTGTATTGGGGCTCATTTTCTAGACTTCCACAATAACTGGAAGATGTTGTTTTATTTGGGACACATTCTCTAGTCCTCCACAATAACTGGAAGATGTTTTATTTGGGACACATTCTCTAGTCCTCCACAATAACTGGAAGATGTTTTATTTGGGACACATTCTCTAGTCCTCCACAATAACTGGAAGATGTTGTTTTATTTGGGACACATTCTCTAGTCCTCCACAGGAATTGGAAAGTAGTTGTTTTATTTGAAGCACATCCTCTGGTCATCCACAGGAATTAAAAGATGGTCATCATTGTTTTATTTTGAACACATTCTTCAGTCCTTACCAGGGACGTTCATTATTGTTGTATTCAGGGCGCTTTAGTTAGTTAAAAGGAATTGGAAGAGAGTTGTTCTAGTTTGGGATCATTCTCTAGCCATCTTTACGAACCAGAAGATCATTGTTCTGTTATTGGGATCATTCCCAAATCCTCCACAGGAAGTAGAAAAGAGTTGACTTTTATTTGGGGCATATTCTCTTGTCATCATAAAGAATAAGAAGATTTTGTTATTTCTTTTGGGGCGTATTCTCTTGTCGTCATAAGGAATAGAGAGGTTGTGTGTTGTTCTATTTGGGGCACGTTGTACAGTTTTCCTGTGGAATTGGAAGACAGAAATTGAGTTTTTGACTGCGGTGCAGTTCGTAATCTTACTCAGGAACTGGGACATTGTTGTTGTGTTGATGGGGGCACATAGTCGAGTCATTCCACTGGCTAAGGTAAAGGCTCTGAAGATGTAGTTTCTCGTATCCTTGAGGAAGATTTGTCTTGACCATTAGTTTGAAATTATTGCAGTCTCATGACATTCTAACTAGCTTTTATGTGACAGTGTGTGTGTGTGTGTGTGGTGTGCAGGTGCACATGTGTGTGTGGGGTGGGGGGGAAGGGGGGGGGGGTTATGCATGTACATAAAATATTGTGCTTTGCTTTTTGTTTCTACATCATCTGTCTTTGACCACAAAGTCTGCAGATCAAACGAGAACAAATGTTTTGTCATTTGCTGTTGAAGGTTTGTGTCTAAAGTCCATTGTTTCAGTATTTTGTAACCTCATTCAGTTCACATATTGGTAGGTTTGCATACGTGTGGAAAGCTGTTTTTGCTCTTTTGGGCGGCTTTTTGCTCAGTTGTCTTTTTGAGTGTTGAATGTGATGTAGATAGCGGTTATCTTCTTGTGATATGAAGCTTGAGTTCAGTAACCATGGTTACTGATTGGAGAATGACATAAAACTGGCTGTCATAACCGTCCCCACAGACGATAACTAAAAGGCGATGTTCAAGGTTGTGGTGACAGTTCATGGGAAGAAAATAGGAGTAAGCCAGTTGGTTTGTGTGTGTTCAGGGATGATATAGAATGACTGTGTACTCGTAGGAGATGTACTGGGTGTAAAGGTGGCTATGTGAATGAAGGAAATGGCAGTGTGAAGTAATGATTTTCCTAAAGGAGACAATAACTCTAAAGATCATTGCTGAGATTAAAAAGGGGGAGGGGGAATGGTGATGAGAAGGAAACAGTGTGAAACATGACAGATAAATGATGAAGGAATGAATGAACGAATTAAGAGAGGAATTATTGGGAAAAGGTGTGCATTAATATATATATATATATATATATATATATATATATATATATATATAAGGGAGATTAGCATGGAAAGGGTAAAACATGAGTTGAAAAAGGTAAAGATTTGCATGAAAGCGATGAATTGAGACGATGAATGGCTGGCGTTTACAGGAGGGAGGCGAGTGGAAAAGACATGGTTGCAAAGTAAGATGACTGCAGGCGGAAATCTAAACAAGTCTTAAATAAATGTTAACGAACCACAAAAAAAACGTGGACGAACGAATCACAAGACAAAACACGACCTCTTAGGTCTTCTTCAGGCCAGATACAAAACAATTATTGCAACAAAAATGAACGAGCAATCACTTATCTTCAATCACTTCAGCGCAAGATAGGCGTTTTCATTCAACACCTATCTTGCGCTGAAGTGATTGAAGATAAAAGATTGCTCATTCATTTTCGTTGTAATAACTTTGTATCTTGCCTGAAGAAGACCTAAGAGGTCGAAATGCATCGTGTTTTGTCTTTGTGATTCGTTTTTTTTTTTTTTGCCATTTCGCTAACATTTATTTAAGATTTGGAAAAGACATGTCTATAGTGGGAGATACGGCTGCTCAGGCTCAGTTGTATTACATTGTGTAATGCTTTTTTTCCATTCAGCAGTGGTGGCAGTTAAGAAGTGCTTTAAAGGAGCAAATTGATTAGTCCATGCTGTATGGCACCTTGAAGGCTATGATTGGCGTTGTTAATCCAGGTTGATGAAATGAAAACAAATTGTTGTTTGCATTATGAATGTTGTTCAGTGTAACCTTTCTACGGTTTTGTAAATAATCTGTGATAATGGTACTGGTGAATCAGTTGTGTATTGATAAGCAAAGAAATAGAGGAACTGTCTAATAGCTAACTATGATTTCATGTGATGGTCTTTTGTTTTTACCCTATAGGAAGCACTATTGGAGTGGGAAGTTGTGGAGATGGGAGGGATGGGGCCCTCAATGTTTGAACTGTAGATTTTGACTGTTGATTATTCACCCATTTAAAAGAAAACTGTGATTACAATGAAAACTGCTGGGTGTATTGAATTGCAAACCTAGCCCTTTTTAACCTTTTCATAGACAGCAGTTTTTGGTATAATGATGTAATAGTATGTGTGTGTGCTTGTGTGTCTGCTTTTTTGTTGTTCTTATTTTTTTAACAATGGTCTTGTTTGGAGTTGTGTAACCATGTGTCTCAGTGAGAATATCAGAAGAAACCGATTGCCTCCAGGTGTTAGTATGACATAAGTAATAGTTTCCCTCCACATAAAATCAGCACAAGTGTACATTCAGCTTTCAACCCAGAATTTTTCTCTTTTTGCAATTTCCTTGAATTTTTTCAAACCTTGACATGTTTGTGTAGATGGGTGGCTATGGGGTTGCAGTCCACAAATTCATGTCATTATAATAATGGTGGAGGTGGAAAAGGCAACAGATGCCATCCCATTTTGAGTGCCCCCGTCAGTCGTATCATTTCCATGCTGCTTGTTCTGCTTCTTTGCACTCGACTACACCCCGGGATCATCCTGTCCAGCCCTGATATGGCCTCCATGGCGAGTCAGGCAGTAAGCAAGATGATTCCGTGGCTGCTCCTGTGACAGTGGCAGCTGCAGTGCACAGGCAGTTGTGGATATCTGAACCTGATGAAGTTACCCATCAAGGAAGAGTCTGCACTGCTGCCAAGTCCCTCAGCGTCCTGTTGCCTGTCCTCACCAACCATGTGCAGGACCCACCCACTGAAGCCTTCTGATGATGCGACAACCCTAGGTCAGTGATGGAGACATCCCCTCACAAACGCTAAGTTCCCGCCCGTGACCCGAAGACCTTGACACCACTAACCTCAGGCATGGAAGTGTCGGAGAATTCAGATCTGAGGTCATCGTGAAGGCAGGGCATGATGGGCCGCGGATTGTGGGACTGTTTATAACGATGGTGATCGGGATAACTCTGATGCTAGGTTGAGGCTACAGTCCCAAGGCCTGATTGCCGTAGGGGGAGTGCACTGCTGGGCGTTCACCATGGCTGGAGCACGTTAACATGGAAGGTAGAGCCATTCCTCTCCTTCCATCACCTTAATCTTCCCTCACTGAATCAGCTACCAGTGTACTACTAGGCGGACATAGAGGTTTTCAAGGTGTTAAAGTCGGATTGTGTCAGTGGTTCAAACTCATGACTGTGATCTCCTCGAGGCCAATCCTCTGACCTATGGACTATGGACCTCCTGTACCATGAATTTCTTTTCGCAGTACAAACTGGATTTGAAAATATTCTACATCCTTCAGATGAGCTTCGACGTTGGTCAGTCCTGTCATTATGTTGTGAGTGTGACCGTATCATTGTCACTTGTCTGATGCTCAAACCGGATCGTTTCTGCTGTTTCACATTCTTGCATTTCAGTTATCAGTTTTATGTTGCTGCATTCATTGTAGCTTGTGGTGGCCAAAGTTCATTCCATGCTTATCGTGGTGCTCAGGTCTATGTTGGTCTTGTTATGTACATCAAATTGCTACCCTGTTGTTTTCTCTGCATGTCCTTCTCGTTGGTATATATGTGCTGCCCAATTTTTATTTCAACCAGCATTCTCAGTGACGTTACACTTCATTATTTGATCTCTATCATCTGCTTTACACTGACATCTGCATTTATATTTACAGAGTGATACCAGCCATAGATGTGCATTTATGTCCAGGGGGAAGTATTGCCTTGGGCTGGTGTTGAGCTAATGGGATACGGGCAGCCAGACACTTTCACATTGTAACACTAGGGGCTTTCACATTGTAACACTGGGGGCTGTTCATTAACTGCTCGTGGAAACATGTCAGATTCTAAGTCCACAACTGACTTGGCACGAATCCTATCCATGAGGTATTCCCATTATCAGTAACTAGTGATTTTCTGTTTCTGAAGGATTACCATTAGCGATAACAGGTGATTTTCTAACTCTGAAGTATTGCCAATATCAAAGATTAATGATCTTCTATCTCATGTGGCAATACTGTTATCAATGACCCATGATTTTCTGTCTCTGAAGTATTATCATTATCAACGACTGGTGATTTTTTAACTCTGAAGTATTGCCAGTATCAAAGACCGATGATCTTCTATCCCTGATGTATTACCATTAATCAGTGACTGGTGGTTTCCTATTTCTCTTGTATTAGGATTATGAATGACTGGTGGTTTTCTGTCCTTGAAGAATTTCAATTATTAGTGACTTGTGATTTTGTTGTTTTTTTCACCTGAAGAATTACCATTATCGGTGACTGGTGGTTTTTGGTCTCTGACCATGTCAGTGACTGGTGATTGTCTATCTCTGAAGTGTACCGTTATCATTGATGGGTGATCTTCTATCTCTGATAAACTACCATTATCAACGACAGTTTTTTTTCTTCCATTTCTGAAGCATTACTGTTATAAAAGACAGGTGATTTACTATCTTATTAATGACAGATTTTTTTTCTGTCTTCGAAATATTACAATTATCATTGACTGGTGATTTTCTTTCTCTGAAGTATTACACAAATCAATGACTGGTGACTTTTCTGTCGCTGAAGTATCACCATTATGATGGACTGGTGATTTCAATAAGTTGCTTGGGACAGGTACCCTCTCCAGCATTCACTATGGTTGTGCAGCTGCAGTCAGCATTTGGTGATTATCTTTTGATGCATCAAACTAGCTTTAATGTTTTCGATAGCTCAAACTGACATGATTTGTATTTTCATGGCCCAAACCAGCATGGGTTATCTTTTGATGGGTATGAAATGGCTATCTTTTGATGACCTGAGAGAGCATAGCTATTTTTGATGACCTGTGAGAGCATGGCTATTTTTGATGACCTGTGAGAGCATGGTTATTTTTGATGACCTGTGACAGCATGGCTATTTTTGTTGACCTGTGACAGCATGGCTATTTTTGATGACCTGTGACAGCATGGCTATTTTTGTTGACCTGTGACAGCGTGGCTATTTTGTTGACCTGTGACAGCATGGCTTTTTTGATGACCTGTGACAGCATGACTATTTTTGATGACCTGTGACACATGGCTATTTTGTTTGACCTGTGACAGCATGGCTATTTTTGTTGACCTGTGACAGCATGGCTATTTTTGTTGACCTGTGACAGCAGGGCTATTTTTGTTGACCAGTGACAGCATGGCTTTTTTGATGACCGTGACAGCATGGCTATTTTTGTTGACCTGTGACAGCATGGCTATTTTTGTTGGACTGTGACAGCATGGCTATTTTTGTTGACCTGTGACAGCTTTGGCTATTTTTGATGACCTGTGACAGCTTGGCTATTTTTGTTGACCTGTGACAGCATGGCTTTTTTGTTGGACCTGTGACGCAGGCTATTTTTGTTGACCTGTGACAGCATGGCTATTTTTTTGACCTGTGACAGCATGGCTATTTTTTTTTACTGACATCTTTATTTTACTGACATCTTTATTTTACTGACATCTTTATTTTACTGACATCTTTATTTTACTGACATGTTTATCTTGTGATGGTTTAAACTGGAACGGTTTTTCTTTGGTGACCCAAACTTACAATTTTTTTTTTGAGGACCTGAGCTGACACAGCTCTTTTAAAAGGGCCCAAAAAATAGATGTTGTTCAAAATGAGGTGAGTAGGGTATGTCAGCTGATTGCTGTTTAAAGTGTGTTAGTGTATTCTGTATGACCATGACAGTTTTATGTTTTCATCAGTTGGGGGAGTTGAAAAATAGTTATTGTCACATAAAACTGACATCTTGGAAGCAAAACAACAGTTGGGTTTTCCCATGAAAAGTAGTGGTGTTGCTCCCATGCTGTTCATCCCAATTCCCCCCCCCCCCCCCCCCCCCCCCCCCCCACCCCCTTCTCCCCTACGCAACCGTACCCAGACCTTTGGGTGCTTGTTGGGTTTTTTTGAGTCCCTGCAATTGCAGTTACAGGGAGCCTAGTAATACAGGTTGTCGTAGAGCAGCCCATCAGAGGAGGCATTGGACTGCCAAGTCCCACTGGCAGTCTACAGGGAGCCTAGTAATACAGGTTGTCGTAGAGCAGCCCATCAGAGGAGGCATTGGACTGCCAAGTCCCACTGCAGTCTACAGGGAGCCTAGTAATACAGGTTGTCGTAGAGCAGCCCATCAGAGGAGGCGTTGGACTGCCAAGTCCCACTGGCAGTCTACAGGGTAGCCTAGTAATACAGGTTGTCGTAGAGCAGCCCATCAGAGGAGGCGTTGGACTGCTAAGTCCCACTGGCAGTCTACAGGAGCCTAGTAATACAGGTTGTCGTAGAGCAGCCCATCAGAGGAGGCATTGGACTGCCAGTCCCACTGGATGGTGTTCACTTTGTTCTGATCAAACATCAGCAGAACTTTGCCTGCTCAAGCCCTCTACCAATATCAGTGATTGCTTTGTAGCAGAGCCAGTGTGTGAGTGAGCATTTCCATTCCAAGGAAGCCATCACCACATACATGCAGCAATTATTCCGATGAAATCTTAAAAATTATTTATGAGGCTGCGCCAAAAAATGTAGACAAACGAATCACAAGACAAAACACGACGCGGTTTTTTTTTTTTTTCCTCTTGGGTCTTCTTCAGGCAAGATGTGCAATACACAGGACAACGAAAACGAAGAACGAACAATCGGTCATCTTCATCCAGTGTGGTGCAAGATGTCATCTTCATCCAGTGTGGTGCAAGTGGTTCTTTCCATCATAAACCATAGCAGGCTGAACGACTGTGGACAGAGCTGTCTGAAGCTGAGCAGTTTCCACAAACAGGATGAGAGTTTGAGTGCCCAGTGCCCAAGTGCCCCCACAGCAGCTGGTTCTGCGTTTTATTTCCTGGTCATTTAGTTTAACGTAAGTGAAAGACAATGCCTTTCTGTGGGGAGTGGTTCTTTTCATCATAACCCATATGAAGTGGACAATGCCTTTCTGTGGGGAGTGGTTCTTTTCATCATAACCCATATGAAGTGGACAATGCCTTTCTGTGGGGAGTGGTTCTTTTCATCATAACCCATATGAAGTGGACAATGCCTTTCTGTGGGGAGTGGTTCTTCCCATCATAACCCATATGAAGTGGACAATCCCTTTCTGTGGGGAGTGGTTCTTCCCATCATAACCCATATGAAGTGGACAATGCCTTTCTGTGGGGAGTGGTTCTTTCCGTCATAACCCATATGAAGTGGACAATGCCTCATGGTGGGGAGTGGTTCTTTCCATCATAACCCATATGAAGTGGACAGTGCCTCTCTGTGGGGAGTGGTTCTTTCCATCATAACCCATATGAAGTGGACAATCCCTTTTTCTGTGGGGAGTGGTTCTTTCCGTCATAACCCATATGAAGTGGACAATGCCTCATGGTGGGGAGTGGTTCTTTCCATCATAACCCATATGAAGTGGACAGTGCCTTTCTGTGGGGAGTGGTTCTTTCCATCATAACCCATATGAAGTGGACAGGGGTATAACTGTGGGAAGTGGTTCTTTCCATCATAAACCATAGCAGGCTGAACGACTGTGGACAGAGCTGTCTGGGCAGTTCCACAAACAGGATGAGAGTTGAGTGCCCAGTGCCCCACAGCAGCTGGTTCTGCGTTTTATTTCCTGGTCATTTAGTTTAACGTAAGTGAAAGACAATCGTGAATTAGGGGAACAAAGATCAGATATGGTAGATTATTACTATCTGTGTATGATTTCCTTCGATTTTGAAACTGCGGTTACAACATTACTCTTGCTTGGGTTCCTGGCCATGTTGGCATCGGCGGGAACGAAATGGTTGATCGTTTAGCCAAGAACGCCACAAGAGAGAAACTGTCCAAACACTTATATCCCCTGCTCAGATGTGAAACCCAAAATTAAAACGATTATGTGAGAGACCTCTGGCAGGAGGATTGGAACACACAGACGAATAACAAACTCTTTCAGATCCGTCCAAACCTTAAAGACTTCCTCCCATCTACGTCGGGTGGTCGTAAAGAGGAAACGGTTCTGTGCCGCTGCACACCGGCCATTCGTATTTACCCATTCTTACCTTTTAAAGAGTGAAGAAGCTCCGTGGTGCATTCCATGTCATGCGCCACTCTCAATGAAACATGTTCTTTTAGAGTGTTGGGACTTGCACGATGTGAGACACAAACATTTTACAGCGGAGTCCATGAAGATCCTGTTCAGGGATGTCCCGCCTGACGTGATCCTTAAGTTTTTGAGAGAAATTAACATTTTTCATCTGATTTAAGATTTTACGGAAGAAAGATTTTTTAAAAAAGTTTCTGGTGCGTTTTTTAGACGATGTCATTTAACGAGATGTGTGAAAGTGGGGTTTGTTTTTTTTTTTTTTTTTTTTTTTTTTTTTTTTTTTTTTTTTTTTAATGACTGGTGATTGATTTTAACGTGGTTTACAGCCCTGATGTGGCCCTCTGCGGCGGCTGGGCTATAAGCAAAATTATCTTATCTTATCTTTTGAAACTGAATATTATCTGTGCATGATTTCATTGGATTTTGAAACTGAAAAAATTTTCAGTGCATGATTTTATTGGAATTTGAAACTTAGTATCAGCTGTGCATGATTTCATGGATTTTGAAACTGAACAATATTTTTTGTACATGGTTTCTATACAATGTGACCTTTTTCAACATGTGCTGTATTCTCTATTATGAATTCACTTATTTTTCCCCACACATACGTAAAATTTTTCTTAGATGTCTAATTCAATAATTAGGTTGCTTTATTGGGATGTGCATCTGTGTAATAATAAAAAGGGGTATGTATATAGTTCAACATATACAACAGTGAATAGAGTTGTTTTTTTTTGCACTTCACCAAAGTAGCATAGGAAGAACGTGTATAGATATCTTCAAGAACAATATATTACAACTGTCTATGCACAAAAGATTTGAATAGGCTCCAACACATTTCCAAGTAGCCACTCAAACCACATATTCTGTCTGAAAAGATACCTTCAGTGACACTCCATAACAATCAGTCTCTCTTCCCTAGGCTTTGCAGCACAAGTAAAGACCAGAAGAAAAATGAAGAGTTCCGAACAGAGAAAGCTCTAATCAGTGTAATGTTTGAAGAGGGAGGTTTTAAATACTGTTTTGAATGAGTTGAGAGAAGGGGAATAATAGATTTCATATGAAGAGCATTCCAAATCTGTGGTGTGCAAAATGCTAAGGTCCAGTGACCAAAAGACTTGGTCCTAACTTATCGAGTATGAAGAATTTTGCTGTCAGAAGAAGACCAAAGACTTCAAGATGGGGCATAGAGAGACAGGAGATAATTCATGTATCCAGGAGAAGAGTCCCAGAAAAGAAAAAAATTAAACCACAGCAGGGACGCTTTATGATCTATTCTGGCTGGAATAGGGAGCCACTGGAGCTTTTGGTGTTGTGGAGCTCCAAGTGAACATTGTTATCCACATTTCTTGTTTCCTCTTTCAGTGCTTGTTGTTTGCCGACAACCCTGGCGTTTTTGTCACAAGGGTAACCACTCTTTCTGTTCATTTATTATGATCTCCCTTGCACTCTTTGGGATTCCCTAACATAAGTGTTTAGGCGGTTCTTATATTTTGTCATTATTAATGTTTTTTTAAAATTTTAAACAAAGTTTGATGTTGAGTCTTCTTGCCACTCTTTGCTGGCAGCTTTTGGAAAGAATTGCACTGCGACTCATTCTAAGATGATGGGAACACCATTGTGGTACACAATGTAGAACGTCTCTCCTAGGTCATAAGATTTTGCTTTTGATAAGATTTCCAGAGGATGGGGATACAATTTACAAAGAAAATATTCACTCGGTGCCAAAAGGTTAATGGAGGACACGTATAAACATCGCATGCATCCTATGTGAGAAACTGGAGGAATACATGAGATAAAATGAAAATGAGTGACTGATATTTGAATGGTACGGGAAACAACTGAATGAGTGCCAGTAGGCTGTTCTTCGGCCGGCTCTACCTGGGTAGGCAGCCCGTTGAGTGAGTGAGGTAGTGTGTTTATTGTAAAGCGCTTAGAGCTTGGTCTGTGACCGAGGATAGGCGCTATATAAATACCCAATATGATGATGATGATGAAAAGGAAGGGAGAGTTAGTTTAGAGGTGGGTCCAGTATATAGACCAATGCTTTGTTGTCCAGGAAAAATCCTTGGACAGAAGAGGATTATGACAGTGTACTGATCATGGAATAAAAGTTAAGCACAAAAATAAGTCGAATTCTGTGTCAAAATGTGGATAAATATCTTGAAATTTTTAATTTATGCAGAAATATGCTAAATGCGATCCCTGAAAATGTTTGTAACTGCTGAAACAGTAACGATAGAAAAAATTCAAGGACATAGCAGCAAATGCAGGTATTCGAGTCAAGGAAGCAAATTGGTGAGAGGTAAAGAAGAAAGTGTTTCTCCTGTAAGTTTGTTTGTTGTTTTTTTTACTGGGAGGATTTCCGTGATATATCGTCAGTTTTGTTTGCTTCCAAGTCTAATATCTGTTAGTTACAAACTTCCAGTGGTCCAAACAAAAATGTAGATGAGCACTTGGTGTGCACTGATGAATACACTTTATTGTCTAACTGACAACTTTGTGGCCCAAACAAAAATGTTAATGAGCACTCCGTGTACACTGATGAATACACTTTATGGTCTAACTGTAAAGCATAACTTCCTTGTTAATGTACAAATCTACCTCATTCTTGAATCAGAAAAAAATATTTTGACTTGTCAATCAAACCAATCATTTGCATTCAGAAGAAATGAACTATATTGTTTGATGGGTTTTTTGGGGGGGAGGGAGAGAGAGGGGTTGGGAGGGGAGAGGGAGGGGTGCAACTGCTATATGTTTCCAACCAGATCAGTCTTCCAGTGCAGATGTGCAATGGCTTCCAGTGAAAATGTTTGTTTTCTGTTTTTTAAACGTTTTGGATTTTTTAAAGTTTCATAGATGATTCCTGTGTGTGTGTGTATTGGATGGGGAAGAGGCAGAGGTGGAAAGCGGAAGGGGGGCAAAAGGTTACCGCAGTGTGTTTGTTAAAATAATTTTCGTTGTTTTATTCGTTTATGTAGCACCCGACGAAGACCTAAGAGGTCAAAACGCGTTGTGTTTTGTCTTGTGACTCGTTTGTCCACGTTCTCTGGGCGGTTCACTAACATTTATTTAAGATTTGTTTAGATTTCCGCCTGCAGTCGTCTCACTTTGCAACTAGATCTATTGTGAAACAAAATTAGTATTACTGTTGCTTCAGAATCTTACAGCATACATTGTTGTTTTAGAATCTGAAAGCATACAATTTCAAAGACAGCTGTCAAAATGATGTGAATATTTCCGGGGCACACGTTCATGGTGGGATGGCGCTCATTAAATTGGGAGGTGCAGGGGCAGGGGGGTGTGGGGGTGGGAGGGGGAGGAAACACCACTACAGATCTCTAAAGTAACAACAGTAAGAAGGAATGATGTATGCTACAGTGAAATCTGAAAAGAAGCAATTGTTTGGCGGTAATGTCGGTTATGGTTGTCTTTAAATACCCAGTGGACATTTCATAGTGTTTTCTTTAACATTACTTTTTGTACTCCAGTTCTTATAGAACAGGGAGTACTTTACAATGGGAATGAAAAAATGCTGTCTGTGGTCAAAATGTGTTCCACTCGCTCCAGATAAAACTTCTGGGCCGATCTTTCTGAAAATTTGTAGGTATGTTCATTATGGGTCACAGATGATGCCTGATATTTTATTTTACCAGAATAGCTGTTACTAACGGCAGTAATGGCCCAAAATGGTTTTTCTTCTTTATGGAATATCTCCGTGTTGAAATACATTATGGCACATGATTGATTGTAAACGTCAAATACATTATGACGCATGTTTGATTGTGACGTTTTTCTGGAAGACATTCATATGCTTTGCATCTTGTTAATTTTTCTAATTGGATTTACCTCAGTAAATAAATCTAGTCTTTTATGAACGTTGCTCATGCCAAAGTTTTCTGAAATCTCTGTGAAATCATCAAATTCATTTGGACAGAAAGTTAAAACAAATGCACAGGAACACACAGCATGACATGGCAAATCATTACATTTAAGACATCAGAAGAAAAGGTGGGATGGGTGTGGGTGAAGGAGCACATGTCATTGAACGTGTACAGTCTGTTGATGTTGGTATTTTGAGTTTTCACTTCATCTTCCTATCGTTTGTTGTTTTTATTCCTCGAAACCAAGTTTTAATGGTAAGCAGGCAAACTTTTTTTTTTTTCACCTGGAACTCAGGTAGCGACAGAAGGGTCTCATTTTGCTATACCTTTCATCTGATTCCGTTACAACAGAGGTGTTGTCAAGCAGGTCAGTGTTTTGTACCAGGTATTTCTTACACTTGCTGCGTTGTGCTTTATGACATGATATTTTGGTATGTGGTGCCCAAGTTCTGCTTTGTGTGTTCAAGGGCTGGATAGTCGAGTGCAGTTCTTAACAGCAGTTTTGTTCATTCTATCTTGTCTCTCTCTGGTGTCCCAGAACAAACCAACTTCAAACTTTGTTCACACATTGCCAAGTGTAGTTCTCAACTACAATGATTAGCTTCACATGAAGATAGATGCAAATGGAGAAACGAAAATGAAAGTTATCAGAACACCCCCACCGTACTTTTCCCCTCCCCCCCAGTCTCCAAATTCCCTATTTCTCCTCACCCTTCTTCCCTGCATATGTCCCTTCCTTATTTGGCCAAAGCTCTGAGCTTCTGGAAGCTTTTTCTAGACAACACATATCCTCTATTTACTTGTACTTGTATAACGTTCCAAAATTGAAATAAATCATGTTACATCCAATTATTGGTAACGTTAGCAGAATTTTTCGTTTTACAAAACGAGGAAATATTGAATATGAAAATATTTCAGACATTTATTGTTAGACTATTTAGAAACTATCTGGAACAAAACTGACTCAAATTCAGTATTGACAGCAAGTTGTATATTAACTTTTTTTTTCCTCTACCAGGAATTACATGGAATTTTTAAACATTTTATTGCTGGTTTTTTTTTTTTTCAATGCTTCTGCTGCAGATACTATTTTTATATTCATGACTGTGGTTTGTTTAAATCATCTTTTGGTTACCTCTTTCAATATTAATCTGATTTTGCGGTGAATCGAAGCTCAAAGGATGTATTTTAATTAAATCACTATATAATCAAGTTCTGAAAACAATGACCATAATTATATAGCTTTACTCAGATGGGCATGATTTCATGACCTTGATATTTTTTCCACCAATGAAAGAAATGTCTTCTACTGTGTGCTGGTAATTTTCTTCTGCTTTTTGTACCTTCAGAATAAAAAGTACATGAGAGTCTGTGTTTACAGTTGCATGTCTTTGTGTGCACAACTGTGCTTCAGTACACGTGTATGTGTTTGTGTGAGTGTGTGCGTGTGTGTGTGTGTGTGAGAGAGAGAGTGTGTGTGTGTGTGTGTGTGTGTGTGTGTGTGTGTGTGTGTGTGTGCTGTATTTAGTAATTGTTAAACAGCACATCATTTCAAATGCATGTAAACAAATACACACACACACACACACAACACATACACATTTTTCCTCGGTCTCTCTCTTTCTCAAATAAGTCTTCCACACAAAGCAAGTATTTTGTATGGTTGTAATATCACCAGATAAGTGCAGTAGAGGGGAGACTGGAGTGGGGGGTACACAGTAAAGGGGAGACTGGAGTGGGGGTACACAGTAATGGGGAGACTGGAGTGGGGGTACACAGTAGAGGGGAGACTGGAGTGGGTGTACACAGTAAAGGGAGAATGGAGTGGGGTACACAGTAAGGGAGAATGGAGTGGGGTAAGAAGATTACACAGTAGAGGGGAGATGGAGTGGGGTACACAGTAGAGGGGAGACTGGAGTGGGGGTACACAGTAAGGGGAGACTGGAGTGGGGGTACACAGTAGAGGGGAGACTGGAGTGGGGGTACACAGTAGAGGGAGACTGGAGGGGGGTACACAGTAGAGGGGAGACTGGAGTGGGGGTACACAGTAGAGGGGAGATGGAGTGGGGGGTACACAGTAGAGGGGACTGGAGTGGGTGTACACAGTAGAGGGGAGACTGGAGTGGGGGGAACGGAGGGGGAGAGGAGTGGGGGGTACACAGTAGAGGGGAGACTGGAGTGGGTGTACACAGTAGAGGGGAGACTGGAGTGGGTGTACACAGTAGAGGGGAGACTGGAGTGGGGGTACACAGTAGAGGGGAGACTGGAGTGGGTGTACACAGTAGAGGGGAGACTGGAGTGGGTGTACACAGTAGAGGGGAGACTGGAGTGGGGTACACAGTAGAGGGGAGACTGGAGTGGGTGTACACAGTAGAGGGGAGACTGGAGTGGGGTACACAGTAGAGGGGAGACTGGAGTGGGGGTACACAGTAGAGGGGAGACTGGAGTGGGGGGTACACAGTAGAGGGGAGACTGGAGTGGGGGTACACAGTAGAGGGGAGACTGGAGTGGGGGGTACACAGTAGAGGGGAGACTGGAGTGGGGGGTACACAGTAGAGGGGAGACTGGAGTGGGGGGTACACAGTAGAGGGGAGACTGGAGTGGGGGGTACACAGTAGAGGGGAGACTGGAGTGGGGGGTACACAGTAGAGGGGAGACTGGAGTGGGGGGTACACAGTAGAGGGGAGCTGGAGTGGGGGGGGGTACACAGTAGAGGGGAGACTGGAGTGGGGGGTACACAGTAGGGGATGGAGGAGGGGAGATGGAGTGGGGGGTACACAGTAGAGGGGAGACTGGAGTGGGGGGGGGGGGGGGGTACACAGTAGAGGGGAGACTGGAGTGGGGGGTACACAGTAGAGGGGAGACTGGAGTGGGGGTACACAGTAGAGGGAGACTGGAGTGGGGGTACACAGTAGAGGGGAGACTGGAGTGGGGGGTACACAGTAGAGGGGAGACTGGAGTGGGGGTACACAGTAGAGGGAGATGAGTGGGGGTACACAGTAGAGGGGAGACTGGAGTGGGGGGTACACAGTAGAGGGGAGACTGGAGTGGGGGGTACACAGTAGAGGGGAGACTGGAGTGGGGGGTACACAGTGGGAGACTGGATGGGTACATGAGACTGGAGTGGGGGGGGGGGGGGTACACAGTAGAGGGGAGACTGGAGTGGGGGGTACACAGTAAGGGAGACTGGAGTGGGGGGTACACAGTAGAGGGAGACTGGAGTGGGGGTACACAGTAGAGGGGAGACTGGAGTGGGGGTACACATAGAGGGGAGACTGGAGTGGGGGTACACAGTAGAGGGGAGACTGGAGTGGGGGGGGGTACACAGTAAGAGTGGACCAGAGACTGGAGTGGGTGTACACAGTAGAGGAGAAGGAGCTAGAGCAAACTTCACAGTAGAAATGACTGGGTTGACTGTGAGAAAAAGTTAAAAAAGTGTTGCAACATAATCGGTACAACATCAAATTGATATATCTGAAATGCGAAATACACTGTGCATAGAACATGTCAGTCCCATTCACGCTATCCTGAGATGTACAAAAACACATGCAGAGGAGCAAATACACAGATAATAGAAGTCTCCACATAACAACCTATACATATATGAACACAGCACCACCACAAGTCCGTCAACATCATATCATGAAAAACTGACAACTACAGAATGGAGGAAAAACAGCTCTCGTAGCAGCTTCAGAAGTAATAGTAGCAATATGTGTCATTTTCACCATCTCATCTTTTGGTTGAAAAAGAAATGCTCACATTCTTAATTAAGCACAGACCAATACGAAACATACCATTTGCACAGCATAAGAGTTGATTCAGGTTCTCAACATGAGAATGATAGGCTGGCTTCGGCTCTTTTGCACAACATTACGCCTAATGCCTACCTCGCCCCATCCCCCCCTACTGTGAACCCTCATAATTTCACACCTGCCATGTGAGAATGTCTGCGCCGAGCTTCACCTCAAGCAGCCTGAAGTGGAAGCCACGAGGCAGAAGCTGAAATATCTGCACAGAATTCTAGACAACTGCTCTGAAAGGAATACAACGGATGACAAATCTTTTTCTCCACCCTATGTGTTGAAAAACGCCGTTTGCTGATGACTCTGGGAGTGGTATATGTGGACATTTTTCTTTCTTCATTTTCAACCCCCAAAACCCTCGATACTGACAGGAACATTGTGATCTTCAACATGGGGGTTTAATGATGATCTGCATGTACTCATTTGTGGACTATGTGAATTTGAAAAAAAAAAAAAACAGAAAAAAAACATCTGACTATATCCTTCACTCTCCTGTTGCTGCCTAGTATTGCACCTCAGACCCTGAGACTGAAAGGTCAATATCTGCTGACCTTCTGGAGTTGAAATTCGGGACCAAGGGATGAAGCGGGTCGGGTGGGCTGAAATGAGGGCACTTTAACCATTTGCCAAGGTGGAGGGTCGTGCATTCGATTCCCATCAGCGCCATTCATTTGTGGGATTTTTCTGCCCCAGCCGGCTCTTTCCAAGACTTTGAGTTTACTATGGACTCAGCCGGGACAACAGGGATCACACAGTGGAGTTTCATCCACTTAATGGATGCGTCTCTGACAGTGTTGCTCAAATTTTCTGACCAACACTGCAGGTGTCTGTATTTCTTAGGCCTGGTTGTCGCCAGGATATATTATGAAAATAAGCATAGCATACAACCCTGTCAAGCAGTCTCAAACCAGAATGGAAATCCATAGCATCCTCTTCATCATTCTTATCCACATCGACCAGCATTGGAAAAAAAAGAAAAGTATGAATTTCTGCAGCCCTTCATTCCCTGCTCTCGTACTGACCTCGGTTTCGATTGCCTCTCCAAATTTCATGGCTTTGATTTGATTCTGTCGGGGTCACCAATGTCAACGAATTCATGGGAACTGATCTTGGATGGAGGTGATGGTGCTCTCTGGAGATAGAGCTCACTCACGCCGCTCTGCCACTAAGCAATTATTGTCATCAGTAGGGAGCTTAGTAAGTGGTGTCCTGTTTATGCTGTATCAGGACAGGTGCCACTGAACACCACCAAAGTGACTCGGCAGCAGTGCAGTGTCTCCTCTGGTGGGTTGCCTCATAACAACTGGACAATGACTGCTCCTCATGGATCGCCGGTTGACAAGGGGTGTCAGAATAAGCAATGTGAGTGCAATGCCACTGAGGTGGCACAGAAGAAGGAACTGCAAGAAGGAAAAAAAGAAAGAAGGAAAGAAAGGGGGGCAACTTGGCTTTTGACTAAAAGCATTCCTAACCCCCTTTGTGTTTCAGTTGACAATTGTGAGGTTTAAAACAAAATGCATTTTACAACATTAATCACCAACATCCACATAACATCACTTGGGCTTTACTCTGTAATATCTAATCATCCTTATTAAAAAAAATAACTCCCTAGATCCCCATATTCTTAAACTAAATCTTAAAAGTTGAGATTCCATGAATAATCTCTAAATTAGGGAACTTCCAGAGAAATTCTGAAGGGTCGGCAGCTATGTTAATGCTGTAATCAAAGAAAACAGTCATTAAACCACCAACACCAGTCATATCAGATGCCTTAATTAAGTGAAGCCAGAAATCGTGACCTGGTGCATGCCCTATAAGGGACCACGCTGACTAAACTTAGGTCAAACACCGTGTGGATGAAAACAAAACCAACAAGAAAGGCACATGAGGCCCAGGCATGAAATTCTTCTGCTTTGGACAATTCTTTTTTTCTTTTGATATCCGCAAAAATAAAAGTCTGCTAAAAAAAAAAAAAAGAAGAAAGAGAATTTGAGAAAGGTCTGCAAGAGTGAAGTCTGGTTCCTGAACAGTCAGGTATGAATGATATGGCCCAGACCCCTTCCCACCCCACCCTGAGTTTTACAAAACTTTCACCATATTGATTTACTTCAGTCCCATGCCTGACAGCAGAGACCTCCATCAAGGTGGACTGGATTGTGGATCAGCCCTTGATTCTGCTTTGTACTGAAACTCAGTGGGTTCACTCTGGGCCCCTCACACTAACAGCCGACTGCAAGCTAACAGCGATGGTCACTCCCTTGTGGATGTGGCCCACTCAATCTTTCCCACAGCTGCGTGCATGACAACTGTTGCCGCCACAGAGCCAGTTGCAGCTAACGAGAGCCTTTAAGAAAAATTCCCACACACAGGGAGATGATGTTCACCGTTCTTACCTGCGGGCTCTCTCTCTCTCATAGTGACCAGGGAGAGTACAGGAGAAAGCAGATGATATTACAGCATGCATTCATTCGACAGGTTGGGGAAGGTGCATTACTGTGTTTCGATACAGAAATCATACTTTCTTTTTAAATATCCGCTCCTCACGATGGATTCCATACTCAGTGCGTTAATTACTATACACTATTTGTAAGAAATCGACAAAAGTGCTGAACATAAACGCAAAATGCTCTCTTTGGGACTGCTGTAAGGATATGGTGCTGCTGTTAGCGTAGAGGACCCACATTTGCCCTTTGGACTCACTCCATCTGTCTCATCCAGTTTCGTTAAAATCAGTTCAATGGAAGTGAGGTAATTCTCCCTACAGACACACCAACAGACATGGCTAAAAACAGTCTCTCCTTGGAAGAAGTAAAGGATGAAAGGATATGATCCTGTCAGGTGAAAACCTATGTCACAGCTAACACATGTATTAATACACACACGATATGATTCACTGATAACTTTATGATATAGATCTCATACAAACCCAACAATAAAGGCTTCCACAAAAGTGAATACACACAAGGCACACACTTCAGATATATACCTAGTAAGCAAATATATCAGCTGTGTTTATAAAAAAAAAAGACAGAGAGATATAATACATTTGAGAAAATAATTACCGCACAGCGGTAGGAAAAAATAACAAAAATTCAGCTGAGAGTTTCTTGCATTCATGAAGCCAACAGCTACCAGGTTGAAGCGACAATGTTCAGCAGCCAAAAGCCCATGGAAGTGACAAGTTATATACAGTGATAGGGTTCTTTTAGTACATAATTGTCCACCCTCATCTTGCTGATGGTTCCAACACCGTGAAAGTCCAAAAACAACGTTTCTAACAGTTAGACGGAATTAAATCCACACAGCCTAAGCTCTTCATTTTCAGAGAGCAGCAAAACGTCTGAACAAATACCTCCAGGCAGAATAAAAACCATATCATGCTTTAGTTTTACAAGACAACAGGAGTGGAAAAAAGCTGCATTTTTGAAAATGTACAATCAGAAAACTTTCGTATATAACAATGAAGATATTAGTACAGTGGCTTCCTTGCATACTTCTTCTTGTTTTCAAAAAGAAAAGGAAATCAGCATAGGCCACTCCTTGCACAAACATCTACTGCATCCTTCTCTTCAACACTGCTGACAAAATATTGTTGTCCTAATAAGGAACAGACAGTAAAGGCTATATCCATATTCTCCCTGTATGAGAAGGTAACCCCCAGAGAGACACAAGCTTTCTGAATCGGTCGTTGAGCTTTTTTTCTATCAAACGATTACCTTTTCTCACAGGCGTGAATGTGGATACAGCTGCAGTAACTTTTGCTCCCATGGTGAAACAATTAAAGGCACACAACTCTAAAACAATGCTGCTTCAGGTACCCGTTCGTTTAGCATGCATGCAGTTTCTGTGTTCATTAAACTGCATGAGTCATTCCAGTCATACTGTGGACTGCAATCAACAGTGTCGCATCATCAAATCACCACTGTTTTACTTTTTTGAGAAGATTTTCATTTCCAGTTACTTCAGGTGTGCCTCCTAGCGAGACCTCATAACCTGATTCATTTGCATATCGAGCCCATCAGGGCTATGAGACAGTAAGATTCAGAACACCTAGATCTTATGAATGCACATCTTGAGATCTCACATCTTATAACAGCAGGAGTGGATATACTGACCCTACAAACAGCCCTGTGAGCTTTCATGAAACTCCACCCAACTTTCCTTTTGTTAAAGATACTAACCCCACTAATAATCCAGTAAACTCAGATGAAACTCAGTCCAACTGTTCTTTTTCTCTGTGTTATCTCAAAGACAAGACACACAGGTGCAACTACACAGGTAACACCAACTACTCTGGTAAGACATCTATACCCATCAACAGAAAGAAGCTATGACACATATGAGACAACCAATGAGTGTCAGCTAAGCTAGTAATACTGGCACTCCTAACATGAGCTCCACATTTTGGTTTCGGCATCACAAGTTTGAGGATCAGAATGAGAACTTTTCATCGTCATCGGCCTTGACCATGCTGTGAGCGGAGACAAGATTTTCAGACATGACTACACCTCTGAGGGAGGCATCTGTGTGGCCCTTACGCTAACAGCTGAGCTGACTGTAAGCTAACAGCAATGCACACTCCCTTGCAGACGGAGCCTACTCATTCTTTCCCACAGCCACACACATGGCACGCGTTGTCCGTCACACCAGTTCCAGCTAGCGCCTGCCTTCAGCAAAATTCTAATGCACTGAAAGCGTCTCTCTCTCGAACACGTGTTCTCTTGAGTGGTGACCAATGACAGCGCGGACAAAGGCACTGACCCAGTTCTCAATGAATGCATGTAAACCAGATGATACTTTGGTATGCATTCACTGACTAGGTGGGGGAGGATGCATGACCATGTTTCATTACAGAAATCGTGTTTTCTTCTAAAATATCCTTTCTTCCCGGTGGACTTCATACTCAGTGCATGAATTACAATGCTCATATTTGTGAGTGATCGACAAAAGTGCCGAAAATAGACACAAAATACTCTAATTGGAACTGCTGTAAGGATACGGTGCTGCTGTTAGCATAGGGCGCCCACACTCATCTATCTCTGAGATTTGTCCCACCCTCCCCCGCCTTCCACCTCCAACCCATCACCACCACCTGTGATTCATACCGCAAGTTGCTGACTGTGCTACAGACTCAACTGGAATGACAAAAATTTACTCTTAGTTTTCATTTCAAGCTGACCATACATGGCCATTTTACTTTGAGAGAAGAAAAAGGACCCATCCAGGGAAAGAAAGAAACACGGTAATATCTGAATATTCGCATCAATTAAAAACAGATACTGACATCAGTGAGAGGGACAGAATTACACTGTGCTGATGTGCCAACCATTCCACATCCCCATCCCTGCCCCCTTTAAAAAAAAACATGTATACACATTCTATAAAAAGCATTTAAAAGCAACAAACATGAAGTGGGAAAAAAAAGCAAGGCCAGACACAGGAGAATGGACAGCTGGTATCCTTTCTGGAAAGTGTGAAAAGATTTGCTGTCCCTTTGCCTGATTGCACTGATTATTAAAAAAAATAATAATAAAATAATAACACAAAAAAAGCTGGCCCGCTAAAAATTGTGCCTGAAGAAGAAAAGTATGAAAAAAGCTTTCTGGAATGGGGATACAGAAATCACACAGTCCAGTCTCATCTGCTCAATCAATGTGCCTTTAGATGTTTTGCAAATTTCTATTCTTGAAAGAGATTAACATTTTTCATCGGATCTGAGATTTTACAGTGGAAAGTTTTTTTACCAAAATTTCGGGTGGGTTTTTAGAAAATGTATGTTAAAGAGTTATGTGAATGAATGACTTGTGAGTTGATTTTAACGTGGTGACAACCCTGATATGGCCCCTTGCGGTTGGCTGGGCTATAAGCAACATTACCTTACCTTACTATCCTATTACCGCAGGCGTTTGTATCCTTCCAGCCTGGTTGACAAGAGAGTATGAGAGGAAGCATAAAGTACAGGTCGGACGTCATGTCCAAAACTGAAGCGGAACGCCATGGCATCACCTTCATAGTCCTGATTACTATAACAATTAAAAAAAAAGAAAATGGTTCAGAATCCATGGTCCTTCATGGCCTGCTCACGGTGACCTCAATTGTGATTTCCCATCACATCCGTGAGATCGTTAAAAGTCTCAAAAAAATTTAACAAGTTTATGAGGACTGTCACCAGATGGTGAACAGTGTAGGGCCTGGCAGGTGGTGTTCCCTGTGTGTTGGATGAGAACAGGTAGTGCTGAGCACCGTCACAGACACCCAGCAGTAATGCAGTGTCTCCTCTCAAGGGCTGCCTCAAGGCAACCTCTCATTGAGAGTCACTATGGACTGATGGCACTGAGGCTGTGACCTCTGAATGCAGCTACAAAGGGAAGAGCTGGACTGAGTGGTAAGAGATTTTAAAAATACCAGTATACCAACAATAAGACACAGAAAGAAATTCAGACATTGGTCAACCATCTCATATACACATCGAAAGCTTCACACCACATGTCATGTCTCAGCACACAACTTCTGTCTAAGCTGAGGCGCATGTAAAACATAAATGTCACATCAATAAGACTCATTTTTGCTTGCTTTGAAAAGAAGTCAGCTTGCACTATGCAGAGGGAAAATTCATATGCATATTTCAGTTTAAAAAAGGGATATGAATACAAGGGATATGAATACAATCACATTTTACAGAACACGACCCAAAGAAGATATGCAGACCAAGTTGTTTCGAAAAATGATCATGAAATTGAAGCAAACTTGACCCTATTCATTGAAACAAAATCACTAAAAACACACAAAGTGTTATCAGCTGAATCACACAGTTATCCGTGAAACAAACAAACAAAAAAAAACCCAGTACGAAACCTCAGTGTAAAAACTTCCACCAACACATGATTTGATCTCCAAATATTATATACACACAATGTATCCTTCATGATCACTATTTTCATTCCATATGACCATTGGCTTATTCTGCTGAGTTACGTCCCTTACTTTTGATCATAGATCATGAGCAATCTCCTCATCAATGCAACAACAACAAACAATTCCTTTCAAAACTGTCACTGACTTCTCCTATGAGTGTCAAAGCATACACATTCAAAAACCGAGGCTCGACTTTTTCACACAAACATGAGTCACCATCAAGCGAAAAAAGTTTTGTGGTACTTGCTATCAAAAAATTCATATCACAGAAAGCTGCTTGATTATGAGGGTATAATCACACACACACACACACACACACACACACACACACTACAAAATCTAAAGCTTTAATCATTACCTTGAGGAAAAACAGTTCTTCTCTCTCAGAGTGTCTGTGTGTGTGGGATATATATATATATATATATATATATTATACACACACACACACACACACACACACACACATACACACACACACACACACACACACACACACGCACATACACACACACACACACACCACGGCTGATTTGCTAGGGGGGTAGAGGAGAGGGAGGTTGAGTCCTTGGGTTCTGAACACCCCCTCTCCCAAAAGGAGAAAAAAATAAAGAAAAAGAAAAAAAAAGGAAGAAGGAAGGAAAGAAAGAAAAGAAAGAAAGAAAGAAAAAATATTTACAAACACATAATGGATAACTAGTTATCTGTGAGGAAGGGCCTCCAGCACACATCACTGACCATGGTGGAATCCCTCTCTCCCACTCTCCTCATCTTTCACTAAATCTGCATCCCCCACCCTTCCCCCTCCTCCACCACAGCTGTCGCAAAATCAGCACCTAGTCCTCCTCCATCCCATTTTCCTTTGGTGAGCTGTGCATCTGAACCCACCATCCCCACCCCCTTTCACACAATGTGTACCCTGACGCCCTTCCTTTGTCCCCACAACTTCTGCCACTAGGTTCTTACACCCTAACCTCAGTTTGGGCCCCCTCCCTCCCCTCCCCTCCCTCCCCCTCCCTCCCCCCTCCCTCCCCCCCCCCCCCCCCCCCCCCCCCCCAGTCCGTTAGTACTTGATCCACACCTGCACACACAGCAACCGCTGGAAAACGAAAACTGTTAACAAGAATCCAGAGCAATTTTATGGATGTAACAAAAAAAAAGGTCTAAATCACACTAGACCCCCACCCCCTCCCCCATCCTTTCTTCTCCCCCCCCCCCCCTCCACCCTCCTTCCTTGAAATGTGTGTAGATCATGCAAGACAATGAAGCATACATAACGGTTTGGGTGTTGTTTTTTTCAGCGCATCATCCATTTCAATAACAGACACTTGTAATATAAAGGACATGTAATGGACACGTTTAGCATAAAGACTGCATAACATTTTGAGCATAAAGAGTAAGTAACAGACACAATAAGCATAAAGAATGCATAACAGACACTTTTTGTATAAAGAATATGTAGAAGATACTTAAAGTATAGAATATGTAATAAAAAAACTTTTAAAATGAATAGTTTGTAAAATACTTTTAGCATCAGGAATATCTAATAGACACTCTTAGCACACACACAGAATATATAATGGACATTTTAGCTTAAAGAATATACAACGGGCACCTTTAGCAGAAAGAACATATATAGTAATTCACAACATTTCTTTTCTTTGCACCATGATCTTTAAAAGTTAATCATTCATTCTTATACTTATCCTACCCATTTACTGCCAACACTGATGGACACTTCCCCCTCCCCTCCTAACCCCCTCCCCCTCTCCCCTCCCCTCTGCTGCCTCATCTGCTGTACAATCCCAGAGGCAATACACCTACCACACTCATTCCAGTTTCACCCTACAAAACCCCACCCTGGTTTGTCCCGTCCCACCCTGCCACCGGCAGTCCACAGACAACAGTCAGCATCAAATCGCCGTGAGTCAACCCACCAGAGGAGACGCTGCCCTGCAGTCAAGTGACTTCGGTTGACTGATGCTCGGTGGTGCCTGGTCTGAGAATACACTATCAGTTCCTTCTGACAACTCTTAACTTATGGAGCTGGAATTTTCTAGCATCTCCCTCCAGGGCGTATCACTTCATCCATCCGACGAGTCTCCTGTGAACTATCCAATACAGCCAACTCTGACACTAGCCCCTCCTTAGCACAGATAAGGGGGGTGGGGGGGGGGGGGGGGGGGGGGGCTAATAAACTGGGGTCATTCCAAGAGCAGAACATCAAGAACAACAAAAAAACTCAGACTTTTTTTTTAATGCTGATCAATGAAGATGATAACACATTCCTGCATCAACAAGGTCCGAGAGATGGACGTTTCAGTGTTGGACAGGAAATTTGAGCAACAATCTCAAACAGCATCCATTAAATGGATGTGACTGAACCGTGTGTTTTCAATCTTTTATTTGCATTCTTCACACTTTCAGCTCTAGGCTGGAGCCGGTCAGGACTGAAAAATCCCACAAATGAGTGCCTCTGATGGGAACTGAACCAACCACCTCCCAGCTCACACGTTCACGACGCTAACCACTGCACCATGACAGCTGGTCAACATGCGACACTCGATTACAATGAAGCGAGATGCAAAATCTAGACCACAGCAAAACAACACAACACAAACCAAAAAAAAAAAAAACATGAAAAAATACATAAACACAAAACAGAGCTAAGTAAACATGACTGACATTCAGATCTGAACACATCAAAATATGTGTTCCTGATATAGTGTTGGGGGCCCATAGTCCATGGTTGGAGGGCTGGCTTGCAGACCTGACCTTCGCAAGTTCAAACCACCCCTCAGAGTCCAATCAAATCACGTTGCTTTTAAGCCCTGCTGACCACAAAAGCCATATCAGGGGCTGACCCCTTGAGGTCAGATTGTGTCCCCTAAACACTCTCTGACCATCCCGCAATTACGTTCACCGATTCAGTCCAGGGATGGCTAAAGGTCGCAGAAGGAGAGGATTGGGCTCCATCTTCTATCCTGCGGTGTCCAAGACACGTCAAACCTCTACCAGTTCGCTGCCCTTTGTGAAACTGAACAGAAGAATCCACAAAGTACACGTTTGAGACGTTCCTATGGGGAACACTGAAATCCAAGCGGACAAAACACATCACACCACAACTTGAACCTTTCCACAGTTATGTGGGAGGCAATATGCACTATACCCATCACTCCCATGACCACTTGCATTTGCCTACTTCTTAGGTGTGGAAGGGGGGAGGGGAATCGGACCTGAAAATCGACTCTGGCATATCCTTGGATGCGGCAAAACGCCAGTGCATAAAAGTCAGTCATTGCTCATGGGACAACCTGGGCAGCCTGCTGGAAGAAGAACCGTTCGTCCGTGGACTAAAACATAGTACTTTAGTCAGTATTTAGAGGCGACGTAGAAAAAAAAGAGTTTGTATCATTAAGATCTTAGTGCCAGCAGCATTTCAGAAAACAGCACGACAGGGTGGGAACAACCGACAGCTGATTCCGAATTCTACTCATCATTTTCTGATGATGGTGTTATTTACAGTGACCAGTCATACCTCTGGTAGAGAACCCCATCACATCTTTACTTTACCTGTGTTACTTATATAGGATTTTAAAAAAACATTTTTATCAAGTCCCATAATCCTTCCAAATCCTGATAGTGTGTTACTTCCCTGCCCATAGGTTCCACGTCAGTCACTTTCCCCTGCCCATATCTTCCACCAAGGCCACCTGCCCAGACGCAGACAAACATGAATAGCACAAAGGTTTGGGACTGGTTACAGCATCTCTGCTTTATACTGCACAATAGAAGACAGGCCGCCAAAGAAATCCCTTACAAGTTACAGACACTGACGTACAACGGGCAGAAACATGACAATAAAACCTGTGGGTTGAAGAATTGGTTTTGACCAGCTGAGCAATTTTCAAAGAAAGACAATGACAGATATGGACTGATGAACTCAGCAATTGTTAAAAAAGACAATGATAGATATGAGCTGATGAACTCAGCAATTAAACAAAAAGACAAGGACTGATGTGAACCGATGAACTTGGTAATTCAATTCACAAAAATGTCAATATGGTAATGAGAGAAATGGGGTAAGCAATAGTCTTAACCAACTTCTTCACTCAAATAAAATGAACAAAAACCTGATGTGACAATGGGAAATCAAGGTGAAACAACTATTCTTATCAGTTTATACAGTAACTGATTAAGATTTAAAACAAAAACATACACAACAAAAACATGCAGAACTGTTAACCCTAGAATTGCTATTTGGTGTATTTTTCAACAAAAATCAGTGTACTTTCTACAAAGAGTGGAGACACTCTGTGTGTGTGTGTGTGTGTGTGTGTGTGTGTGTGTGTGTGTGTGTGTGTGTGTGTGTCTGTGTCTGTGTGTGTGTGTGTGTGTGTGTGTGTGTTTGTCTGTGTGTGTGTGTGTTGTGAAAACAAACAATGAGAGAGAGAGAGAGAGAGAGAGAGAGAGAGAGAGAGAGAGAGAGAGAGGGAGAGAGAGAGAGAGAGAGAGAGAACTGAATGTAACGTGCACTATTGTACACGCTGTGTGTGTGTGTGTGTGTGTGTGTGTGTTATTGTGTGTGTGTGTGTGTGTGTGTGTGTGTGTGTGTGGTGTGTGTGTGTGTGTGACTTTTTACCTGCCTCCACTCAGCAGAGAGCAGAGGGACATCTGGTTTTGAAGCAGCCATGGTAGGAACAGGGTCTTCCCACACAAACTGCTTTCAGCCCCGATTCGTCAGCAGACTCTGGTGTAAAGTCATGTCCTCTTGCTGTGTTTTTCGACACTTCAGGGCCAGTAGTTGCTGCCATTGTTCCTCTATATCAGCATGTTGTTGTTGAAGAAGCAGCCAGAGTCAAATATGACTTCATGCATGAGAATTAGCAAGAGTTGTTGCTCTTTGGTCAAAGCACACCAGGACAACACCATGGTTAAACTCCGCGTGTGCAACTATCGCTCAAGAACTTCGTCTCAATATTTTTTTTCCAACTTTTTCTCCTTTTTTCAAATGATTGTACTTGTCATATTTATAACATACATGCATACAAAACACAGCAAAGTTGTATTGATGAAGAGATACAACAATGAGAGAGATAGAACTTGTCATATTTATAACATACAATATTACATGCATACAAAACACAGCAAAGTTGTATTGATGAAGAGATACAACAATGAGAGAGATAGAACTTGTCATATTTATAACATACATGCATACAAAACACAGCAAAGTTGTATTGATGAAGAGATACAACAATGAGAGAGATGGTCTGAAGTAGTTGTTTTAGCTGACTCAGCCATTAGATACAAAAAATATCTTCTTTTTTTTAAGCAGTAAGTCAACAACATTTATGGGCTGAAATTCTTATTTCAACCACCGATAAATATAAGAAAGCCTGAACCTTCAGTTTGCTCTGGCCAGCTTGTTATGGAATTAAAAAAAACCCATTCACATTAAATGAAAAAGTACAGGCACAGAATGATGAAACGCAGTTGGCTTCACACGACGCTTTTCCCCCTCCTTTCCCTCTCCAACAGGGCTCTGAACCTTTGCATCTCCTCCACAACAGCCCTCACTCCCTCTCTCTCCTCCCTGCCCATCCAAGTCTCTGCGCCCGGCCGCACCATGACCAGTTCAGACAATGGTGGTTTCGCGCCCGTCAGTCTCTGAATCCCTGGCTTCTTCTGGAGCACCCTTGTCAAACGCCTCGAACTGTTTCTGGGCTTTTTTCCACTTGTTCGCAATCCGCGCATCTGCACCCCCACCATCGGTCTCCTCCCTGCCCTGCCGGCCTGCCTCCCGCTCACGTCGCAGCTGAGCGTCCCGGCCGGCGGACTTGAAAGCATCGACCACCACCGCTGTTGTGCGGAAACGCTTTCGCAACCGTTTCCACCCCAGGCGGAAGAGGTGTCGCTTGCGCTTTTTGAGTCGCCCGCCGTACGGGTCGTCTTTGCTTGGCTTGGGCATGCGGCCGTACATCCACACGAACACACCAAAGAAAAGGAAAATGCCCATGCTGGGGATGAAGGCGATGCACTTGACGCCGAGAGCGTACCCGTTGAAGCGGGCGTTCATGACCGTGTCCAGCTCGATGTAGCGTTTGCCGGTGAGGGGGTCCATGGTGCTGTTACGGTACGCGAAGGACAGCTGTGTTTCGTTGAAGGTCTCCAGGCTGTAGTCGTCGTTCACCGAATGGATGCGGCCGTCGGAGTCCGCGTACTGCCCGTAGTCGTAGGGCTCGTAGAAGATCTGGTTCTTCCACATGTTCAGGTCCAGCAGGATGACAATGAACAGGATGCCATAGTTGAACCATTTTCCTGCACAAGCGTACACGTACCCACCCATGACTATGGTGAAAAGAAAATAGAATTTGAATTTTGATTTTCATTCATGCAGCTACAGGAAGACAAAAAGACAGGACACTTTCACCCGTAAGCAGACAGACACTAAGGCATTCAGCTGATTTTTCTTCTTTTTTTTTAAGATATGAGCATCACCAATGCATTTCAATGACATGAAATTATCCCACTGCAGTGAATGTTA
>CM031616.1:55844434-55888236 GCA_018398815.1 Conus ventricosus
TCCTTTCGTTAAGAAGTACAAACACAAAAAAAGAAACTAAGACGGCTTCTGTGGTGCAGCGGTTAACATCACAGAGCTAACTGGGAGCAAGTGGGTTCAAACCTCATCAGAACCATCAAAATCACAGAGTTTTCTGGGCCCTGCCTGACTCCAGCAACGAGTTTTGCATGTGGTGTGAGCACCCATGGGACAACTGGAACCAAATGAAACGACTGTTTTTGAAGGCAAAGACAGGAACTGAACGAGAAGACCATGACCAAATGAGAAGACCGATTCCAAAGGCGAAGACAGGAACTGAACGAGAAGACCATGACCAAATGAGAAGACCGATTCCAAAGGCGAAGACAGGAACTGAACGAGAAGACCATGACCAAATGAGAAGACCGATTCCAAAGGCGAAGACAGGAACTGAACGAGAAGACCATGACCAAATGAGAAGACCGATTCCAAAGGAGAAGACAGCACTGAACGAGAAGACCATGACCAAATGAGAAGACCGATTCCAAAGGAGAAGACAGGAACTGAACGAGAAGACCATGACCAAATGAGAAGACCGATTCCAAAGGAGAAGACAGGAACTGAACGAGAAGACCATGACCAAATGAGAAGACCGATTCCAAAGGAGAAGACAGGAACTGAACGAGAAGACCATGACCAAATGAGAAGACCGATTCCAAAGGAGAAGACAGGAACTGAACGAGAAGACCATGACCAAATGAGAAGACCGATTCCAAAGGAGAAGACAGGAACTGAACGAGAAGACCATGACCAAATGAGAAGACCGATTCCAAAGGAGAAGACAGGAACTGAACGAGAAGACCATGACCAAATGAGAAGACCGATTCCAAAGGAGAAGACAGGAACCAAAGGAGAAGACAGGAGCCAAAATATTGAGACGAATGGAGCCAAAATATTGAGACGAATGGAGCCAAAATATTGAGACGAATGGAGCCAAAATATTGAGACGAATGGAGCCAAAATATTGAGACGAATGGAGCCAAAATATTGAGACGAATGGAGCCAAAATATTGAGACGAATGGAGCCAAATGAGAAGACTGGAACTACACGAAAAGGCTGGTCCCAAAATGAAAGAGACTGACTGACATATCTGCTAACCTTCAGGAGTCCAAATTCATGAACCACGGTACGGAGCAGTTCGGTGGGGTGAAGAGGACACAGTTCATCTTCTGACTGAAAAGCATCTGAACTGCTTTACGTTTCAGATGACAAAGGTGGGGTTTAAACAGAAAATGCATCATTTGGGGTTTAATCTGCAATACTCTATCATCCCTCTTTTTAAAAAAAAAATTAATAAAAAAAATCCATAAACCCCAAAATTTTCATTCAAAAATTTTTAATTGTGGATTTTTCCCCCCATTAAATTCAGGCTTTTAATAAGAGAAATTTCTAAAATTTGGGATATTCCAGAAAAACAAATCAGGAGGGTTGGCAGCTATGGACTGATTCAAAAGGGGAAGACTTGGGGGTCACATAAAAAAAAGAAAGAAAGAAGACAAGCCTCTGAAAGAGTTGCTCAAATATTCTGACCAGCATGGCTTCTGTTTGCATCTGTTTGCCTGCTTCATCCCAGAGCAACTAAGGGCAGGGAAATGTACAGCCCTCAAACCAGCATGAAACTCCAGGATCAAGGGCAGACAATGACTCCCAATCTTAAAACCTTTCACTTACTTCTTCTCAAAACAAAACCCTAACCTCCGCTCAACAATTCATCGCTTTCCTCCTTTTTTCTTTCTCCAAACATTCTCACGGCAACAAACACCCTCTCCTGTAAATTACCGGCCTTGACACCCACACACCTAAGTGCAACCCTGGCCCCTTCTTCCTCTTGAGACCACACACCCAACATTTCACCTGCACCACACAAACAGCCAACTTCAGGCCTGCATCAAACACCTTATCCTTCACCAGCCTGACAACACCTGTTCTCTCATCTGCATCAATCACCCATCCTCTGATCTGTTCAACACCTGCTCTCATATCTGTATCGATCACCCATCATCTGACCTGATCAACAGCTGCTCTCTTACATGTATCGATCACCCATCATCTGACCTAATCAATACCTCCTACCTGACCTGTATCCGTCACCCATTATCTGACCTAATCAATACCTGCTATCTTACCTGTATTGATCATCTATCCTCTGACCTAATCAATACCTGCTCTCTTACCTGTATCAATCACCCATTATCTGACCTAATCAATACCAGCTCTCTTACCTGTATCGATCACCTATTGTCTGACCTGATCAACACCTGCTCTCTTACGTGTATCGATCAGCCATTATCTGACCTGATCATCACCTGATCTCTTACCTGCATCAGTCAGCCATCCTCTGACCTTATCAAGACCTGATCTCTCACATGCATCACACATCTGATCATTGACCTGCATCTAACATCTGGTCATTCATCTGCACCTTACACCTCATCATTCACCTGCACCTTACACCTCATCATTCACCTGCATCTTACACCTCATCATTCACCTGCATCTTACACCTCATCATTCACCTGCATCTTACACCTGATCATTCACCAGCATCTTACACCTCATCATTCACCTGCATCTAACACCTCATCATTCACCTGCATCTTACACCTCATCATTCACCTGCATCTAACACCTCATCATTCACCAGCATCTTACACCTCATCATTCACCTGCATCTAACACCTCATCATTCACCTGCATCTAACACCTCATCATTCACCTGGATCTTACACCTGATCATTCACCTGCATCTTACACCTCATCATTCACCAGCATCTTACACCTCATCATTCACCTGCATCTTACACCTCATCATTCACCTGCATCTTACACTCATCATTCACCTGCATCTAACACTTCATCATTCACCTGCATCTTACACCTCATCATTCACCTGCATCTTACACCTCATCATTCACCTGCATCTAACACTTCATCATTCACCTGCATCTTACACCTCATCATTCACCTGCATCTTACACCTCATCATTCACCTGCACCTTACACCTCATCATTCACCTGCATCTAACACCTGATTATAATTCACCTGCATCTAACACCTGATTATTATTCGCCTACATCTAACACCTCATCATTCACCTGCATCTAACACCTCATCATTCACCAGCATCTAACTTCTGATCATTCACCTGCATCTAACACCTCATCCTTCACCTGAATGTACCACCTGATCATTCACCTGAACTTAACACCCGAACTTAACACCTGATCATCCACCTGACTTTTACACCTGATTACTCACCTGAATTCAACACCTGATCATTCACCTGCACCTAACACCTGATCATCTGCCTGCATCAAACAACTGATCTCTCACCTGCATAAAACACTTGATCTCTCACCTGTATCAAACACCTTATTTGTCACTGCATGACACACCTGACCTCTCACCCACAGTGGTCCCAACTTCACCTTTTACCCTCTCATGTCTCACCTGCATAATGATCATGATGTCCATCAGAGAACTATCCCATGACTAACCTGCACGTCAATCATGATGTCCATCACAAAACTATCCAACAACTCACCTGAAAGTTGATTATGATGTTCATCACCATACTACCCCACAACTCACCTGCATGTTGATCATGTCACTCATGGAACTATCCCACAACTATCCTGCATGTCAATCATGATGTCCATCACAGAACTATCCCACGACTCACCTGCATGTCAATCATTCTGTCCATCACAGAACTGTCCCACAACTCACCTGCATGTTGATTATGATGTTCATCACCATACTACCCCACAACTCACCTGCATGTTGATTATGATGTTCATCACCATACTACCCCACAACTCACCTGCATGCTGATCATGTCACTCACTGAACTATCCCACAACTATCCTGCATGTCAATCATGATGTCCATCACAGAACTATCCCACGACTCACCTGCATGACGATCATGATGTCCATCACAGAAACTATCCAACGACTCACCCGCATGACGATCAGGATGTCCAACATTGAACTATCCCATGATACCTGCATATCAATCATGATGTCCACCAAAGAACGATCCCATGACTCACCTGCATGTCAATCATGATGTCCATAACATAATGATCCCACAACTCACCTGCATGTCAATCATGTCCATAACATAACGATCCCACGACTCACCTGCATGACGATCAGGATGTCCATCACACAACTATCCCACGACTCACTTGCGTGTCAATCATAATGTCCATCACAGAACTATCCCACAACACACCTGCATGTCAATCATGATGTCCATTGCCTAACTATCCCACAATTCACCTTCATGATGATCAGGATGTACACCACACAAACTATCCCATGACTCACCTGCATGTCAATCATGATGTCCACCACACAAACTATCCCACAACTCACCTGCATGACAATCAGGATGTCCACCACACAAACTATCCCACGACTCACCTGCATGACGATCAGGATGTCCACCACACAAACTATCCCACAACTCACCTGCATGATCATCAGGATGTCCATCACAGAACTATCCCACGACTCACCTGCATGATGATCAGGATGTCCATCACCAGGATGAAGGAGGCCAGGAAGGCCCGGGAAAGCTCGTTGCTGTGCAGGAAGTCGCGATTCAGGCTGTCCCACTTGATGTAGTCGGTGGCGATGACGAAGATGACGGTGAAGGAGGTGAGGACGACGACCACCCAGAAGAGGATGATGCGGTTGTAGCGGGTGTTCCACCAGCGCCTGACTGGCTTGGCCCACATGGGGTACAGCTTCTCCTGAAGCATCACGTCCGTCACCTGCCGTGGCAACAGTGATGGCGTCAGCGTTTCTCAGCCCAACCTTTTGTTTCTCTGTCCATCTGCCTTTCTCTCCGTCTCTCTCCCTTCCTTCTCACCCTCTCTCTCTCTCTCACACACACAAATACTCTCTTTCTCCCTCTTTCTCTCTCTCTCCCCCCCTCCCCCTCACTCTTTTACATCTCTTTCACATCTCTCTCTCTCTCTCTCTCTCTCTCTCTCTCTCTCTCTCTCTCTCTCTCTCTCACACACACACACACACACACACACACACACACACACACACACACGCACACACACACACACACACACACACACACACACACACAAATTGTTATCTTTTTGTTTGAAAAGTTAACTGACTTAAGGAAAGACGGCAATATCACTGCAGTTTACTGCTATTGATAATACTTCCACTGTTACTGAAACAACAAGTACATCATAGTATTTTCAGCTGTCATCATCTTCTTCATTATCATCATCATCATAGTTATCAAATGGCTGATCGTTTGGCCAAGAAAGCCATAAGGAAGACACTGTCCAACACATCTATCCTCTACTCAGATTCGAAACTGAAAGTTAATGTTTCAATCAGAAACCTCTGGCAGGAGGACTGGAATATACTGATGGATAACAAACTTGTCCAAACCCAAAAGAGTTCCTCTCATCTACCTCTGGTGGTCACAAAGAAGAAACAGCCATTCATTTTAACCCATCTGAATGAAGAAACTCTGTGGTGCATTTCATGTAATGTACCACTCACAATGAAACATATTCTTTTAAGAGCGTTGGGACTTGTTATGATGTGTGACATAAACATTTTACAGCAGACTCCATGAAAACCTTGTTCAAAGATGTTCCACCTGATGTGATGTTTTGAATTTCTGAAAGAGATTTTACATTTTTCATCTGATCTGAGATTTGCAATAAAAGGATTTTTAACAAAAGTTTTGGTGTGTTTTTAGATGTGTTTTAAAGGGCTGTGTGAATAAATGTCTTGTAGGTTGACTTTGACATGGCGACACCCCTGATATGGCCCTTTGCAGTCTGCTGGACAACATTACCTCACCTCACTAACATCATCATCATCATCATCTACAACCTTACCATCCAGGCTGTGAAAAAGTCTCCACACCAAGTGCCTGTGGCAGCTGCCTTCATGAATATGTCATTGTCTACGCCCATGTACGCGAAATATGGTAATCGGTGGTGGCGTCTCCACCAATCAACAGAAAGGCAGTGTAGATGTAGGAGAAGATGAAGACGCACAGGATGGTGCTCATGAACATGGTCATCCACGAGCCTTTGTCGTCCGAGAACATCTTGAGACGGAAAAGACGATCTGCCCATCAGAACGGGAGAATGTCACTTACACATTCATGCATATAATATGATATATATATATATATATATATATATATATATATACTGCTGAACAATTAAATAGTGGGAGAAAACAAGTGCAGGTTAACAATTCTTCAGTCATCATAGTAATGACTTGGCAAAGATTTGAATTTAAAAAAAATAAATAAAAAAAATTGAAGATGAAAAACATGGGGGGAATATATTATAAATATGAGAAACCCTTCACTAGCTGCCTGAGGGAACCATCGTACTCCCCTTCGAAGGCAGATCTATTTGTATTGCCTGCTCCTAGGCCTTTTGTCCGCTGGATCGGACTCATCAGGGAGGACACAGCTGATTGTGTCTGTGCTCTTGGTGTCAAATAGAGACACACCAAAGTCCATAATTCTGTGGTGTTCTCATCACCAAGGGTTCAAAAAAGAATCCAACAGCACCCCAAAAGCAGCCAGCGAAGGGTAGTAAATGGAACAAAAGGAAAGCGTGGAGAGGAAAAAAGTTGCTGAAAAACTAAAAGCATTATGCAAACAGTATAAAATGTAGGGGACAATCTTTGAGCCTATGCTTGAGGATCCATTCAAGGATGCAAGGGAGATCAAAAGATATGGAACAGTCTGAGTGGTCAGCTCTGCTGTTCAATAGCCCAAGCATTGTGAGTGGCTAAGAATTGTACAGAACAACCTTTACTTGGATCTCCTAAGAGATGCAATCTCCCACCGACTGACCAAACATTATACTGCTGAACAATTAAATAGTGGGAGAAAACAAGTGCAGGGTAACAATTCTTCAGTCATTGTAGAAATGACTTGGCAAAGATTTGAATTTAATTATAAAAAAATTTAAAAAAAATTGAAGATGAAAAACATGGGGGGAATATATATATATATATACTAGCTGCCTGAGGGAACCATCGTACTCCCCTTCGAAGGCAGATCTATTTATATATATATATACTAGCTGCCTGAGGGAACCATCGTACTCCCCTTCGAAGGCAGATCTATTTGTATTGCCTGCTCCTAGCCTTTCGTCCGCTAAATCGGACTCATCAGGGAGACACGGCTGATTGTGTCTGTGCTCTTGGTGTCAAATAGAGACACACCAAAGTCCATAATTCTGTGGTGTTCTCATCATCAAGGGTTCAAAAAAGAATCCAACAGCACCCCAAAAGCAGCCAGCGAAGGGTAGTAAATGGAACAAAAGGAAAGTGTATATATATGTGACCTTCCACCACAAAACCAGTCTTAACTTGATTTTTGAAAGTTCTGAGATATACATATATTTAAAATCTACAGATTTTTCTGATTAATTTGATATAAAAATGAACGCTATAGGGCAAAAAATAAGAAAATTATGGTCATTTGAAGTGGGTTACTGTGCCAACGGCCATTCTGAGAAAACGGCTTCTAAAGTTTTTGCTATCATCTCCAGCATATTTTCCTTAGCAACGGCATCTTACTTTTTACCATGCTTATTTTTAGATGACAGACAGAGAAACCGGGAGAGCGTCACACATGCTTTCGAACGGTATATAACACGATGGGGTTCTGTAAGGGTTGCGTTAAGTTTTAGGCGAGTGAATATGGGTCATTTTGCGTTAAAAGAAATTCATTTTGATTCGAGGTTAGGCTTTTAAAATCTCGATTTTAACTAATGTATTGGTTGTTTTGGAGCAAATGGATAGTGCCACGTGAAAGTTTAGGGTGTAAGGAACACATTTCTGCAAAACAAAGTCAAAATGCCCCAGGTAGACCCTCACCAGCTATTTTCAGCTGTAGCCGTGAAGTAGGCTGCGCGAGTTAAGACTGGTTTCGTGGTGGCGGGTCACACACACACACATATATATATATATATATACACACAGAGGGAGAGACACAGAGACAGAAACAGAGAGAGAGAGAGAGAGAGATACAGAAGGGGGGAAGGATGGAAGAGAAAGGATTGAGAGAGGCGAAAAAAGACAGGGAGAGGTGGGGCAAGGGTGGAGGAAAGGGGGATGGGGGAAAAGAGAGATCAGGGTGTGAGGGCAAGGGTGGAGGAAAGGGGGATGGGGGAAAAGAGAGATCAGGGTGTGAGGGCAAGGGTGGAGGAAAGGGGGATGGGGGAAAAGAGAGATCAGGGTGTGAGGGCAAGGAGTGCAAGGAAGGAGGACAGGGGGAAGGCGGAGGGGATGGTGAAGGGGGGACAAAGGTAAGTGTGGGGGAGCGGTGGGGGGGGGGGGGATGGGGGAAAAGAGAGATCAGGGTGTGAGGGCAAGGAGTGCAAGGAAGGAGGACAGGGGGAAGGCGGAGGGGATGGTGAAGGAGGGACAAAGGTAAGTGTGGGGGAGCGGGGGGGGGGGGTGGGGGTGGGGTGGGGCGTGGGGGGGGGGGGGGGTGGTGAGGGTGAGGTGGGGGGGGGGAAAGAGAGATCAGGGTGTGAGGGCAAGGAGTGCAAAGGAAGGAGGACAGGGGGAAGGCGGAGGGGATGGTGAAGGGGGACAAAGGTAAGTGTGGGGGAGCGGGGGGGGGGGGGGGGGGGGGGAAGGGAAGAAGAGATCAGGGTGTGAGGGCAAGGAGTGCAAGGAGGAAGGAGGACAGGGGGAAGGCGGAGGGGATGGTGAAGGGGGGACAAAGGTTGTGGGGGAGCGGTGGGGGGGGGGGGGTGGGGGGGGTGGGGTGGGGGTGGGGAGGGGATGGGGGAAAAGAGAGGTCAGGGTGTGAGGGCAAGGAGTGCAAGGGAAGGAGGACAGGGGGAAGGCGGAGGGGATGGTGAAGGAGGGACAAAGGTAAGTGTGGGGGAGCGGTGGGGGGGGGGGGGGGGGAGAGGAGGGTGGGGGAGGGAGAAAGAGGGAGGTCGAGGGATGTGAGGGACAAAGGGTGGGGAAGGGGGGATGGGGGAAAAGAGAGAGTCAGGGTGTGAGGGCAAGGAGTGCAAGGGAGGAAGGAGGACAGGGGGAAGGCGGAGGGGATGGTGAAGGAGGGACAAAGGTAAGTGTGGGGTGGGGGGGGGGGGGGGGGAAGAGAGAGATCAGGGTGTGGGGCAAGGGAGGAAGGAGGACAGGGGGAAGGCGGAGGGGATGGTGAAGGAGGGACAAAGGTAAGTGTGGGGTGGGGGGGGGGGGGAAGAGAGAGATCAGGGTGTGAGGGCAAGGAGTGCAAGGGAGGGAGGAGGACAGGGGGAAGGCGGAGGGGATGGTGAAGGAGGGACAAAGGTAAGTGTGGGGGGAGCGGGTGGGGGGGGGGGGGAACAGCTAGTATCATATCAAAATGACTTCCTTTCTCCTGCCAGACATACCATCAAGCCTATCAAAAAAAAAACTGTGATGCATTAAAGTTTCAATTTAAAAAAAAGCTATAAAAATACAAAATGATCCTGCCATGATTGTAATATGAATGATATTCGTATCTAGTTACAATGAGTATGATTTTAAGACCAAGAGACAAAAACACAGCGAGAAGAACAGGGAAATGTCTGTTCTGGGCCACTTGCTCCTCCACCAAGTTTTCGGGCGAAAGTGCCCAGGATTGGCATTTATACGTTCTCTAACAAGCAAGACTTCAATAACCAAAAATAACGATTATCTACAAACAAACATACTGTGTACGGTTATCCGTTTTCAATACTAATTTACTAAAGTTTTCATAGAGTAGCCAGGACTGAACACGCCCCATAGAGTAACGCAGGGAAAAGCAGTTGTGGCTGAACGCGCCCATATACACGGTGGGTGCACCAGGCTATCTGATTACTTCGCGGTATGTTAATTACAGCGTGGGGAGAGAGAGAGAGAAACCCTGACAAGTTAAGGTTAAGTTGCCCTCAGAACAGACAGACAGAGAAGAGAGAGAGAGAGAGAGAGTGTATGCACACACACACACACACACACACACACACACACACACACACACACACACACACACACACACCACATATGGGCACAGACAGACACTCATACACGCGCGCTGCGCGCGCCTCACACCTGCCGGCAAACTGAGAGGCCAAAAATCAATACTGCCGCCCCGCTCCTCCCCTCACCCCACTCCTTCACGCTGGGCCTGCTGCATTGCAATATATTACATCAGCTTCTCCGCCGCGCGAGGGCGCTTTCACAGCGCTCACATGACTAGTAACCAACACCGGTTTCATCATTCTTCTACGACTGCCGGAGGGTAGGACTTTTTATTGCGTGTGTTTTGGGGCCTTGGTTTTGTTATTCAAAAAATGGCAAAACCCGGTTTTTTCCTTGAGGAACAAAATTGTGCTATTTAAAGTTCAGGGGGTTTTATTTTAACGGATGTTAGAGAAATTTGTCAAAAAAAAGGGTTTCAGGGTGAAGGGGTTCGTTACCCCCCAAAACCCGGAAAAAAAAGTTTGTTTTCCCTAGAGGGTGGGGGAAAAAAAAAAAAGTAAAACCCGCCTGCTTTGGAAAATGAAGACTTTTCTTCAAGGTTTTTTTTGGGTTTTAAAGGAAAATTAAAAATGACATTACCGAAAAAGGTGGGGGCCTTTTTTAAAAGTTTTTTAAATGTTGATGAGTTTGCTTTTTTTTTAAAAAAAGCGGGGGGCTATGTTGAAAAAAACAAAAAAAAAAGCAAAACAATTCATAAAGCTTTGGATTTTTGGGGCGCTGGCGGGGAGGCAGCTAAACCCATGTTTGAAAGAGCAAAAACGCTTTAAAAATTTGGGGGTTCATTTCTTGGGGGCCCCAGGTGGGCATGTCTGTTTCTTATCCCAAAGGGAAAAACTTTATTAGTTTTTCAATATGTTTTTACAACTTTTAAAAAATTTCATAAGCTAGGAATCAGTATAAATGAACTTTTGTAGGAAAAACGCCAAAACCTTTTATTAGATTTATGAAATTTTTTCGTTTTTTCGAATGTTCGGGCAAAAAAAACTAGTGGGGGTTAGGGACCTTAGTACTTTTCCAGTTTGGAGAGGAGTAGTGTGGGGCCCAGCCTATCTTCATATAAATGCCCCAAATATACAATAAAGGATTTTTACTTCTATTTGGGTTAGAGCCCCCAAAAAAGCTTGGCAAAAAGAAAATATGTTTGGAAAAACTTGCCAAACCCAAGTTGAAAGGCCGGGGTTGAGAAAAGGGGAAAGCACAGAAATTTGGAAATGATCATTGTATAATTTTGGGCCCTGCAAAGCGCAGCAGCCTGCCCCCCAATGACGTCAGCACCGGCAAACAAAGGCCAAGTGATCATATAGGATCACTTGCCCTAAAAAGGCGGGCAGCACCTCCCAAAGCTCAGCGGCAAACTGGGCCCAAGTATCATATGATCACTTGGCCTAGTTGATTGGGGGTTGGGGGGGAAAAAGACACGGGCTGTTTAGTCACAAAGAAGAAGGGGGCCCTAGTAGTTTCATTTTCTTGTTTTTTTTGTTGGTGTTTGTGTTTTTTGCCCTTTACCCCACGCATGCACACCCCCCCCCCCCCCCCCCGCACCCCACGTCCCCCCCCCCCCCCGGACTGCTTTTGGTGTGTTTTTTTGTTTTTTTGTTTGTTTTTTGTTTTTTGGGTTTGTGTTTTGTCCTACCCCCGCAGGGTTCCCCCCACCCCACCCCAGCATCCCACTTGGGAAATCCCAAGTTTCTTAACTAAAGGGTTACCCCAAGTATTCTAAGTCATCCTAAGTTCTTACTTAAGTATTCCAATTTGGGCCCTTTTTAAGTCACCCCCAAAGGTTACTTCAAGTTTTTTAAAAATTTTTGATAAGTTCTGTTTAAAGTACCCCTTTTAATTTAAAAACTAAGTTCTTTTTAATTTAAATTTATAATTTTTAAAAAATTTAAAAGCTATGTTTTTATTTAAAAAAGCAGATCCCTAAAAATTTTCCCCACCGCCTAAAAAAACGCGTCATCGTTGGGGTGTTTTGCTAAAAGCGTTCTTCCCTTAGATCTTAATGAAGGTTTTCCCTCCGAAGCAACTGAAATTGATTAAAATTGGGGCTAGGGGAAATGTTTTTTTTGACTCCATGTCTTTTTTTATTGCCCTTCAATTTTTAAAATTCCCCTTGATCTTTTTTTAAAAAAAAATTTTAAAATTTTTTTCCCATTAAAAAAGGACAAAATGAGGGTTTGGGTTTTTGGCGGTTTTGGCTTTGCGGGGAGTCTTTTTCTCCCTTTAGTGGCTAAAGTTTTTTTGTTGCTTTCGTTTCTGTTGCCATTGTGTATATGTTTTTTACCCGTTAAAACTCCCCCAAACACACCCAATTTTGGGCCAAAAAAGGCCCAACAGTTTTAAGTTAAATATTCCATGAAGATTTTGGGGGCCCCTTGTATCGCATGGAGTTTTTTTTAGTGGCAGGGAATCAACTTGTTCTGGCGTTGGGGGGTTTTAAATTTTTTTCTTGAGGGTTTTAAATTTTCTTTTAACTTTAATTTTTTTTTGGGCCTTTTCCCATTTGGTAATTTTTTTCCGCTTCAACCGCCCGGGGATTTTTTTTTGGCCCCCACTGTTCAGCGTTTTCTGCGATTTTCTAGCTTGGTTTTTTCCCCCCCTGTTTCCCCGTTTTTTTCTGGTTTGTTTGTTTTTTCCGTCGCTCTTTTAAGGGAAACAAAATTCTTATGTTTAAAAGTTTTAAATTTCCCATGATCGGGGCCCGATCCCCCAATTTAAAAATTTTTGTTTTAAATCACCCCCTAGGCTCTATGACTTTTTTAAAAAACGGGGTTTTTTTGCGTTAAATCATACGAAAGATTTTGGTTCAGAATCAATGGGGAAAATTTAAATGTTTGTTTAGTGTAAAAACTAAAAAACCCGTTTGCCCCACACTTTTCCCCAATTCTGGGGCCCCCAGCTGGGGCTTCATACCTGTTTTGTTCCTTTAAAAGGGTTTTGGGGGCCAAACATCTGTTGAATCGGTTAAAGCGGGAATTTCAGTTCCGAGGAATGTTTTGTTTTTCCACCCGCTGCCAAAAATTTTAAACCCTCTCCTTTTGGGGCATAACAGCTTGGTTAAAAACGGGGTTTCATTCATAAGTTCAGGGGTTTTAGGTCCCTTTGGTGTTTTGTTGATCATCGTGTTCATTTTTTTTTTTATTTTAAATTTATAATTTTTTTTTTTTTAAAATAAAGCCCCGGAAAAAACTTTGGGCTAACCTTGTTTTCCCAATTCTGTGTTTTTGGGAGGTCTGTTTTGGTTTACCCCTTTGGCTTGGAAAAAGCTTTTTTAAAAAAAAAAACCGGCAGATCTTGGCAAACTAGACTTTGAGGTTTTCAGAAAAAACTGATTGCTATTTTGAAAGTTCATTTGTACGAAAGATTTTTAGTTAAGCGGGGAAAAATTTCCCAAAGGAATAAAAATTTGTAAAAAAAAAATTTTCTTTAAAAAAATTGGCTTCCTCGCAAAAAGGTTGGGCGGCCCCCCCCCCTTTGGTAAAAAGCGCTTGTTTTTTAGCGGCAGTAATTTTGCATTTATTTAAAATGGGGAATGTGGCGAGGGGGAAAAAATTTAACAAACCCATGGAGGAAACAAAGAAAGTGCCAGGCGCTATGAAAGGCAGAGACTTGAGAAAGTTGATTTTTTTTAATGACACACCCAAAAACGGGGGCCCTGCAGTTTAATTTTTTAAAGAGGGAAATTAAAGGGGCAATAAAACAATTTTATCTAGAAATACGGCCAAACGGCCAGCATTGCCCCCCCCAAAAATTTTAAATTGACTTTTTTTTCAAACCTTCGGGAAAAAAAAAAAGATGAAAGAAAACGCGTTTTTTGGGCTTTGGAAAGGGGAAGGGTTGGGGTTTTTTGTTGCGCAAAATTTTGGTTTGAATAAAAAATGAACAAAATTTTTAAAATTTCCCCAAAAAGGGGATTTGGGAAAGGGGAAACCCCGGGCCAATTTAAAATTCCTAAGCCAAGCAGGGGGGGTCAGTGAAAAAACGCAAAAGAATGGTTATCAAAACCAAGCGTTTTTGGCAAATTTTATTTCCTGCCCCTTTGACAAATTTTACAGAGGACCGCACTTTGTAAATTTTCAACCCCCAAAGGGACCCCTTCAAATGGTCTTCTTTTTTCCCCTCTGATGGGGATTAGGAAAAATTTTAAAGGTACGCCTCCAGTCTTTTGACATGGTTCAAGATACAAAAGAGGGCGGAAGTTTTTAAACAAAAAAATGTGCTTCTGCGGGTTGCGGGCGTTTTCAAATGTTTCCCAAAACGGGGGGCCTTAATTTCCCTCGATGATTCAATTTGGGCGGGGGGAAAAAAATTTAAAAGGGCCAAGGAATAATTTTTTGTTAAAAACACAGGTTACTTTTTGGAGGCTTTTTCCGGGAGGGGATTTCCCACGATCACGGCTTTAGTTGAAAATTTTAACAAAAAAAGTTAGCCGAAAGACTTTTCTCCTACCAGTATCACGGGAGAGCTTATTAAACCAATTCTGGGAAAAACACGGTTTGGGTTAAAAGACTCCCCTCAGTTTTGGCGCAAGGGAAATAATGAAGAATTTAAATGGCAAAAAAACCGTAAAAGCAAATCAAAAAAACCCCCAAAAAAAATGCTGTTGAAGGAGATTTCTTCATCCGGCAAAAATTACCATTTGGTTTAAAAGGGAAGGTCCCTTTATTTCCCGGGGGGAAGCGGGAGGGGACACTCGCATCGGGGGAAAAACAGATCCTTTTGGGGAAGGGGTTGACCCAATTGAAATAAAAAGAATTTTTAAAAAAAAAATTTCCCCCCCCGTGTTTTTTTCCCGAAAAACCTGACCCAAAAAAACCCCCGGGTTCCTAAAGATCTTTTTTTAAAAAGAAAAAAATGCAGAAAAATTCCGCCAGCCCCAGTTCCGTTTTTAATTTATTTACGGTTCCCCAGTCCCCCAATTTGGCATATGAAACTGGATTAAAAAAACACCCGTTTTTTTTTTGTTCTTTTTTAATGACTTCTTTGAAACAACTTTTTGGTTGATTCAGTAGATTGGATCGAGTTTTACGTTGCCCGGGGAAAAAAAAACCCCCCCAAATCTTATTCCCAAAAACAATGCTTCTTTGTAGTTTTTATGTGATATGTTTAAATGCAAAACCCGCTCCCGGTTATTCCCTTTGCTTTTTTAAAATGTTTTTTCCCCTGGCTCGAAATACTTTTCATTTTTGCCTTTAAACCCCCACTACCCCTTGACCCTTTTTTCCCCGAAAATTTCCTTCCCCTTTCCAAAAACCCCTTTTTGTTTTTAATTAAATTGAAAAGGCGAATTTTAGGATAATGGGGAACTTTGTTTTACCCCCCCGATGTCCTTTGCTACTTCGATTTCCATGTTTTTATAGTTTGTCTTCGTAGGGATATCTATAACAAAATATTGATCTGTGTAAAGTCCTCTGGACCCCGGTTACGAGGGTTTTAAAATTGGGTCATAAAAAACTCTAACATCAAAAGCTTTGAAAAAATTTTCCCTAAAACAGAAAAACCCAATAAAAAACTTTTTTGGGCCAATTGCCTTTTTTTTTTTCCTTTATGCCAAAAAGTTTTTTTCATGAAATTTCTGAAGTCCTGATAATTAGGTTTTGAAGTCAGTTTTAATTGCTTCGTTCTTTTTGGAAACCCCAATTGACTCTTTACGTTTGGGGGATTCCCCTTTGTCTTTCCAAAAAAAACTGTTTTTTTTTTTCAGCTTAAAAAAGTTTTTTTGGGAAGAAATCTGGGGTTTGGGTTTGAGATCCCCCCCCCCCCCCCCCTTCATGTGTAGGGTTTTTTCCATGAATGTTCTTGTTAAAAAGGGCAATTTACGATGAACAGCGTAAAAATTTTTTCCCCAATGTCTTAAAATAAAATTGTGAAGTCTGTAAGACGGGACAAAAATTTTTTTTGCCCGAAGATTGGGCCCAACTTTAGGTGGTTCTCTTGGATCCATCTTTGACTTTCTGCAGTAATGGTAGTAATTATGGGTCTTTGGGTTCATGGGATATTCTAAGTAAACCTTCAGAAAAAACCCCGCGCTGCGATCAGGCTTTTAAAAGGGGGCCCCCCCAACCCAAACCTTTAAAATCCCCTTTTTTGATTTTTCGGATCCCCGCCTGTGAAACATTTTAAGTTGGTAAGGGGAAGCGATTGGCCATTCCCCAACCCATACAAAATTGTTTGCATAAAAATTTCATGAGATTTTAAAGACCTTTTACTTGGTTTCTCAAATCATCTAGGTATTTTTTGTTTGCCTTTACGAAATGATGCGACGCCTTTACTTTCCCCCCGAAACCCGTTTTAAAACCCTCTAAATCTTTGGAAAATTTTCTGCCCAATTTAAATTCAATCTGTACCCCAGTAAATTTTAAAGGGAAAGCGTCCCAATCACCCGGGCGCCGAATGAATGCGCGGGCCCCCGGCTTTAATTTTTCCCTGCAGGTCTTTCTATATTTTAAAAAAAATTCCCCAACAACTTTACGTCACCCATCAAGTATGGTCATGTTTGTCCCCCATCTTTTTACAACTAACTTTTGCCAAGCATTTGAGAAATGCGGGGTAATGGGAAAGTGTGCTGTTCCTTTTCCTCTAAGACTGGGAAAAAAAGCGCCTTTGGGGGAAAGGGTGTATCTTGTAAAACCTTTTCCCCAACGGGTTAGGTTTTCAAAGGGAAAAACACCCTTTTCTAACAAGGGGTTGGGTCAAAATTTTTTTCCGTTTTTGGGGCCCAGGATTTTAAAGGGGACATAGTTTGTCCCTCTAAGATCCCCCATTTTTTTGGTAGGTCTTTAAAAAAAATGTTTATTTAGTTTAAAACCCCACTTTGTACTTTTCGATAAATGTGAAAATGATGTTTCCCTAAAGGCTTTGGGTTACTGTTGGGCCCAAATATAAGATGAGGTGAAACCCTGAAAGTTATAAAAAGAAGATGGGCAGTTTCCCCTTGTCTTTGGTTAAAACTTTTTTGAAAAATTGCTTTTTCTGTTTTTGCTGCCCCTCTGAATTTTCCCACAAATGTGTTAATGGTCTTTCCTGTGGGGTTTACCCTTTTGGGGGGGTTAGCTCAAAACCCCAAATCCCAAAACCAAATTGCTGGTGGTCATAGGTTGTTGGTCTTCAGGGCCATTATGATTTCAGTTAAGTTTGATTTTTTGGGAACAGGCGTTACGCATTGTTTGCTGCTTTTTAAGAATGTTTCTAAAGCTTCTGGTCCCTATAAAATTCTGGTTTGAATAAACGCCCGCCCTGACAAAAGGGAAGGCAAATGAAAAAATTGTGTTTAAATTTTTTTAAAGATGTTTTTCAAAGTTTTTTGTGGTGCTGGCCCTTCAAAAGGGAAAACAATGGTGTTTAAAAATTTCTGCAAAAAACAACGTATGGAAAATTTTTTGCCCCCGTTTCCAGTTTTTAAAAACTAACTTTAGATCCGGGAGGGGGCCGTGGGTTATTTCCCGTTTTACATTTAAACAAAAACTTTTAATTTTTTTAATAGGGTTAAATTTCGCGGCTTGCACGGGGGGGGAATTTTCTTGTTAAACCCCTTTTTTCGGCAGAATTCTTGTATGTTGGGTTTTTGGAAGTTGCCCCAATAACCCTGCTCTTTGTGCGTATCAATGTGTAAGGGGGCAGCCCTGTGGCAAAAACCCCTTTTGGGGAGAAGCCCCACATGATTTTTGGCTGGTTCGCCTTTGTTGGACTGTTTTGGGAAATTTTTAAATTTGGGGCCAAAATTTGTTTCCTACCCAAATTGTAAACATTAACAGTTTTTGGGGTTTGTTTTGTTCTTCAAAGGGGGACAATTTGGCTACCAAAACAGGAAAGGCAAATTTTCCATTGAATTTAAAGATCTTTGGGCGTATTCCCGTTAGTTAGCCCACTTCTCTGCGGGGTTGCAAACCATGATGCGCCTTAAAAGAACGAAAACATGAAAACATTTTTTGTCTGAATTTTTTATTTTTAAAACTGCTTCTTTAAAGCCAACCCCCGGGGTGGGGGAAAATGTAACCCTTCCCTTTAAAATTTCGGCTTTTTACTTAGCCTGTTTTAATCTAATCTCTGGGAAATTCGGCCCTTTTGACCAACCAGGCCTTCATTTTAGTTTTTTTTCAGGGGGCAGCTTTTCAAACTGTGAAAAGCGTTGTCTCCCCAAAAGGGGGTTTTTTAAGTGGGTTTGAGAAAGAATAGTCTTTTGTTTAGTTGAGACCCAGACTTTTTGTTTTTTCTTCATTTATTTTTTCTTAGTCAATTAAAACAGCTAACATACTTTTAAATGGCGGGTCTATTGTTTGTTTTCCTGGAACTTGAGGAATTGCTTTAAACAAATTGCCCGGGCGTTTGTTGGGTAATGGGTTCAAATTTAATTTTCAATTTAGTGCGCCCCCCTTAAAAAACTTCTCTGGCATTCCTTCAAACAAATTGGGGTTTTTCCTTTTATATATCTTTTGCCATGCTGCTTTCTTTTCTAAGCCAAAAAAAAATTTTTTTAAATTTAAAAAAAAAAAAACTTAATCGAAAAAAAATATCAACGGTCTTTTTGGCTTGGGGTCTTAAAATAAAATTTTAAACCTTTTGGGGTTGTTTTTGTGGTGTTTTTGAAAAGAGTTTAATTTTCTCGTTTACTTTTTTTTAAAATCCCCTTTTTTTTTGCTCGGGGTCTGGTGTTGAGAAAAAAATTTTCACCCCCTTCTTTGAAAAATCCAATTTTTTTCTTTTGGGAGTCATCAAAAACGGCCCTGTAAACGATTTTAAAATTTTTCATCCGTGATGTTTTGAGTCAAAAAAAGCGCTTTATTTATTGTCAGTTTTTTAAAAGAAAATAAATTTAGCCCTTATTTTTTTGAACCATGCTGTGTGTTTTGGAGGGTTTTGTTTTTTAATTTTTTTCCCGCAGCACCCTACAGTAATTTAACAACAGACGAGAGCTAAAAACAAACCTCCCCAAAGGTTTTTGTGCGGGTTTCGGGCCCATGGGCCCCTTGCTTAAAAAGGGCCCCAAATCGTTCTGCTGATAGAGCGCTTTTAGTCCCGCTCCCGTATTAACATATTTTAACAGCATTAAAGGCAGCAGAATAACCCCGTTTGGTTTTGCTGTTTTTTTAAAGGGCTTGCTCGTTTTTTTTTGATTTTTTGTAAAGTTTTTTTTTTCTGAAAGGGTTTTTTCTTTAGGGGGTTTTTTTAACAGCAGAATTGGGCCCGCTTTTTTCTTTTGGCGGCGCTGTAGGCACATTTGGAATAAACCCGAACAGCATTTTTTTTATAAAATGAAAAATAATTTAGTATGTACCTTTTTTAAAAACTGTTATTCCAAAATTTTTGCTGTGCATCATTTAATAAAAAAAAAAATGTACATTAAGCGGTTTATGGCTTTTTTCTTTATCAAATTTTGGGAAAGTTTATTACGTTTTCTCACCGTTTTCCCCCTTCCCTGCAACTGATTTTATCCTTGGGACCTTAGGTCAATCCTTTAAAAGTATTTTTTTTGTTAAATAAACATCAAGCCCAACATTGTGAAGATGTAAATCTTTAGCCCCTAGGTCTGCGTTGGTTTTTTCCCCCCCCCCCCCCAAACAATTTTTTTTTTTGTCCAAAAAAGATGTAAAGGTTCCCCCCCCCCCCCCCCCCTAGGTAGATTTGGGTTTGGACTACCCCCCCTCGAACCTTGTACTTTCCCCCATTTTTGGATTTTAAAAAAATTTTCATTCCCCTTTTGAAAGGTTCTTCATCTTCGCACAGCCCAAAAAAAATGCCCCTTTTAAATGATTTTGCTGCAAACACTAAAATAAAATTTTCCCTATAGTTTTCGGGCCCGGTTTTTTGGGGTATGTTTAATGATGCGGGCCCTTTTGTAATATATTATAGTGGGGCTGAAATTGTTGTTCAATCAGCCCTTTTAAGTGAAGGTTGCTAACAACGTTTAAAAACCCCACCCAGATGTCCGAAAAGCTGTACTTTGCTTCAGTGTCTGATGATCTGATAAACCCTTTTTTAGTCCTTAAAAAGTTAGTTTTTTGGGCCAAACTGTCTTTTTTTGTCCTTGAAAAATGGTGCATGCGCTTTTAACAACTCAAAATTAAGGGAATGGAAAACCCAATTTTTCCCTCGAAAAAATTTTAAAACTACAGCCTTTTTTTTTTGCTTTTAGACGGGGGCGAGTTCGGCGCCCTTTTTAAGCTTTAAAAGGGTTCTTAATTTTTTAATTTCCTTTTAAACGCCCAAGATCAGCCCTTTGTTCCCGGTTTGCCTTAGATCAGAATAGGTTAAAAAAAATGTCTGCATTATGTAAAGAAAAAATTTCTTTCCCTAAGTTTTATAGGAAAATTTTTTTAAAGATTGCCCGCCCCGATTTTGGGGGGAAATTCCTGTTGGGGGCCCGTTGTGCTTCGGCGCCTTTTTTAAAAAAAAGACGCGCAGGCCCGGCACAAACACTTAACCCTCCCCAGGTTGGAAATTTAACAGTAAGAATTTGTCGCATCAATAGTTTTGATGGATTATTTGGAAACAGTAAAATTCCGGGTTATTTCCCTTTAGCCAAAAGGGGCCCCTTTCAGTTTTTTATGCGGGTCCGAATCGAGCATGACTTTTGTGGCATTTTTTTTTTAAACCAAAAAAAAAAAGTTAATTATTTTTAAAAAAAAAGGGGGAATTTTTAGGTGAAGAAGATTTTGATGTTTTTTAGGGGGAGCGAAAATGAGTGAAAAGAAACCCTTTTACACGCACGCTCAACGCTCTCAATGCAGGTTTAATTTTAAAAGAAGTACGGTCGGGGCCTTTTTACAAAGTTTAGGTAAGAACCCCCCGAAAATTTTTAGACCCAAATGATTTTTAATTTGAAGATGGGCCCTTTGGGTTTTTTAAAAAAAGATCAGGGTTTCACCTTTTTCGGGTTACAAATTAAAACCCCCCCCATTTTAAAATTTTTTGCTGTGGGTTTTAATTTTGAAAAAGACTCAGTGTGAAAGATCCAAAAAGCCCCTTTTCATTTTCTAGACCGAAATTAAAGGGGGGAGGCGTTGCCCCACTTCAAAACCCCCTCAAGAACTCCCCCACAGAAAAACCCCCAAAAGCAAAACATGGAACTTAAAGAATTAAATTTAAACCCGCAGGGGGAATTAATAAAAACAATTGAAGCAGAAACCCCGTTTTTTAGAAGAAACAGGTTAAAAACAATTAATTTATTCCCCATTGCCTATGCGAGGAAAAATAAGGGCCCTTATCAGCTTTTAAAAACCTTAAAGGGGAAAATTTTAAAAAACAATTTTGAAAAAATAGGTGCCCAGTGGATATTAAAAAGGAAAAAAAAAACTGTTTAGGCTGATGACGCCAACTTTGGAATTATATTAAAGAAAGAATAGCCCCAAAAATAAAAGATCTTGAACAAGAGAGATCCGCAAGCCCAGAAGTTTTGTTACCCAAACCCAAAACAAAATTTCGAAAATCAAGTGGCAGAATTTAAAAGAAACTTTCCAAAGAATTTTTTTTTGAAGACCCCGGCACTAGCCGAACGAAAAACGAAAACCTGTTTAGAGGCCCCCGGGGTCAATTTAAGCGTTTTTAACAGCCCTTTGGATTTTGGGAATTTGTACCCCTGGTGATGGCTATTACGGCGGCGGTGGAGGTCAAAGTTTTGGCCCCCGTCGCCATGCCCGATAAATATGGGGAAAAAAAACAGCTTGATCATCTTGCCCAATTTTTTTAAAAAAAATTAAACCAGTAAAGGGTTGGACTTTTTTACCGGTTTTTTGGCAGTATTTTCAGGGGCTTTTGTCTACTGCAAGCAAAAAATAGTTTGGGTTTTTTGGCCGGCATTTTTTGGTCATTGTTCTCTTAATTGGTTTGGGGTTTTTTTTTGTAAGATAAAAAACCAAGTAATCCCAGGCCCAAATTTATCCAAAAACAAGGGGCCCGTCTTTTCATTTTCCCTGGTCATGCGAACAGAGTCCGCGAGCTTTGTGAGTCTTCATTTTGGGTTTTTGGGGGGGGGGGTCGGGGATTAGATGACTTATTTTTGGGTGGCTTTTACTTTTGCAATATTCGGCTCAGAATTTTTTGTCGTTTTGGCCCCCAAATTCGTTCATTCCTTTCTATTTAAAAATTTCCTTTTTTTAGTTTATTATTATCCTACCCGGGTCTGAAAGGGCGAAGGCAGCATGTATAAACCAGTGGGCCCCAGCAAAGTTACTTTCGATTTTTGCGTTTGTAAAAAATTTTTGGGATTTTTATTTTCTTGAAGGTAAATCACAATGAAATTTTGCGTCCTCTTTTTGCCCCAAATATTGTTTTTGTGCCCTCAAAGCCCGGGGAAGGAAAAGTTATGCTTGGGTCTTGCCTGTGCTTGCGCCCAGCAAAACCCAAAAAGTAGTACGAATAGGTCGTTTTTTTGTTCTATTCCCGCCCCAGTTGGCCCTTAGAAGTGGCTTTGTAAATGTTGTCCATGCTGTTTTTTGGGTCTTGCTCTATGGACCCAAGGTGAAAAGCTGTTGCGCTTTAGAGAAAGATGTTAAGGAGGATTCCAGTAAATTTAAAAATTTTTTGCCTGCCCCAAAAATTAAGGGGTGCCTAGCCCCTGGTTTAAAAATCCAAAATTTTTTCTAAAGTCCCCTTTTTTGGTGTTAATATTGAATTCGTTAAAAGATCCTTTCAAAAGCCTTCATGGGCTATTATGTTGGGTGATTTTGGGTTAAAAAGGTTTGGTTTATTTGGTAAGGGGGCTCGCAGATTTAGTCCAAAATTGCCCAAAAGGGTTTTAAAAATGAAAATTTTACACTTTTACCTCAAACCCAAAAGGAAACCGGATGATTTAAAATGTTTAGCAAAAACCTCCCACCCCGTTGATGCACAAACCCCCGCAAAGTTTAACCGTTCTGATAAACTGTCGGATGACTTTAAACCCCGCTTTCGCCTGTAGTCTTTTTTTAAAAGGGGGGTTTTAAAATTGCTCTTTATTTGGGTACCCCACCTTTTTTGAAAGCGACAGGGGTCACAGCAATGTCAGGAAATTCAAAGGTTTTTATATTTTTAAGTTTTTAGTGCGGCCCAACCCCAAAGAATATTTTGGGGATCGTAAAATTTGAAGGGATCTTTTTAATTTTTTTTTAAAAAAGGTTTTTTAACAATTTCCCCTCAAGAAACCCCCCTTCGTTTTTAGAACTGCTATTAAAACGAATGCCCGGGAAACCCGAACGGTCGCCTCCATGAAAATTTTTTACAAAAAGTATGGTTTTTTATAAGCAAAGCCAAAAAAAAGAATAATAAGGGTTTTTAAAAGTTAACAAAAAAGGGGGCCAAAATGGCCCCCAAACCCTACCTGATGGTTTTAGGGTTTTGTCATAAAAAAAGCAATGAGTAAAATTTGGGCATTACTCTCAAACTTAAAAAGGGAAATCAAAAACAATGTTAACCCTTTAAGCTTTTAAGAAGGAAAAATTTTTCTTTTTTGATAGAGGCTAAACTAAAAAGTTAGGCTTTTCAACTAGCCCAAAATTTTCCCTCATAGGTTTTTTTGCTGAGCCAGGGGGGGCAAAAATACTTATGAGGGGGGAAAAACCCCTCACTTGCCCTTCATTAAAATTTCTCTATGTTCTTTTGGGTGGCCCGGCACTGTTTAAAAAATTATATGATGGAGGGCCCTAAATGTTTTAAAAGCTCTTCCCTAAAGGGGAAAAAGGGTATTGGTTTTTGAAATTTTTCCCAAACCCTTTTTTTCAGTTTTTAAAAGATTGTTTGTGGGAGGGTGGGTCATTTTATAAAAATCCCCCCCCCCCCCCAAAAAAGGGAAAAATCGTAAAAAAGTGATAACCTGCACATTGTTTTTGGAAAAAAAAATAAAAAGTTGTTCTAAAAAAAAAGTCGCGTGGGCCAGGGAAAAACCCGGGGTTTCATTAGGGGCCTTTTAAGGTGTTTAACCTTAGAAAATTTAAAGACCCTTTCAGACGTTTTCGGACTTTTTAAAAAAAATGGTGAGTAAGACTTTTTTATGGGTTTTTAGTAAAACTAAAAATGGTTTTATTATAAAAGCAAAGAGGTTGACGACAACCCCAAAAATTTCCTAAAAATAGAAAAACTACGCAATCTTGAAGCAAATTTGGTTGGGGCCCCCATGAATATAAAATAGTTCGATAAACCCGACTCAAATTTTGGCCCTTGGGCCAAAATTTGAATGGGAAATAAAAAATTTTAAATTTATAGCCCATTTACTATTTTTTTTCCCTCAAAAAAAATTTCAGAAAACATTCAAATTTTGGCCCTTTAAAACCCGGGAAGTTTATACCGGGGTTAAAAGTCGGAAAGAAATTGAAATAACGCCGTATGGGAAAAAACCCGTCATCCCCAAAAGAAAAGAAAAGTTGTAAAAAAAGCTTCTAAAAAAATTTCAGTTCTTTCCAAACAGGGAATTTTTTAGGACACGTTCCAAAATATTTGGGAAATTTTTTGGGCTTTTTAAAGTTTTGGAGAGGGGTGGGGGGGTTTTGGGCGTTAGTGATGCCCCTTTAAAGGAATTTAAAAATTTGCTGGCCCAAAACTTTTGACGTTTTAAAAAGTTTTTAACCCTTCCATCGTGGTTTTTCACAATGGCGGGGATATTAAGTTATAACAACAAGCAAAAAAAATCACTGTTGACTTAAAAAGAAACAAACTTACGGACCCAAAATTTGGAAATTTAAACTTACACATTTTGGCCCCATAGGGGGTTTTATTAACTGAACAAGTTTTTTACGGGGAGTATGATAAAAATAATAAATGAATTAGATTAAAATCTGTTTTAAAATATGGAAGCAGTTAACCCTTTTTGGACAAAAAAATCCTCATTGGGTCATTGGGTTTGTGGGCAGAATGGTTGTGGAAAAAAAAAATATTTTTCCCCGACTGTTAAAAAACAGTTTACGTTATAATTTTAAAACCTATTTTTGGTTTTTGTCCCCTTAAATGGAAAAAAGATATATAATAGAAGGTTTATATGGGCAAAATGATGGATATATTTAGTTAATCCAGCAAAAAAATTTAGTGAGTTTTAGAACAGTTTTTTTGGGTGTTTGAAAGGGCCCCAGACACTATTTATTATAGATGGGCTGTTCGGCAGAAAAAAGGGACATAGTTAAAAAAGAAAACACTTTGTCGAAAAAGCTTTCGCGGAAAAGGGTGCTTGGATAAGTGTTTTGGGGTTTTATGCCAAAAAATATAACTGGTTTTTTAAAAGGGCTTTAGAGAACAGTTAAAGACTGTATTTTTTATTTCACATGAAAGACAAAGGAACTCCTTTGAAGAATGTTTGCGCGGAAAAAGATGTTATTGAAAAGACAGGGAAAAACACAGGATTTTTAAAACAAAAAATGAAATCTTTAAAAGTTTAGTAAATTTTGTATTGAAAAAAGGTTTTCCCTACGCCCGTACGTTTGTTTGGGAGTAATGTTTTTTTTGGTTATTGAAATCTTGCTTGTTAGGGGAACGTATAAATGCCAATCCCGGGGGGACTTTTGCCCGGGAAAAATTGGTGGAGGGCAAGTGGCCCAGAACAGACATTTCCCTGTTTTTCTAGCGTGTAAGAAAAGAAAAAAATTTCACCAAACCCGTTTCCCGGACTGGGAAATTTTTTAAAAAGCCCCCAAAAAACCCCCCTTGAAATTTTCTTTTGAAAAGGGGTTGGTTGGGGGGAAAAAAAAAACCCGCTGTTCCTTCCCAATGTATTGTTTTGGGAAAAAGTAAATTTGTAGAAAAACTTTTTTGTAAGTTGGGGGTGTTTTAAATTTTGTGTGAGAGTGGTGGGGTATGATTCGTCTGGGGTGTATGTGTTTCATGGTTTTGTGTAAATTTCCTGCATGTGTAAGTGTGTGTGTGTGAATATGTGTGTGGTGTGTGTGTGTGTGTTTTGTGTGTGTGTGTGTGTGGGGGGGTTTTGGGTGTGGTGTGGTGAGGGGAGTGAGGGAGTGAGTGGTGAGGGAGTGTTGTGGTGGTGGGTGGTGTTGTGTGTGTGGGTGTGTGTGTGGTGTGTGTTGGGGTGTGTGTGGGGGTGTGCGGGTGGGGTGCTTGCGCATGCGTGTGTAAAGCGGGTTTTGGGGCATGGTTTTTTGGGATTTTGAGGGGGGTGAGGGGGGGGGGTGTGGTGTGTGTGGGTGTGTTTTGTGTGTTTTGGGGTGTGTGTGTGTGTGTTTTGGGTGTAAAAATGTGTGTGTGTGTGTGTGTGCGTGCATGAAAAGGGTGTGTGTGGTGTGCGTGCATGCATGCATGCGTTTTGTGTATGTTGTCGTGCAGGTGCGTGCATTTCTTTCCCTGCGTTTCATGGGATGCATGCGTGCAATTTCGCACGCGTGCGTTTCATGCGTCTATGGAGGGCAATTTTCCCAGGGAAAAAGTACAACCTCAAAAGTCGTCCAAACCGCGTTTTGTTTAAAACCCGATACTGTGCTTTTTTCTGTTATCTGTAATAGCTGCGGCCCCACAGTGTGGGCCCTTTTTTCCTAAATTTGCATGTCACCCACCCCCTCCCCAATGAAAAGCTTTGGGGGAAAAAAGAACCTTTCCCGAGGGGGCTTCAAAAAAGGCAGTTTTTAAGACTTCTACAGGTACATTGTTTTTAAAAAGTAACCTTCAGAAAAATGCTTTACAGAAAAGGGGCCGGGGGCTGGGATAGATAGATTACTGTTCCTTTTTTCTTTATTTTTTTTTTTTTAAAAAAAAAAAAGAATCCTCTCCCTCCCCCCCTATCCTTTAAAACCTCAAGTTAAACAAAACAAAAAAATTTTGGAAAAGAAACACAGTTTTCAGGGACCACAAAAATTCCCCGTTTAATTTTGCATTAACCTGCATTTGAGAATGAACCATGATTTCAGGGGACCACAACTTTAATGTTCAAAATTAGCCTGTATTAGGCGTGAACCCCAAATCATTTGTGCCCCCACTTTAATCGTTCAAAAATAACCCCGGGTTTTTTGGGAAAAATTTAAACCACAAATAAAATTTTGGCCCCAGCTTTTTAAAAAAACAGCATTAACCCGTATTTTAGGGGTGACCACAAATTTTATTTTGCCGCAAAGCAAATTTCCCCGCATTAACCTGCATATTGAACCACAGATTTCATGTACCACAACTTCTAATCATTCAACATTAACCTGTATTTGGGAGTGAACCACAAATCATATGTGCCACAGCTTCTAATTATCCAGCATTAACCTGTATTTGAGGATGAACCACAAATTTTATGTGCCACAACTTCCAGTTATTCAACATTAACCTATATTTGGGAGTGAACCACAGATTTCATGTACCACAACTTCTAATCATTCAACATTAACCTGTATTTGAGAATGAACCACAAATTTTATGTGCCACAACTTCTAATTATCTAGCTTTAACCTGTATTTGAGAATGAACCACAGATTTCATGTACCACAACTTTGAATCATTCAGGATTAACCTGTAATATCTATATACCAATAGCAGTTCTTTCTTCCCCTTCCCCATCAAATAAATTCTGTGACTTGTGTGTGTGTTTGTGTATGTATGTGTGCGTGTGCGTGCACGCGTGCATGTGCGTGCGAGCATGCGTGCGTGCATGCATGCGTGCGTGCATGCGTGTGTGTGTGTAAGTGTATGTCAATAAGCATTCTTCTTTGTAGGTGCATGGAACTTATTGCAATATTTACCTTCTTCTTAGCTTCATTTATGTTTTCTTTAATCTTTTCTGTATTTGTAAGCGCAAGGGGCTTACGTAAGATTAAGCGCCATAAATAATCATTATTATTATAACTATCCAGATCACATAACACCCCCCCCCCCCCCCCACCCTTTGACTCCTCCCCAAAACAAAACAGCCTCATATCAGACAACACTGACAAACCCAGGCCACTCACTGAACAGAAGCATGTGGAACAACATTTTCCCCAATGATCATCCCCATCACAGTTCCCCCCTAATCCCCAAACCAAACAGCCCCATAGCAGACACAACTCTGACAGACCCCGGCCACTCACTGAACAGAAGGGTGTGAAACAACATTTTCCCCAATGATCATCCCCATCACAGTTCCCCCCTAATCCCCAAACCAAACAGCCCCATAGCAGACACCACTCTGACAGACCCCCGGCCACTCACTGAAGAGAAGGGTGTGGAACAGCAGCTTGCCGACGACCATTCCCACCACAGTGCCCGCCAGCCACAGCACCACCTTCAGCAGGCTCCAGGCATTGGGGGGGTAGCGAGTGCCCACAAAGGCAAAGCAGTTCCCGATGACGGGGATGTTGCACTCCTTGCTGCTGTGGGCCACGGGATCCTCGGCGTAGATGAGGAAGTTGCAGAAGGTCACAAAGTAAGCCAGGAAGAGACGCAGGTATGGGTGCTGGAAGTAGTAGCGGAAATCGCTCTCCATGTAGAGAGAGAACACACTGTCTTTGTCCCCGTCTTTCGGCTCCGTCTTGGCGTCCTCAGGCTTCAGCTGGTCTCGCGTGCCTTCCTTAGAATCCCCGTTCTGCTGGTCTCTGGTGGAGTTGGTGTTGTTGTTGGGGGCGGCAGTAATGGCTCCGTCGTTGGCGCCATCCCCCAGGTCTATTTCCTCCATGTTGGAATCGTTGGCTGTCGCCATTCTGCTGTCAGAACTCCACGCTTGGCTTTGTGAGCCAGACAGTCTTACTTCCCTGCTGGCTTTGGTTGATGGTGAAATTCGGTTGTTGGGGGTTCGTCTCCCAGCATCTCCACGGGAGTTACGTTGATCCACAGGGATTAAGCCCTCCACATGGGTGATGGTGGGTGAACTGCCTTCATCAGAGACCTGCCACATGAAAACAGTCCCCCTAGTGTTACAAGAAAATCAGTGTTATTTCCTGAAAAGCTCTCTGCATGTGTGATTGTGGAAGACGGACCTTATCCACTGGTAATCTGGGACAAGGTGTGTCACCTTCAGAATGGTTAACACATAATAAAAAATACTTTCTGTACTAACAGGTAATAATCTTACTGCTTATATTAACAGACGATCATCATACTTTCTATATTAACCGAAAATAATGATACTCTTATACTAACAGATGATGATGATACTTTCTGTACTAACAGGTAATAACCATATTTTTATACTAACAGATGATAATCATACTTTCTGTACTAACAGGAAATAATGATACTCTTTACACTACAGATGATAATGATACTTTTTACACTTACTCCCTATAAACTATGCAGAGTCTTTCTAAATGTGTGCTGCTCATTAAACCAACATGACTCAAAATTCATGAATTGTTCAAGTTTTCTAGCGTCCACCATAACATTTATCTGGGCTGATACGTGTGACCATTAATTATACAGCACCAGATCTCATGAGGAAAGAAATGTGCTTAGGCAACTCGCACAGATACACACACAATATTTTGATCCTGCTTTGGACAGAGGACAGAAGAACAAGACAACATAGTCGTGAGAAGCAGATTTGAATCAATAAACACTAGTAAAGCACAGCTTGCATGCATACGTGAGGGGCGTGTGTGTGTGTGTGTGTAGGGGGGGGGGGGGGGTTACATGGCAACATGCTCATTACCAGTGTGTTCTGCATTTCTTTTCTGATGTGTGCCAGTGACCGAGTCTATTATAGAAAAGAGAAGGTAAAACTGATTGTTGAATCTTACGACAATATCAAGTTGAAGAAATTTTGCCTACATGGCAAAACATTTGGGGATGTAATGGGTGGCCATCTTCAGATTATTAGCATACTGACGCATGATTTTATTTACAACGAAGTTTTACATCATACAATGATTCATTGCTTTTATATACCATTCTTTTATCATATAACATTTTTTATATCATATCCTCCTCCCCATCCTCTCTCTCTCTCTCTGTTTGATTTCCTTTACCAAGAGAGAGCCAGAGAGAAAAAGAGAGAGAGAATGTGTGGTCTGTGTATATTTTGCCAGCTTGTCTCTCCTGATTTTCTTCTCGTCTCTTCTTCTTTTCATGGGTTCCCCTCCACTGTTCTCTAAAAAAAAAAAAAAAAAAAAAAAAGAAAAAAAATTATGTCTAAAAGGCCAGTCCATCTTGTGACAAGGCCGCAGCACATAAGCTTTTCTTCATGGTTATGCGCTGGTCATCCACTGGGTCCATGTAGTGTTAGTATCAGGGCCGCTCTCTCTTTGTTCCTCAGCTACACATTTCAGGGTTCACCAGGGTGGCACCACTTTGAATCCCGCCATTGAATTAATTAGCTGTAGTGTGTCTTCGAGGAGGATGTTTCGACACACCACCAGTTGGCATATGCGTTGTTTTTGTGACGGCCATGCCACCAGCACACAAATGACCTACTCGCCTCCAAAACAGGGCATAGGATTTTACACTCTCAACAGTTTTTAAGATTTTTGTTCTTTTTTTTCGTACATTCTGCGCATTATTTCTAAAATAATAACATTTTTGTGATGAATGTGTCTATTTCGGTCTTTTAGGTGATACATTGCTTCAGATAATAAAAATGTTGTTTTAAATACCATAATTCCGGGAAGAATCCCGTCGATCACCGGTGATCGAAACTCATGGGAAAGAACTGAAGAGAGTTAGTCTAAGCACAAAATTTTCACAGGTGCATGCATGCATGCACAGAATCTCGGCTAAAAGTCTCATCCAGTGGATGGATAGGAAAGGACTGGAGTCCACAATGACCTTGACCTCACAGAGAAATCCTCTTTCAGGCAGGCTGTCTTGAGCAGGAATGGAACCCTAAACCTTGAAACAACAGTTTGATAACTTACCCACAATGCTCCTGATCAACATATGAGATGCCCAGGACATTCGTATTTCCAGAGGTTATAGTGTCTCTGCTGGGAGGTCTATGTGTTCCAGACGTGCAGAAGAAAGAGAAGGTTAACACCAGTCTGACCTTATGCTTCATAGTGATGCTGTTGTCCTTCCAGATGCTCTTAAAGGCCCACATCTAATCCAGCGAAGTGCCTGCGAGTGCTGTCAGAGAAACTCTGTCTTTGCCGCAGGCTGCTTGTTTATAAACCCCTGCTGCCTGCCTGCTTTATATCATGCAAAGTGCTGTCGCTTGTTCCTGTCACTATGATTTGTGATCATTCATCATCACATCATTCTGCAATAGATAACACAAGTTTCTTTTTTCACTTTGCAATTTCTTGACATTTTCAATCAGTACATTTTGTACCATGGAAAAGTTTTATGCTGTCATTTAAGCTGTGGTGCTGTACACAGCTTTTCCCTTGTTTCTTGTTGCCTGACTGCTACATTCGATTGAGAGACAAATGCAGCATTCACACACACACACACACACACACACACACACACACACACACACACATGCACACATATCAATGCACGCACCAACATGCCCCATAAACACAGAGCATGCACAGCAAAAACTCATGCATGAACGTACGTTAACGCATACACCAAACACATCCCCAACACACACAAAAATGGCGACGTGGTTTGAAAGTCAAGCTAATGCAAAAGTCTACATCTTACTCATAAGTCTACCGCCCACTCATATCACATCTGCACAACGTAATTCTTTGTACAGATAAATGCAAGACACTATACTTCGATCCTAGCACTGCGCATACCATAGCAACAACAAAACATTCTTTTGTTTGTTAGTAAACAGCACATTTCCCAAGACAAATTTCTAAACATCCAGCCACCATGGAGCACAGCGCCCTCTCCGGTCAATGAGCGTGCGGAGACTTACGTCGGAGAAGAATCTGATCAACAGATCCCAGAACAACAGGCACAACACCGCCAAGGAACTCCACAGTTTTTCCAGTGAGGGATTCATCTTTGAACAGGCAGGGTACGCGGCTGCAAGAAGCCAAGCTGTGCGACTCTACTGACCAAAAAAAGCCCAAAAACATTCCGTCGACTAATCGCAGGAGAATGAGACTGACTGCACGACATAGAGATTCGGGCAGCAGGTGGTTGAGGTAGCCTCTCTTTATGGGACAGATGTCGATTTGCTTGGCAGGCAGGAAAAGGTAACCCACGAGGTCGGTGTGAACTTCTTCATTGATCTACATGGGTAAGATGGTGTGTACATGTGTGTGTGTATGTGTGTGTGTGCATATGTGTGTCTGTTTGTATGTGTGTGAGAGAGAGAGAGATAGAACATGTGTGCATGTGTGTGTGTGTGTGTGTGTGTGTGTGTGTGTGTGTGTGTGTGTGTGTGTGTGTGTGTATTCGTACATACTTACATACATGCCTGCATGCCCGTGTGTGTATCAGAGAGAAAGAGCGTGTGCATGTGTGTGTGTGTTTGTGAGTGTGTGTGTGTGTGTTCATGTGCATATCCATGCATGTACGTGTCTGCATGTGCATGCATATATGTGTGTGCATGTGTGTGTGTATGTGTATGTACACGCACACATACATGTGTATGTGTGTGCATGCTTGCGAGCATGTGTGCACGTATGTGTGTATTCCTGTTTATCATGTTTGTCCACACACACACACACACACACACACACACACACACACACACACACACACACACACACATACACACACACACACACGCACGCACACACACACACACGCACACACATATATTTACAGATGTGTTTCAGCTTGTGCACATAAACGCAAGGGTGCATTACAACTGTTGTGCTTTTCCTTTCACTTGATCTGATTATTCTGTGCACCCAGTCACTTTCAATTTACCAGCAGCTGTCACCAACCGTTTGTCAAACATTCCTTCTGACAAACGTATAAAAATGAGTGTGTGTGTGAGTGAGTGTGTGTGTGCATGCGCTTGCATATTTGCATATGCATGCCTGCACACGCATGTGGTAACTCCTAATTGACAAGCTCAGCTATCTAATCCAGCACCAGCTTTTTCTTTTTTTAAAGGCAGCACACAAACAAACGTCATGCATTCAAACCCATCTTCCCACTCCAAGGCACCACCCTTGACCTTGTTCACTCACTGAACAGAAGCTTGCAGTTCTGTTTCAACACGGACAGGTCACCTGGTTCAGTCTCCCCAGGTCCACACCAGCACTTTCCACCCTCTCCCTTATCCAGACCCTACATCATGATTTGCCAACAACAGGTAGACTTCTTTGGACATCAGGTATGGCAAGAAAGCAAAGCAAAAAAAAAAAAAAAAGAAATAAAAATAACAGGTTGTGGGAGAATGGGGGAGCAGCAGGATGGAGTTGCTTTCGTCCTCCAAACTTCATCAGAGCAGGGTGTGGTTGGGGGGGGTGGGGGGTGGGAGGGAGGGGAGGTTACTTCGGACCTGTTTTAACACACTCAAACAGAAAAAGAAGAAAGAAAAAAAAAGAAAGAAAAAAGATTGAAGGGGCAAACACACTGAATGCCTGATAGCTATCCTGAACTAACCCCTTGACGTACAGTGGAAAGTCTGGAAGACAGCAATAAAGGACAATTAGCTGACCCATCCACTTGCTGCGGGGGGGGGGGGGGGGGGGGGGGGGGGTCCAGGGACCCCTTAAGGCCCCTGGTGGGGTGCAGGAGCAATGCCCTGCTGGGAGGGGGGGTGTTGAAGGGCGAAGCCTCACAGACGTTGATGAAAACTTGACATTTTGATACGTCTGAGTGTGACTTGGAAAAAAAAATCGCCAAAACACCAATACAGAAATCCATATAATACGGAACTACTCCCACCCATGCATCCAGCGTTTTCTACTGCAATGACTACAGCCCCGTCCACCTCACCAGGCTGTGCAGAGATTGTCCCCACACACCATAACATCCAGTGTTTTCTACTGCAATGATCGCAGCCCAGTCCACCACACCAGGCTGTGCAGAGGTTGTCCCCACACACCATAACATCCAGTGTTTTCAACTGCAATGACTACAGCCCCATCCACCACACCAGGCTGTGCAGAGGTTGTCCCCATGCACAATGGACAAAGCACGGAACCCTGCTAGGTCATGAAATCATATACTTGTACAATTACCTACAAAACACACAACTCACGACACACATTTGAACTACTGACATCCTTCAGGTTGATAAGACCTGGCCGAAACCAATGCATAGCCATGCCACTTCATTCACCCCCCCCCCCCCCCTTAGTTTGAAACACAAACAAATCAAAATATAAATAAACAAAATATTAAAACAGAGGAATTAAAATCAACTGAGGAGACGAGATAAGAGCAAGCATAGGACACAAAGTGTCAGGTGCCTTTTGACTCTAAAGTCTTTTTTCAAACATTTAACAATACAGACATTGAAAAAAAACATAAAAAGAACATTGAAACTTATCTGTTGCATGTGGCCGGCAATTACATTTATACAATCAATGCCCTCCCCCCCCCCCCCCAAAACAACGTGCCTGAATGACTGACCGGTCATCAATGAACTCCCTGTTGACCAGCCTACTAAAAACACACTTCATTGCAAGCGTTGTTTGTTTTCTTTTATTTGGCTGGTTGTTTCGATTGTTTTTTTTTGTAACATTTTTTTTTCTTTTTCCTTTTTTTTCTCTTTCTCGATATTTTAGTGGTGGGGGGTGGGTGTAGAGAAGGGTGAGAGGTTCAAGCTGGGTGACTGCTCTGTTGGATGCGGTACGAGTGTTCAGTTGCAGCATGCCTTTCCAATACTGCGGTTTAACCCTGCTCATCTGATGTACAGTCTGTTATGTAAACTGTTGACTGTAAATGCTTTGAGTATTTACTTGACATGGTGTATAACTATTCTTGGGGACAAAATGGCATTTTTGATAATAACAATATGATCTGCGTCAGTCTATGCAGCTATCATTGCAGCTTTAGTGTTATTTGTTCATAGGTATGGTAAGGTAATGTTGCTTATAGCCCAGCCAACTTGTTCATGGGGTTAGTAAGATAAGATAATGTTGCTTATAGCCCAGCCGACCGCAAAGGGCCATCAGGGCTGTGTTCATGGGGTTGAAAGATCAAACAATATATGATACTTACACACACACACGCACACACACACACACACACACACACACACACACACACACACACACACACACACACACACACACCACACCACACACACACACACAACACACACACACACACACACACACACACACACACACACAAACACACACACACACACACACACACCACACACACACACACACACACACACACACACACATATACACACACACAGGCCACACCTGATCCCCCCCCCCCCCCCTTTCCTCCCCCACACACACACCATGTATCCTTCCAATCGGACTAACCAAACCTAATACAGTCCCACCCAGTCCCCACCACATCGCCCCTAACTGTGAAAGCCAGTGAGTCACTTCGCCTGGACAGCTCACCCCACAACACAACCCACTGGCCAGGCCAAAGGCAAACACGATCAGCTCCCCGACCCTACATCACCCAGGACACTAGAAGACAAAGCCTCAGCCACCTCTTCCCCCACCACGCTGTATGGAAACGAGGGGTCGGGCGCTCTTTATGGACTGCATATGCATATCACACATTATTGTGATGACATTACTGACCAAATTTTCCTAGGAAACATGGACTTTACTCAGAACAACAGGATACTGAGTTCTCCCTCCTTCCCCTCTCTCTCTCTCTCTCTCTCTCTCTCTCTCTCTCTCTCTCTCTCTCTCTCTCTCTCTCTCTCTCTCTTTCTCTCTCTCAACCTGACTTTCTTTTCTTTTCATAGCTATATTATAATCTTCGGTGAGAAAAATGGATGGTGTATTTTACAAATCTCATATTACAATTTCTGCCTTTTCGTACATTTTCAGTTTCAGAACCAAGCAAGCTACAGAAATCATGCTCAAGCAAACTGAACAAAGAAAGCAGTATTTCAAAAAGAAAATATGTACACCTACTTACCAATTTCAAAAAATCCAACAACTGAACATTTCATTCCTTAACAACATGCAGAAGAAAGAAACCACTACCTTAAAGAAAAGAAAAAGAAAAAGAAAAAAAAAGATCTACACGTTGACTTTAAACAGAACCCATGCAACACAAAAAAAGCACAATATGTGAAGAAAAAAAAAATTGATCATGATATCTCTACCTGTTGACTTTATGCAAACATCCACTGCAAGTCCCTGAAACAAATGCAGTGTCATAATTACATTTAATAATCAATGTCATTACGCAGTGGAACTTCTTAAAAATAATCTTTAAACAAAATCCCAAACTGGACCTTGAACTGGGGGTAGATTTCACTGGCAGGTAAAACTAATAGGCCTACAGACACAAGCTACAACAACAACAACAACAACAACAACAACAAACACACAAACAAACAAACAAACAAACAATCAAAAATTTAAAAAAGCAAAAAATTACAAAAAAAAGAAGAAATCTTGGAAGACAGGGGACTGTACTGGAAGACAAATCTAGTATATGCAAAAGCAAAAAAACAGGGGGAAAAAGAGGAAGAAAAATCAAAACACTTCTTTCAAGGTAAGAAGTCTTTATTGAGAGCAGAAAGTAGCAGCAACAAAGACCAAAAGATGACAGAAAAACAAGACTTTCCAGGGAAGGAGTTTTTATTAGGCATTAAAACCAGTATAAAGACAAAAAACAAAGCAAACGACAACAAAAAATCACAGAAAAACATTTTTTTTTTTTAAGGGAATAAGGGAAAATGGGAGGAATTCTTCTCTGGGAGGGTAGACCTAACACAAAGACAAAAAAGTCACATGAAAAACAAGCCTCTAAAGGGTGAGAGTCTTTGTTAAATGGTAAACTTAGTGCAAAGACAAAAATGTCACAGAAAAACAAATCACTGAAGACTGGGAAGCTAAACTGGGAGCTAAACATAGTACAAAGACAAAAATCTCACCGGGGGAAGGAAGGGGGGAGTCTCTGAAGATACACAAAAATATCAGAAGAAAAACAAGTCTTTAAAAATAGAGAGCTTTTATTTGGGCATAAACCTAGTACAAAGATAAAAAAAAATGTCATATGAAAATGAACCTTTAGGGAAAAGAGTTCTTTGGACAATCTTGCATGGGACAGTTTACCATAAGAACCTGTAAGAACACCTGATGATCATCTCAGTATAGAAAAAAAAATAAATAAAGTTCAGCCACATTGGATCGCATCATATATTACACCAAAAATTCTTGATGAAAACATGTTATTCAATTTGCCTTTTTTTTTCCAATACTGCAGTTGTTAACGGTGAGCAAATGTAAAAACAAACACAGGCATGTATTCTCACCTCAATCGATCACAGATCAAGCATATTTGGATATGAGTACATCACACCAGTCCTTTATGTCTGTCTGATTATAATTAGTACCAAATCGCAGAACATGTTACCATATAATGTATTGACTATTATAATCCTCATGCTTTACACAATACAGGATGCACCATGCACCATGATGGAGGAAGGGGTGAAGAGGAATGGACATCGCAAAACTGAGACAAAAAGAAGAGTGTGAGAGAGAACTCAGAGCTCAGAAAACCTTTAGTCAATCAAGGATTTAGATTCTAGGCACAGCCTGTTCTTTCAATCTGTCTTTGCTAAAGCTAAATTATGCAATGGCAGTTTATAAAAGAGAGAGAGAGAGAGAGAGAGAGAGAGAAGAGGAGAGAGAGAGAGAGAGAGAGAGAGAGAGAGAAGAGAGAGAGAGAGAGAGAGAAATTCTAAAATGGAGAGAGAAAAAAAATAATAGGCACACAGGACTATGGAGTATATGATTCACACACGCATAGTACGCAGACTTGGGGGGGGGAGGGGGGGGAAACAGCAGCTTATAAACACAATCATTAAGGTATCAATGCAAACAACAACAACAACAAGGAGGGGGTGATGACAGGGAAGATGGGTGTGTGTTGGGGAGGGGGGGGGGGGGGGGGGGGAGGAGTGATGGGAGAAGGAAAAGAAGAAAAACAAGAGACAGAAAAGCCCACACTTTCACACATGCACGCACGCAGGCACACACACACGCACACACACACACACACACATCTCTGTAAATCGGTTAGATCAATACTGACTCTATGATGATGTTTGCTGTATGTTTTGTGATCGTTGGTGGAGTTCACGACCCGGATGGCGATGATGATAATAATGACAAGAGAAACACAGAGAAAGACAGACAGGCAGACAGACTGAAAAACAAGACAGAGACACAGACACAAGACACAAGAGAGGGCAGGAGAGGGCAGAAGAGAGATGAGGAGAGAAGAAGACACACGAAAGCAGACAGACACAGCCAGAAAGACAGACTGGGACAAACACATACAGAGACAGAAACAAAGACAATGATGGTGAGATTTACATCCTAATTGACAAGCAGCTGTTCCCTGACTCCTCCAGGCTGCAGAGGTTCACCCTAAACAGACAGACCATGAGAGAGAAACAGGTAAAGTAGGCTGGAAGTCAGTCTGCCCCACCCCACCCCCCACCCCCCCCCCCCCCCCCCCCCCCCCCCCCCCCCCCCCCCCCCCCCCCCCCCCCCCCCCCCCCCCCCCCCCCCCCCCCCCCCCCCCGCCCCCATTGTTAAGAATGTTTATGGTTTACTGTTGAGTGTTACTGTTCCAGAGTGAATGTAAAGAAAAAAACAAAACTCTGTCAACATTCATGCAATGAGCACGCACGTGCATTCGCATGCGTGCATTCGCATGCGTGCATTCGCATGTGCGCACGCCAGCACACACACACACAAACACACACACACACACACACACACACACACACACACACACACACACACACAGAGTCATATAGCAATTTTTCTATTCATTTGTCTAACATCACTCCTGGTAAATTAAACTGAAGAACAACAACAACACACACGTACATGCAAACACACACATGTTCTCTCTCTCACTTCCCTCCCTCACACGAGCACAACACACACACACACACACCACACACACACACACACACACCCCATGTAAAGAGAAGTGGCGGGTCTGTGCACTTGTCAGGACAACACGCCTACCTTTACACAAATCGGCCAGACTTCAAAATAGGATGATTCCATTATGTCACAATTTCTATCCTGTGCTTTGCCTCCTGCCCCCCCCCCCCCCCCCCCTCCTCTCCGCCCCCCCCCCCCCCCCCCCCCACCCCCCACTTACAGAAGACTGACCGATGACAGTCTGCTTCCGTTACTAGGTACGAGAATGATGACTTCCCTTACCTCTCTAAGGTTTCCTAAGTTACAGCCACTGGGTGTAAGGTGAAGTTAGTTAAATGATTGCATGCCGACAATGCTTATGAAAAAATAGTTTGTTATATGCACGAGTAAAACATAGGTGACAGCAGAGCACTCCTGAACTTTCCATTAACACTGCATAGGACAGGGCATGAACCACACAGTATAACAGGGTGTCTTGTCATGAACCACACAGTGTGACAGGGTGTCTTGTCATGAACCACACAGTGTAACAGGGTTTCTTGTCATGAACCACACGTGTGACAGGGTGTCTTGTCATGAACCACACAGTGTAACAGGGTTTCTTGTCATGAACCACACAGTGTGACAAGGTGTCTTGTCATGAACCACACAGTGTACAGGGTTTCTTGTCATGAACCACACAGTGTAACAGGGTTTCTTGTCATGAACCACACAGTAAACTGGTTTCTTGTCATGAACCACACAGTGTGACAGGGTGTCTTGTCATGAACCACACAGTGTAACAGGGTGTCTTGTCATAACCACACAGTGTGACAGGGTTTCTTGTCATGAACCACACAGTGTGACAGGGTTTCTTGTCATGAACCACACAGTGTAACAGGGTTTCTTGCCATGAACCACACAGTGTAACAGGGTTTCTTGTCATGAACCACCAAATAATAACTGGGTTCTTGTCATGAACCACACAGTGTGACAGGGTGTCTTGTCATGAACCACACAGTGTAACAGGGTGTCTTGTCATGAACCACACAGTGTGACAGGGTTTCTTGTCATGAACCACACAGTGTGACAGGGTTTCTTGTCATGAACCACACAGTGTGACAGGGTGTCTTGTCATGAACCACACAGTGTAACAGGGTGTCTTGTCATGAACCACACAGTGTGACAGGGTTTCTTGTCATGAACCACACAGTGTAACAGGGTGTCTTGTCATGAACCACATAGTGTGACAGGGTGTCTTGTCATGAACCACACAGTGTAACAGGGTGTCTTGTCATGAACCACACAGTGTGACAGGGTTTCTTGTCATGAACCACACAGTGTGACAGGGTGTCTTGTCATGAACCACACAGTGTGACAGGGTGTCTTGTCAGAACCACACAGTGTAACAGGGTGTCTTGTCATGAACCACACCAGTGTAACACGGTTTCTTGTCATGAACCACACAGTGTACAGGGTGTCTTGTCATGAACCACACAGTGTAACAGGGTGTCTGTCATGAACCACACAGTGTGACAGGGTGTCTTGTCATGAACAACACAGTGTAACAGGGTGTCTTGTCATGAACCACACAGTGTAACAGGGTTTCTCGCCATGAACCACACAGTATAACAGGGTTTCTTGTCATGAACCACACAGTATAACAGTGTTTCTCGCCATGAACCACACAGTATAACAGGGTTTCTCGCCATGAACCACACAGTATAACAGGGTTTCTCGCCATGAACCACACAGTATAACAGGGTTTCTCGCCATGAACCACACATTATATAACAGGGTTTCTTGTCATGAACCACACAGTATATACTGGGTTTCTACCATGAACCACACAGTATAACTGGGTTTCTCGCCATGAACCACACAGTATAACAGGGTTTCTTGTCATGAACCAACAGTTAACAGGGTGTCTTGTCATGAACCACACAGTTAACAGGGTTTCTTGTCATGAACCACACAGTTAACAGGGTTTCTTGTCATGAACCACACAGTATAACAGGGTTTCTTGTCATGAACCACACAGTAACAGGGTTTCTGTCATGAACCACACAGTATAACAGGGTTGTCTTGTCATGAACCACACAGTATAACAGGGTTTCTTGTCATGAACACACAGTATAACAGGGTGTCTTGTCATGAACCACACAGTGTAACAGGGTTTCTGTCATGAACCACACAGATTAACTGGGTTTCTTGTCATGAACCACACAGTATAACAGGGTTCTTGTCATGAACCACACAGTATAACGGGTTTCTGTCATGAACCACACAGTTAACAGGGTTTCTTGTCATGAACCACACAGTATAACAGGGTTTCTTGTCATGAACCACACAGTATAACAGGGTTTCTTGTCATGAACCACACAGTTAACAGGGTTTCTTGTCATGAACCACACAGTATAACAGGGTTTCTTGTCATGAACACACACAGTATAACAGGGTTTCTGTCATGAACCACACAGTATAACAGGGTTTCTTGTCATGAACCACACAGTATAACAGGGTTTCTAGTCATGAACCACACAGTATAACAGGGTTTCTTGTCATGAACCACACAGTATAACAGGGTTTCTTGTCATGAACCACACAGTATAACAGGGTTTCTTGTCATGAACCACACAGTATAACAGGGTGTCTGTCATGAACCACACAGTATAACAGGGTTTCTTGTCATGAACCACACAGTATAACAGGGTTTCTTGTCATGAACCACACAGTATAACAGGGTTTCTTGTCATGAACCACACAGTATAACAGGGTTCTTGTCATGAACCACACAGTATAAAGGGTGTCTTGTCATGAACCACACAGTATAACAGGGTTTCTAGTCATGAACCACACAGTATAACAGGGTTCTTGTCATGAACCACACAGTATAACAGGGTTTCTAGTCATGAACCACACAGTATAACAGGGTGTCTTGTCATGAACCACACAGTATAACAGGGTTTCTTGTCATGAACCACACAGTATAACAGGGTTTCTTGTCATGAACCACACAGTTAACAGGGTGTCTTGCATGAACCACACAGTATACAGGGTTTCTTGTCATGAACCACACAGTATAACAGGGTTTCTTGTCATGAACCACACAGTTAACGGGTGTCTTGTCATGAACCACACAGTATAACAGGGTTTCTTGTCATGAACCACACAGTATTACAGGTTTCTTGTCATGACCACACAGTATAACAGGGTTTCTTGTCATGAACCACACAGTGTAACGGGTTTCTGTCATGAACCACACAGTATAACAGGGTTTCTTGTCATGAACCACACAGTTAACAGGGTTTCTTGTCATGAACCACACAGTATAACAGGGTTTCTTGTCATGAACCACACAGTTAACAGGGTGTCTTGTCATGAACCACACAGTGTAACAGGGTTTCTTGTCATGAACCACACAGTTAACAGGGTTTCTTGTCATGACCACACAGGTTAACAGGGTTTCTTGTCATGAACCACACAGTATAACAGGGTTTCTTGTCATGAACCACCAGTATAACAGGGTTGTCTTGTCATGAACCACACAGTGTACAGGGTTTCTTGTCATGAACCACACAGTACAGGGTTTCTTGTCATGAACCACACAGTTAACAGGGTTTCTTGTCATGACCACACAGTATAACAGGGTTTCTTGTCATGAACCACACAGTATAACAGGGTTTCTTTCATGAACCACACAGTATAACAGGGTTTCTTGCATGAACCACACAGTATAACGGGTTTTGTCATGAACCACACAGTATAACTGGGTTTCTTGTCATGAACCACACAGTATACAGGGTTTCTTGTCATGAACCACACAGTATAACGGGTTTCTGTCATGAACCACACGTTAACGGGTTTCTTCTGAACCACACGTTAACGGGTTTTTGTCATGAACCACACGTTACAGGTTTCTACAAGCTTGTACTTGTCATAACACAGTATAACAGGGTTTTTGCATGAACCACACGTATAACGGTTTCTGTCAGAACCACACAGTATAACAGGGTTTCTTTGAACCACCAGTATAACAGGTTTCTTGTCATGAACCACAAGTATAACAGGGTTTTTTATGAACCACACAGTATAACAGGGTGTCTCGTCTGAACCACCAGTATAAGGGTTTTAGTACATGAAACCAGTATAAACAGGGTTTCTTCTCATGAACCACACAGTATAACAGGGTTTTTTGTCATGAACCACACAGTATACAGGGTTTCTTGTCATGAACCACACGTATAACTGGGTTTCTGTCATTAACCACACAGTATAACAGGGTTCTTCTCATGAACCACACAAACATTAACAGGGTTTTTTGTCATGAACCACACAGTATACAGGGTTTCTTGTCATGAACCACATAGTATAACAGGGTTCTTGTCATGAACCACACAGTATGACGGGATTTCTAGTCAGAAACCACACAGTATAACTGGGTTTCTTGTCATGAACCACACAGTCTAACAGGGTTTCTTGTCATGAACCACACAGTTAACAGGGTTTCTAGTCATGAACTACACAGTTAACAGGGTTTCTAGTCATGAACACACAGTGTAACAGGGTGTCTTGTCATGAACCACACAGTATAACAGGGTTTCTCGCCATGAACCCACAGTATAACAGGGTTTCTTGTCATGAACCACACAGTATATCAGGGTTTCTTGTCATGAGCCCCACAGTTAACAGGGTTTCTTGTCATGAACCACACAGTATAACAGGGTTTCTTGCCATGAACCACACAGTATACGGGATTTTCTAGTCATGAACCACACAGTATAACTGGGTTTCTTGTCATGACCACACAGTTCTAACAGGGTTTCTTGTCATGAACCACACAGTATAACAGGGTTTCTAGTCATGAACTACACAGTATAACAGGGTTTCTAGTCATGAACCACACAGTATACAGCGTTTCTCGCCATGAACCACACAGTATAACAGGGTTTCTCGCCATGAACCACACAGTATAACAGGCTTTCTTGTCA
>CM031616.1:55892661-55895161 GCA_018398815.1 Conus ventricosus
TCTAGCACTGTTTGAGGGCAGAAGCCTTCGCTAGCTCATTGTTTGTAGTAACAAATAGAGTTCCATTTTCACTTGCAAAAAGTCATATCCTTTATCTCATTGAATTATAAAGTTTATGTTGGTGTGACAGACTTTTTGATATCCACCACAATGATACACATCAACTGCTTTAAGCCATTTGTTTGCAATCTGGCACTGCAGGAGAATACTATTCCAGCTCTTTAATGTCTATTGAATTTTTTTTTTAATTACATATGTCTTAGCAGTGAATGGTGTTTATTTTTCATCATATTTCTGTTTTTTTCATTTCATTTATCTTTGTGTGTACTTTGTATTTATTTTGAACTGTCTCATTTACATCTTGTTACTATTTTCTGTCAGTGACAGACAGCTGAATAGTGAAATATTTAATCAGAACATCAATATTTCACTTTATGTTAAAAAATAGTTTTTCCATTCTCAAAACATAAAGCCATACAGCCAATCTGACAAAGCGCACATGTCCAGCGATTGTCCAGTGCCCACAGGGACCAACACACTGACTCGACCATGGGCGCACCACTCTGCTTCTCAATGTCTTAACAATTCATGCAGCTCAGTGCTGTGACAGAGAACGGTTTCAGCCGCTGACCAGCACATTGATACATTGAAAGCAGACACAAAAAAAGAGCTCCTCTTGAAGTAACATGGTCACTGTCCAGCTGGCGACTGGGCGTTCACCATGCATCTTCATTGGCTTGAGGTGGTGCCACTAAGACTGCTGCTCTCAACACACACACGCATGCACGCATGCACGCACGCACGCACACACACACACACACGCTCACACACACACACACACACACACACACACACACACACACACACACACACACAACACACACACACACACACACACACACATTTGGAAACACACACACACACACACAACACACACACACACACACACACACATGTACACACACACACACACACACACACACACACACACACACACACACACACACATACAAACACATGCACATATGGATAGATACTGGTGCCACTATCACTGCTGCTCTAAACACACACACACACACACACACACACACACACACACACACACCACACACACACACACACATTATACACACATTTTTGTGTAATCGATAACACACACTTACTCACTCACAGTCACACATAGATACATACATGCACACACACACACACACACACACACACACACACACACACACACACACACATGGACACACACACACACACACACACACACACACACACACACACACACACACACACACACACACACACACACTCACACACACACACACACATACAAACACATGCACATATGGACAGATAGACACAAACACAACACATGCATACTAATACACATCATCTCCCTCTTTCTCTTCCTCTGGGCGTTAGCAGCACTCCAAGCTTGCCCATATACCCTGTACCCGACATGTCTACACAGCTGTGCAGATGTGTCAGGTACAAGGTATTATCATATGGGCAAGCTTGGAACATCCTTTTGTGGAGATGTCTCCCAATTTGTTCTGTGTGCTCTCTCCTAGTCATTTCTGCTATGTGAGTGGGTGTGATAGGCAACATTCTTCTGGAGCTATGGGCGTGAGTTTATTTCATCAAGGCAGAGAAGAGTTACCTTACTTTGTTCTTTAATGACTGTTTACTGTTCCCCCGCGCCTCATTTGAGATTTTCTCCTTTCAAACCAATCAAACCGATGTTTCCTGTATTTGCTACTGTTTGTCAGTGTGTTTGTTGGACTCTTTCCACGATCGAAAGGGTTGTGCTAGTCTTGAGTAAACGCTGACGTGTGTTTGTTCATTTCTCCAGTCGTTGTTGCTGTGTAGACGTGTCTGGGTATGTGGGCACGCTTGAAATATCCTCCCCCCCCCCCCCCCCCCCTCCCCCCCATGACTACCGTGAGAGAGCAACATGTCCCTAAAAGCTTTCGCTATGAGGATGTAAAACTCAACTTGTACTATCTTTTTTTGTGTGTGTGTGCAGGTGTCTGCTTGTTTGTCCTGTGTGCTCTCTCTTGTTATTTCTGCGAGACGATTGAGTTGTCGCAATCAGCATTCCTTTGGACTTGGAGTTATGGGCATCTGTTTATTTCATCAAGGAAGCAAGAGTTACCCTACTTGTTCTTTGATTAATTACACACACCCTTTAAAACATCAGACAGGTGGTTAAATTAAGGCGCTCTCTTCATCAGCAAGAAGGGAAAGCTTTGCTGCCCAGTTATTTTGCAAGCGTACACTAATTTCTGCCCAGCTTTTCCTCCCTTTCATGTGCCTGTTCCTTAGCCCTCACCCCCTCCTGTCTTCACTCCCTCACCCCCTCCCTTCTTCACTCCCCACTCCCATCCTCACCCTTCCAACGTTTCCCCATCCATGCCCCCTTTCAATGACAAATAATTGTTTCCACAATGAAACAGTTGCCTTGTAGTCCCAGTCAACGGAAGCATGTAACACC
>CM031616.1:55897661-55909609 GCA_018398815.1 Conus ventricosus
AACTGGAAGTTGTGGTACATAGAATATGTGGTTCATTCCCGCTCATACACATGCATAAACACGCGCGCACACACACACACACACACACACACACACACACACACACACACACACCACACACACATACACGAAGACACACACACACAGAGGCACCCATGCATACATTCACATGCATGTGTACTCACACACGTGTGCACACACACACACACACACACACACACACACACACACACACACACACACACACAAAGGCACCCTCCCGAGCGCACACACAAAAACACACACATAAGCATGTACAATCCGTGTTTACACACACACACACACACACACACACACACACACACACACACACACACACAGCTATAGAACTTGTGTAGAGTTTGGTAACTGAAGGAAAGGCTAACACATAAAACAGACTTTGTAGTCCTAACAGCTGGCTTTGTGTGACATCATGAACAACCAAATGCCAGACTGACATGGACCCATGTGTATTCACGACTAAACCAAAGAGCCAGACCCTCACCCTAATCTATCCCTAAATATTCACAAACATCAGCCTCAACAGACATTTGAGATCTTGATCGTATTTTCACAGTTATCCTCTTAAAACTGCCAGGAACCCACATGAGCCAGGAAATGTTCAATGGATGTCTGCAGAAATTGTACATCGCCCTATTTGAAAATATTTCAAAATTGTGCACTGAACTACCAACACACACATGCATGCACGCGCGTGCACACACACACACACACACACACTTCAATACAGCATATTCACACAGAGCTCAAACAAAAACTTAGGATTTCTGATTTCTAAGCTGTATTTCTCTCTCTCTCTCTCTCTCTCTCTCTCTCTCTCTCTCTCTCTCACACACACACACACACACACACACACACACACACACACACACACACACACACACACATACACATTTCAATAAGATAATTCACACAGAGGTAAGATACAACTTAAATCTCCAATTTCTACACTGTATTTTGTAGGAAAACAATTTCAACAGTTGCAAATTCTGTTTAAAGATGAAATTTACATTCATGCTTTTCTACCATTATATATGTGTCTGTCACTGTGTGTGTGTGTGTGTGTGTGTGTGTGTGTGTGTGTGTGTGTGTGTGTGTGTGTGTGTACTTGTTGTGCAAGACAGGCGTTCAATCATTCAACACCTATTTTGTGCCAAATTGGATGAAGATAAGTGATTGCTTGTTCATTTTCGTTGTCGTGACTGTTTTGTATCTTCCCTGAAGAAGACCTGTGAGGTCAAAACATGTCGTGTTTCGTCTTGTGATTCATTTGTCCACATTGTTTTGGTGGTGCTTTATCAATATTTTTCAAATTTGTCTTGATTTCCACCTGCAGTTGCCTTACTTTGCATCTAGATCAAACATAAATTTAGTACAAAGCACCATTGAATGCATTACAAAAGAATCTACTGTTGAGTCAAAGTTCTTCCAGTGTGTGTGTGTGTGTGTGTGTGTGTGTGTGTGTGTGTTATCCTGCACTCAGAGCTTTATCAGTATCCAGGATGCAGCCTATGTCTCACGTCATCCATCTCCACTGGCCTGCGGAGCCTCATAAGAGAAGTTATTTGGCATGGTTTGGGACATGGAACTTCTAACCTCTAGGAGACATGTTCAGTTTCTGGACTGGCTGGAAGTTAGCTAGATTAAATACATCAAATTTCACAATTGCACTCTGCTATTTGAACATCAAGGGGAAAAAAAGTCTACCTGTTAAATGTGAATACTTGTATTGCCCCTTTCCACACACACACACACACACACACACAACACACACGCACACACGCACGCACACACGCACACACACACACACTCACACACACTGAGACACACACTGAGACACACACACACACTGAGACACGCACACACACACACACACACACACACACACACACACACACACACTGAGAGACACACACACACGGATAGAGAGACAGACAGACAACAGTCAGACTGAGACAGACAGATGAGTCTGCAGACTCAGCCAGTCAAAGTTTAGGATTATACAAATTCAAGGTAAAAACTAAAGGAGCTGTACTATTTGTATTTCTGATTTGTGAACAATGTGAACAATCAAGTATCGCACTCAATCTGAACTGGTTCACGGAGTAAATTACTCACAAGTTTGGCTGCTGTTGCCTTTCTCTGATCTTTTACTTCCTGTTGACGACTGCTCTGTTCTGACTTGGCATCATCGGTTCCTTGCGTCATCTCCAACGCACTTTGATTCAGCCAATCAGTCAAATGTGACGTCTTTAGCGCCGTTGTCAACATGGGAAGTGTAAAGTTTGTACAAGGCAACCATTTGCCATGATCTTGACCAGACGACCATGGAAGGGAGGTCAGTCTTGCTCTCACTGGAATCCGGTGACACAGCCGATGCTGACTGCCCCTGCCAAGCTGTTCCCCAGACATCATGGGCTAGACCCCACCCTACACACCCCACCCCCTCTTCCCATCGACTCGGAGAGTTTGGCTGCGTGGTATGTTTCAAACTACCCCTCTTCCACACAGTCTGTTCAAGCTTATGCAATATAGAATGTTTACACAACAAAATTAATCGAAAAGTGGCGCTGGTGTGAACAGATCAGTGATCGGCCTGTTGCAGCCGGACAAAATCAACGCCTTGCTTTGCTTCTGCTTTGGTGTTCTAACGCTTAGTAAACGTTTTTGTGAGTTCAGTTTGTGGGCAGTTTGTGTTTGTGTTCAGTTTGTGAGACATCGGTTGTCAAAACCGATGTCTCTGTTGATAATTGTTGGTTCCGTTAGTATCAGCTAAGGATCTTATAGACAATAACATCAGCCCTTTCTGGGTGGGTCTAAGTTTTCAAACAGTGTTAACAACAGATAAAGAGCCTACACCGTCTTGCGCAACGCTCACATGCTGAATTTCGCAAGTTGAACTTTCCATGCTATGACGTCATTCAGAGAGAGGGAGAGAGAGAAACAGAGAGAAAGAGTAGTCTCTCCCTCTCCCTTCTTCATGTGTGTGTGTGTGTGTGTGTGTGTGTGTGTGTGTGTGTGTGTGTGGAGAGAGAGAGAGAGAGAGAGAGAGAGAGAGAGAGAGAGAGAGAGACAGACAGACAGACAGACAGAGACAGACAGACAGACAGAGACAGACAGACAGACAGACAGACAAACAGACAGACATACAGACAGAGGTGGGGAGGGGGATAGAAGATTAGATCGGACATCATTGAATTTGCCGCGATCTTGACCCTTCTCTAAGAGAGGAGAGAGAGAGAGAGAGAGAGAGAGAGAGAGAGAGAGAGAGAGAGAGAAGAGAGAGAGAGAGAGAGAGAGACGCTTCCATCACCTGGTCACACCTTGAAGTGGAAAACTCCCTCTTCTCTCCCTCCCGCCCCCCGCCCCCCTCCTCCACTCGCCTGCCCCTCCCCTTTCCCTTTGACGTGCACGCGTGAAGCACCGAGGAGAACACAAGAGAAGCAGATGATGAAGGGAGGTGAGAGAGAGAGAGAGAGAGAGAGAGAGAGAGAGAGAGAGGGGGGGGGGGGACGAGATGACTCGCAGTAAATCTCATCAAGTCGGTGTGTTTTTTTCTGTGTTCAGTTTGCAAGCTTTCCTTTTTTCCTGCTGTTCCACTTTTAGTATCATGAGCACACGGTTTCTTTTTTTACTTTTTTTTTTTTTTTTTTTTTTTTTTAGAAGATAACCATATGTTAGCACTGTCTATGAGGCGCGTCTGTGTGTGTGTGTGTGTGTGCGTGCGTGCGTGCGTGCGTGTGTGTGTGTGTGTGTGTGTGTGTGTGTGTGTGTGTGTGTGTGGGGTGTGTGTGTGTGTGTGTGTGTGTGTGTGCGTGCGTACGTGTGTGTGTGTGTGTGGGTGGGTGGGTGCGCGCGCGTGTTGTGCATTTTGTCTCTCTCAAAGTATCTGTCTCTGACTGACTGTATACCCTCTCTCTCTCTCTTCTCTGTATGTGTGTGTGTGTGTGTGTGTGTGTGTGTGTGTGTGTGTGTGTGTGTGTGTTGTTGTATGAACGCTTGGTTATGTGAATGGGTCTAAAGCAGATCAAGGGAAAGAACCCAGCATCCCTTGTTGAGATGGATAGGAGTCGGGAAGGAATGTAAGAGAGCTACATCCGGGTCTTGGAATAAAGATGTCTTCACTGTTACACTGAGTGTTCTAGTGTGCCTTGCGGGGTCGCATGCATATATATATATACTACATGGTGGCAGCGGTGGGATCCTAGCTGAAGAAGATGGCAGAGGAACCAAACACAACATAATAAGTGCACATCAAATCCGATGTGGGTAGTATCATTCGTAAGCATCTAATTTTACTCTATCCACTGTCTTTTCTAAGCTGGACACAGGAGCGTCAGTTACGGCTGTCGGCAAGAAGGTAGTGGGCAACGTCAAGCTGCGACCGCCTCAGAAGAGACTGCGTGGACCAGGCAACACGCGATTACAGTCATAGGTTGTGTCGACGCAACTCTGTCCTGTAAGGATGTGCAGATCCAAGAGATTCTGTACGTCATAGAGGAGCAAAGGTACCTCTCTTGAGTCGTAGAGCGTGTGAGAGACTGGCTTAGTGAAGCGTGTTGAGAGTCTGAACGCCAGAACGCTGAGCCAAGAATTTCCAGGCCTCTTTCAGGGTCTGGGAAAAATGGAGAGATCCTACAGCATCAGTCTGCGGGACGACGCCAAACCGTGTGCCTGTATACGGCGAGGAAGGTGCCTCAACCACTCCTGGGGAAAGTGAAAGCGGAGCTGTCCAAGATGGAGGCCAACGGTGTTATCTCACCTGTCACGGAACCGACTGACTGGTGCTCGGCGCTGGTTGTGGTCCCAAAGCCGAATGGGGGAATTCGCCTATGCATAGACCTGACGAACTTGAAAAGGCTGTGCGCAGAGAAGTGTTCCCCATGGTGTCTGTGGAGGAGAGTCTTGCCAAACTTGCGGGGTCGAGAGTTTTCTCAAAGCTGGACGCAAAGAGTGGGTATTGGCAGATACCCTCGCGGAAGAATCTCGACTGTTAACGACTTTCGTTACACCATACGGCGGTTCTGCATGAACCGGCTGCCCTTCGGCATATCCTCGGCGCCGGAGATTTTTCAAGAATGATGACAGAGATTCTGCAAGAGATAGAGGGCGTCGTTTGTCACATGGACGACGTGCTGATCCATGCTCCAACGAAGAGATACACGACAAGATTCTCAAGGAAACATTGAGACGACTGAAGGTGGCCGGGATCACGCTGAATGAGAAGTGTGAGTTTTCCAAAGACTCTGTCAAGTTTCTTGGACACATCATTGACGCGGATGGTGTGCGACCTGACCCAGCAAAGTCGAGGCCATCACAATGTTCCCGCCCCCTCAGAACGTTACAGAACTGCAGCGATTTTTTGGGATGGTGAACTACGTCGCCAAGTTCATGCCAGGCATTGCACACAGACAGAACCCCTTCGCCAGCTCCTACGAAAGGGGCAGGCCTGGACCTGGGACAACCACAGCAGAAGGTGTTCGAAGAGCTGAAGAAGCTGCTGTCATCGGATACTATCCTCGCCCACTATGCAACTGGCCGCAAGACGACAGTGGCAGCAGATGCGTCGAATGTGGGCATTGGGGCTGTTCTTTCCAAGAGCAGTCTGACGGGTCGCGGCGTCCCATTAGCTTCATCTCGCGCACGCTCACAGACGCCGAGAAGAATTACGCGTGATTGAGAAGGAGGCGTTGGCAGCAACTTGGGCGGTTGAACGTTTCACACAGTACTTGCTGGGAATGGACTTCACGATCGAGACGGACCACAAGCCTCTGGTTCCGCTTTTGTCTAGTAAGGAAATTGTCAGTATGCCACCCAGGATCCAGAGATTCCGCCTGCGCCTCATGAGGTTCAACCCCACAGTCATTCATGTCCCAGGGAAGAACCAGGTCACCGCCGACACGCTGAGCCGCGCGCCGGTGGGGAAGCCGGAGGCAGACGACGTCAACTTCGTCGACGAGGTTGCAGCCATGGTCCAGAACACCATCCAGGTCCTGCGGCATCATCGCAGAAGCTGCAAGCGATTAGAGATGGGCAGAAAGCCGATGAAGTCGTACAGCAAGTGAGGGACTACTGCAGGCATGGCTGGCCTGCATACGTTCCAGCCAACCCCCTCCTACAGCCGTTCTGGGAGAAACCGTCATCACCTGACCCGGGCCCGAGGACCTGCTGATGTACGACGAGAGGTTGGTGATCCCGGGGCCCATGAGGCTGGAGATCCTGTCCCGCCTGCATGAGGGACATCTGGGCGTCACCAATGCCGCGCGCTGGCGAGCTCGTCAGTGTGGTGGCCGTCCCTTGGTGCTGCCATTGAGGAGATGGTGTCGCGGTGCGTCACCTGCAAGAAGCACCGTCCAGAGAGGAGAGAGCCGCTTCTCCCCTCCGCGTTCCCTTCCCGTCCCTGGGAGAGGCTCGGGATGGACCTGTTTGAGCTGAAGGGTGAGCTTTACCTCCTCATCGTTGACTACTACTCCCGTGGATTGAGGTCAAGCACCTGACCTCCCAGACCAGCGCAGCCATCATCCGGCAGATCAAGTCTGTCTTTTCCGGCCACGGCATTCCTGATGTCGTGGTTAGTGACAACGGGCCCCAATTCGCCAGTGCTGAGTTCCTGCGTTTTGCGGGTGAGTACGGGTTTGTTCACGTGACCAGCTCCCCAGATACCCGCAGAGCAATGGTGAGGCGGAGAGGGCTGTTCAGACGGTGAAAAACATTCTAAAGAAAGCCAAAGACCCGTATTTGGCCTTGCTGTCCTACAGGGCGGCACCGCTTCAAAATGGCTACGCTCCGAGTCAGCTGTTGATGGGCCGTCACCTCAACACAACGATTCCCGTCAAACCTTCGGTGCTGCAGCCGTCAACACCCGACCATGACTTGGTTCGGGGTACTGAGGCGACCAACAAGCTGAAACAGCGGGAAAACTACAACCGACGTCACGCTACCTGTGCTGCTGCGATCCTACATCCGGGCGACGCCGTCCATGTCAGAGATCTTGACAGGCCGGGGCAAGTCATCGCACGCCACACTAGCCCCGGTCTTTCCTTGTCCAGACCGACCAGGGTAGGGTCCGTCGCAACAACTGTCACTTGGTGAAGACGGGTGATGAACCGGTCGCACTCCAGAGTCAGCAGGTGTCAACATCCAGTGAGCCACGCCCACCTACCCCTGCCAAGCCTTCACCGTCCCCTGTTATTACAGCACCTAGAAGGAGTGACAGGGTGATTTTTAAGCCAAAACGCTTGGATCTGTAAGCACAGAACGTCTTACAGATAGTCATAAAGTCCTCTTGGTGTTGAGGCACAAAAGCAGAGTTGATATGTAGTGCCATGCGTGGTAGTAAAGAGAATTCTAGTCACAATGTGTTTATAAAGTCCTCTTGGTGTTGAGGCGCAAAAGCAGAGTTGATAGAATTTAAGTCCTTTAAAGGCATTGTGTAATGTAAAGTCCTTTAAGAGGCATCTGTTTGAATACAAAGTCCTTTATAAGGCAATTTCAACAATGATTATTTTTTTTAATTTTGAAAAGATGAGACAGTGCTAAATTTTCTTCAGGATATGGGGGAAAGGGGAAAGAGGCAGTTCAGAAAAGACAGTGGATAGAGTAAAATTAGATGCTTACGAATGATACTACCCACATCGGATTTGATGTGCACTTATTATGTTGTGTTTGGTTCCTTAGGTAATATTGGATGTGCAGATTTCAGATTGAAATCATTGAGTACAGTAACATTCACATAATGATCTACTTTGAACAAAGTAAAATTATTTATTTTGGTTTGAAATAATCTAAAGTTTTAAAACCTGCAGTGTTAAACTAGCTCCCTTCAGAGGTGGAAATTATATTCAGTTATGTATTAGAAGATTTTAGCTTTGATGTTTTATTATATAATAATCTCTTTTAATTAATGGTAAAGTTAAAGATCTTGAGGGGAGGTGTTGTATGAACGCTTGGTTATGTGAATGGGTCTAAAGCAGATCAAGGGAAAGAACCCAGCATCCCTTGTTGAGATGGATAGGAGTCGGAAGGAATGTAAGAGAGCTACATCCGGGTCTTGGAATAAGATGTCTTCACTGTTACACTGAGTGTTCTAGTGTGCCTTGCGGGGTCGCATGCATATATATAATACTACATGTGTGTGTGTGTGTGTGTGTGTGTGTGTGTGTGTGTGTATGCGCGTGCGCGCGCGCGTGTCTGTGTGTTTGTCACACACACACACACACACACACACACACACACACACACACACACACACACACACACACACACACACACACACGGAGAGAGAGAGAGAGAGAGAGAGAGAGAGAGAGAGAGAGAGAGAGAGGGGGAGAGAGAGAGAGAGAGCATGCACAGTTTCAGTTCCAGTTTCATCAAGGAGATGTCTCTGCGTGCTGACAAGTCCATATACGCTCCATCAGATCTGCCAGGTTTCGAGACCACACTGCCCAGGATTGACAGCTGGTGGCTAAATGAACTAATGACTAAGATGAGAGAACTTAAAGAAGAGGGTCACATGGCTACGACTTAGCAGATGTTTGACGTACGCATTAAGCCCACCGCGCTGGTCAGCCCTTGGGTGGTCATTCTGTCAAGAGAGCACAGTGGTGGTTAGTACAGTTGTGGTGAAGGGGTGAGGGTGGGGACGGGTCATATAGCAAGCCAACGGCCGACCCAAGCCGCCCCTCCCCCCCCCCCCCCCCCCCCCCCCCCCCCCCACACACACTGACGAAAGAGCATAGTAGCAACATAACAGTATCATCAGCACTGTCTGAGGAGGAATAAACAGGGATTTATGAACAGTCATGTACAAGTGCACAAGTATATATTCATTTTAAACGTTCTTGTTCATATTCAAAATTAGTTGTTTTTTTAAGTCAGTGAGGAACAGGAATTAATGTTGTCGACGGCACAGAGAGAAAGAGAGAGAGAGAGAGAGAGAGGAGAGAGAGAGAGAGAGATTTAAACATTCATTAATTTTATGTGGGGAAACAAACAGAAAGAAGAAATTACTTTTTTTAAGATAGAAAGCCAACACAAAAAATAGGGGGGGGATTTTGAAAAAAAAAAGATTAACACCATTATTCAATCCATCCATCCCTTAAAAAAGAACAGATGATTATATGAGCATTAGTGTGGGTCAAACATAAACTGCATGAGTAAATTATAAATCTTTCACATATTGAAATTTGCATTACTGACGTAGCATGTTAATAATAGTTGCAGTTTTTTTTTTTGAAATAGTAGCACTTCTAGACAGCAACAATCACTTTGGAAAAGTGAGTAAAATGTATGTTGTTGATGATATAGTAATAACATTCACGTAGAGTGGCATTGGTAATGTCAGGTATACCGCATATCTACATATCTGGTGTGAGTGTGCAAAATAGGTAAAACAGTTTTCGCCTGTACGATTATGAGCTTCAAAGACATTTCAGCTCCAGTGAAAGTGAGTTTCAGAGAAGAGGACCAAAATAACAAAGTCTTGTTTTAAAGAAGTCAAGCCTCAGTATGGGAATTGGAGTTTTGTATCATTTGTAGAGTTTATGCTAAATTTGCATTGAATAGCTTGCTAGACTAATCCGGTTACAATTTGGCATGAACATTTTCCTTTTTTGATAGCAAGCATATCCCTTAGAGTAAGAACTTCAATTTGAATACATTCTATTCTAAAAGGCTCGAGGATTTCATAGGCACATTTGTAGATGCTGATTAAATATTTCATTGAATTGGCTCTGACTGAGTCAAATAGTGTCGAACAGTAATTGACTGAAGAGAGCCTGAATGCATTCAGGAACAATTTTCTGGCATGAAAGTTCAGAAAGTACTTATCTTGTTAACTGATATATTTGTCTGGATACTGTTTTGCATATTGTTTTGATGTGAGCATTCCAAGAAAGAATGTTGTCAATATTTATGCCCAGTACACGATGTTCGTCTACATCTTGGATTCTTACATTGTGATGAAAATAGAAAAGATTTGTTTAATATTTTGCCGTCTTCGATGGGTTGTTATGAGCTTAACTACACTTTTGCTGGAGTTTACTGACGTAAATATGATTCACATGGCATCATTGACTTAAGATGTCTACAGACTCTTGCAGTGGTGCACACACAGAATTAAAGTTAGGGCTGTTTGTATGAATCGACGTGTCATCACAAAAAAGTTCACAAGATTCTTCAATATGAAGAGGGAGATCGTTTACATATATAGAAAACAGGGGAGGATCTAAGACTGAGCCCTGGGCTACTCCATATCTGACAAGTAATACATTGGATGTTGCAGAATCAAGGCAGACAAATTGTTGACTACTGTACAGGGATGATGAAATAAGCTGGAGTGCATTTTTGGCATATTAACTTGTGGTCGATGCCTTTGCAAAATCAACATATAATGTTGAACAAAATGTATTTCTAATAATATCATATGCCTGTGATCTACTTGCGTTTTTTTTTTTTTTTTAGAGCAGTATGACCTAAATTAGTTTTCCTGAAACCAGATAGACTGACTGTCTCTCAGTAGATTGTACAGCCCAAGATGGTCGTAAATGTATTTACCTATGTGCTTTTCTGAGGGCACTTTGGCAAAAACGGATACTCTGTAACTGGTTGGTTCAAAATCTTCACCAGAGATTTTTGGATGGGAATGATTTCTGCAGCTTTGAACTGTGTTGGTAGTGACATTATTCAATGCAAAGTTGCAGATGTAAGTAAGTGTTTGAGATTGATTGGAGCTGGAAGTTCTAAAATTTAACAGTCAGTTCCATCAAAATCCATGACTTCTGTCTCCTTCAATGACACAGGAACAGTAAACAGCAGTTACAGGCATTGAGGTACCGACTGTTGGGAATGAATATTCTTTGATTTGCAGAGCATTGTTAATTTTTTTTCGACGCAATTTAGTTGCGTAAGATTTTGTTTTATATGTTCTGCCATACTCGTGAAATGTTTTTTTTAAAGTTCGTTCAGAGTAACGTTCCTTATGTGACATGTCTTAGATTGAGATGTTTTATTCGTAAGTTCAGTTATAGGTTTCCATACTGACTTTGAGTTTTGTTTGGAAGAAACAAGATCCTTACGGCAGCGTGTTTGAATTAACCTTATTTCGCTTTCTTGTTTTAAAATTCAACTGATTTCCTCCCCATCTTCACAGCTCTTCACAAAGGAATATTGCAGTTCGTATTTCCTCAGTCATCCATTAATTAAGGTTGAGCTGTGTGTTTCACTCTACCGTTTTCTATAGAGCATGTCTGTCATAAAGTGTTAAACATTAATTTTGTCGCCAGTTCTCTATAGCGTCTTCTGGATTAGCATACGTGTAGGCATTCGAAAACGGCGAGCTTGAGAGATCAGCAAGAAAGCTATCATCCTGAAATCTTGCTAAAGATCTGTAGGTCACATGTTTGTGACTTGTTTGAGTATTTCGATTCCTTTTTTTTTTCCATTCTTTTTGTTTGAGTATTTTGATTCCTTTTTTTTCATTCTTTATTTCCCATATGACACATACGGGAAAATGTTCATTGTATTCATTTACAGGAACATTTTGTTCAATGATGTTTTGTGAGTGAGTGACATAAATGTGGTCAGTTATTGTTCTGCTGGTTGATGTTACATGGGTAGGGGTTTCAGTTATCTGAGATATGCTGTATAAGGAAAACGTATCTCTTCATGAATGATGAGGTTTTGAGAAATCAATATTAGAGTCACTCAGCAGTAAAATATTTAGTAGCATCAAGAGATTCTGCTTCCTTCATGGCAGTGAACTTGTCCATCCGTTCAGCATTTTCAACAGGATTTCTGTAAAGAATGCTGACTCTGACAGGTTTGGTTCTTTAACGCCTACTTCTAGCCAGACTGACTCAAGTTGAAAATTTTCAAAGTGATATAAGCGGTGTGTGTTTAAAGTTTCATAA
>CM031616.1:55909709-55937209 GCA_018398815.1 Conus ventricosus
CCGAATTGTTCCTCTGTAACAAAGCCTCCTCCCTTTAGAAGCCAGGGCTAAAATGCCGGTCGTGTCAAAAACCCCACTCAACTTGGAGTGCCCGTACAGCCCCAAATATTGGGAAACATTGCGATGTAAAAATGGGCAATTTCCCCGGGGCGCATTTGGGCCGGGTTAGAGAAAAAACCAAAACCTCGCGAGGCAGGGGTTTTATTGTTTTTTTTGGCCACAACATAGGAGCACACGTTGCAAAAAAAGCTCTCGGCCTGCGCGTTTCTCCTACCGCGCAACTGTGTGTGTGGTGTGTTGGTTTTTGTGTGTGTGTGTGTGGGTGTGTGTGTGTGTGGTGTGTGTGTCTGCCCGCCTCCTGTTTTCTGTCGTCTGTCTCTCTTCCTGTTTTCCCTGCCATGATTCTCCTCTTTTTTTTCCGCCAAAAAGGAAAAGGCGGTTTTAAAGGCCACTTTCCCCAAAAACCGGGGGTTGAGCAATTGATCAGGATTGGTAAAATACTGTTCTCTCGCCTGTTTTTTTACCTGTCGCACGTCCCGTTTCTTTTTATTTTTGAAGTAGCTCATCTGTGACGCAGCATGGCATTTGGCCGCCATTGCTGAGGGAGGTTTAGCTTTTCACTCGAGCGAAGATGTCCTGGGGCGCCGCTCCACCTGTTCTTTACCTTTCATCGAGATACAGTCGTACTTTCAATTCCTGCATGGGCCTGTAGGAGGGGACATCTTTTCTTCTTTTTCCCGCATCTTCGCCTCTGTCCCCGACGGGACAAGGTAAGAGAGTCCTTTGACCCCCTCTTCGGGGTCACCCACGGTAGCTGGTAAGAAACAGTTTCGGGTCTTTTTTTTTTGTTTTGTTGTTGACCCTTTATCTTCTCTTTTGCGAAATTTTCTTTTGTTTTCAAAATTGTAAGAGAAATATTGTGTGAACCTTTTCTTTTGGGTTAATTCAATCTTTAACCGGCCTTCTAAATTTTTTCCAAAAATTCTTTCCCTGTTTATGTATCTGGTGAGCGGGGGCGGTGGGGAAGGGAGAGAACCGCGATTCAGGTTGGAACTTGTTTGTCTCGCTCGCCCCCCGTCACTTTCGCCGGACTTTTACCTTGGGGCCCCCGCTGTTTGTGTGGAAAGGGAAAACGAGTTTTATTTTCACAGCGGCGTCGCAGATTTGTCTTTGGGAAGCGGGGTTGGGATTTGTGTTATTTTGAAAGTTTTAAAAATTGACAGTTAGCCATTAAATTACTATTTGAAAATGGGGTGCAGTTATAAACGATGGTCGCTGTGTTGATTTATTCCAAGGGAAAGGGGAATGTTAAGCGTGAGTGAAAAGGTGAAAAAATTTCAATTTTTTTATAACCTGTTGATTTAATGCAGCTTTTACCTGCACGGTAGAAAATTGATAAAAAGGGTTTACTGTGTGCGTTTAAACACTTCCCCTCGCCCACATGCGAGTGGCGTTAAGATTTGACGCAATGGTCAGAGGGTACGACGGCAGGGTTTCCAGAACCCTTTTCCTTCCCCCTTTCCCTTTCTTTTTTCCCTCCTCTTCCCCTCTCCTCCCGCTACTCCCCCCCTCCGGGGCTTCACCGGGACACAACTGGAGGGTCCCACTGCTGGTTTCAGGCCACTTTTTCTGGCTGAGACCACGGAGGGGATGGGCCACGCGCGCGAGGCCACGCCTTGGCGGGCCCGGGACTGCAAGGACCCCCGTCTTGACGGCCCGGGCCTGGACCCCCCCGACCCCCAGAACAGCTACCCCCCCCCCCCCCCCCGGGGACACCCCCCTTTCACTCCCCGCTTGGAGCGAGGTTGGGTTTTGGGGCGACTCCTGCAAACCAACCCGCTCGGAGCACCAATTGCACAGGGTCCCCCAGCAACTTGACGGGGCAGGTTTGGACCCCCCAGTGTAAAAAGGATCGATACTGGAAATTTTCTTTATAATGTTAAAAATTCATATGGCGGGAATGCCGAATTGTGACGTGTACTCGAGGGCAAAATTATTTAAAATCGTGCATTTTGGGTGGGGGAGGCTTGATCGTATTGGCTTTTGTGGCGTTGGAGTGCTTATCGTGTTTGGCATGTTTGTTTTTGGATGTTTGACGGATTGTGAGTTGGGTGCTTTGGGAGTACTTTTTTGTGATCGTGCAAGGGCTGTGTTGGAATGTTTTTTTTGCGGTGGAAAAAATTTGGGGGTTTTGTATCGTAATCTTTTTTGTGTGGTCTCTTGCGGACTGTGAGGTCATCCCCTCCTTCCCCCACCTAGACCGATCCTTCAGGGCAGACCTCCAGGGTGGGTCGGAAAATTGTGGGGCTCGCCGGGGATGTGAGGGCCTGGCTGTCTCTCCTTTTCGCAAGTACCTTTTTTAGTTTTGTCTTTTTGAATTTTTAGTCATTTTTTGTCGTGTTTGTTCGGGGGTGTTGGCGGGGGATCTAGGGGAAAGGGATCTTTTTGGTGCCGGGAACATCCGGTGACTCGGAGTCGGTGAACCGGGAGGAGTCGACCGCCCCAGCCCCTCCTTCCCCGGGTTACCTCACGCAGGACGGCAAAGTTTTTCCCTTCTGTTGCCGCCAGTTTTCCCATTCCTTTTTTGTATTTACCATTCTTTTTTTTTTTTTTCCTCTCTACCGGGTTTTTGAGTACGGGGTTTTGTTCGACCAGTGTTTTTTTTTTCTCTCCGGATTTCGTCTGCAGGTTTTTGTTTTTTTTTTTTTTCCGGGCCAGCCCCACCGCACTTTTGCTCGGCGTAAGCGGGGTTTTTGCCAAGGGGGGCACCCGGGACTATTTTTTTTGTTTCTTTTTTTTTTTTCGTGACCCCCCACCCCCTGTTTGCCGGCGTAGAGCGCGGTGTTCCCAAGTGGGCAGCCGGAACTTGTCCCCACACACCACACAACAATACACCAAACCACCCCCAAAAATTTTTGTTTTTTTTCTCTAGGGGAATTTTTTTTTTTCCCCCTGTATTTAAAAAACTTGGGATTTGTTGTCATGGCGACGCCCGGGCGCGGTGAGGCGACGCGGGGTCGAAGAAGAAGGGTATTCAAAATTTACTGAGTCCCTACTATTAAAACCATACTTCGACTAGGGAACTTCCACCTTCCATGCTGACGGGTACCCGTGATATTTTTACTACCCTTCGGGGGGGGTCCCCCCTGTCAACCCCCACGGCACTTCCCCCGGAAGCCAAGTTAGCAAGCAACTGGGGTTTCTGTTGAGTCACAGAGACCGAAACCTTCCCCCCTCCCCGGTTTCCCCTCGTAAGGGGCCCCCCGAGACTTCCTTTAGGGAAAGTCGAGACCCGGGGGGAGGGGTCGACGGATCATCCTCCCGTTGGGGGAGGTGAACCCCCCCGGGACACCTTCCGTCCTGATTTCTAGAGCGACACGACGGGGGGATGGGGCCCAACTGGGGAAGAGGTTTTTAGGCAGACCCTACGTGGGGAAAAGGGGCAAGGCTCCGAAAGGAAAGAGGCAGTCAGGCAGGAACTCGCGTGGGGAAGAGCAGACGGGAAAGGAGGCTCTGGCCGAAGGAGGCGACAGACAGAAAATCTGCATGGGGAAAAGCTATTTTTCTGGGGAGGGGGCGCCAACGGGAACTAGCGAAAAAAGGCTGCCCTCCGTAGGGAAAAACAACAGGAGGGGGCCTGCGTAGGGAGGAGAGGAACATTTCTTTCGGGGCCTCCCCTTCTGTAAACCAGGGGGTTAATCCCAGCAGGTGATAGAGTTAGGGGCCCCAAATTTAAAGCTCCCAGATTCAGACCATGGGGACATTGATATGTTCCTAAGCATTTTGACAAGGTGCTTTTCTCCCAATTGTCGAGAACAAAAGGCTAGCACCTTTTTTTCTGGATTATCTGGGCGCAAGGGAGTGGTGCTCACTCAAAATAAAGGGTGCGTTTTATGCAGAAAAGCAGTTGGCTCTGCGTAAGCGTTTCCACCTTACCCCAAAACCCTACAGGAGAATTTAGGTCCATAAAGAAAAAATGAGAGACCTTCGGCATTTTTGGTGAAGCGGGCCCCAGACGCTAGGGAAAGGCTCAGTTAGCAAAATGGAGCGGGGGACTAAACCCATTGAACAGCTCCCCAAAACACGTGCCCCCCAGATTGGGGACCGGATGGGTGAACAGCACCCAGTTTCCCGGGCTGCGTTTTCACACGCGGGGGGTTTTTGCTGAAGCCGCGGGGCTTATGGCATCGCCCCCAATACGGAGAGGAAGCCCCCTCCACAATTTAGGGCGGTAAGCGCCGACAACGCTAGCGGGGTGAACAAGGCAGCAGCCACGGGACCTCAGCACCCGATTTTGTTTTTTTGGGTCTCCTGGCCACATCGGGAAAGATTGCCCTAGAGCCCGGGTAGCGGGGGCTAGCCTTTCCAGCATCCTCGTGCCCGGCTAAGGGGGTTCCATCCCGCTTCTGGGATTCAAGTCCCCATGTTCTCTCTTTTTTTGGTTCACCTGGTCGACACCATGGGGGATTCGGGCATCAACACTCTTTGGGGAAAAGGATTTGTTTCCCCTAAGGCCCGGCGGGCGCCAGTTACGAGTGTGGGGGTTTGGGAGCGGGTTTTTACCTCACCCGCCTTCAAAAATCTTTCATCCCACCCCCTATTTCGGGCGAAGAAATGGCCACGGGGTGGAGCGCCCCTTTGTATCCCTTATCATGGGGAATACTATCCCCTTCGCAGAGGGACGCAGCATCCGTGCACGATCTCCCGACACGTGTGGGGGAGTCACCACACGCCCAAGCTAAGAAGCGGGAACGGGAAATTGCGTCCCGTTCTTCACCGACCTAACGAGGTTTCGGCAAGGGCCGATCCGCTAGCATTATCCGTCTTAGGCCCAGGGACTGGATGCCCAAAACGCCTCGACAACGGTATCGCCCGCATCAGCGCCCACACCCCAATGAGCTTCAAGCTCAAAAGGGGATCCTCTTTGGGTTTTTTCCACCGGGCAGACGGTCCAAGCGCTTTCTTCCCCAAAGCTTGAAGAATCTGTTCTCCGCAGCCCACGTTTCCCCCCCAAGGCGGTCAATGGGCTCCAAGGACTCTCGAGCGAGTAAGACAAACTTTTTTTGGGCCAGGGAACTCACAGGTTGGGCAGACTGCCCATTTGCGATGTCTGCCAACGAAAACGCCTAAGGGCCTTGACGCTTTTCCCCTAGGGTCATGCACGGTTGGGGAGCCATTCAAAAGGTTGGGTCGACCTTTTTGGGACCCTTTAATCCTCCATCCGTCGCGTCACCCCAAAAAACACTTCGTAGGGGTAGAATCTGCGAGTCGATACCCAAGGGCTTTCCCCTTAGGACTATCGATGCCCCACTTTGCGAATCTCTCAGGCAGATTTGGACGCGCACGGCGTCCCAAGAAGAAGACGCCGGGAAGTTTGTACTGGAAGCAAACACATCCTCCCGGCCTGGACCGGACCGGGCCACAGGGTCGACTCAGATTTAGGCAGGAGCTGCAGAGTCATGCGTTCACTTTCCGCATAAAAGGGGTTTTCCTTAAACGAGCTACTATTTTAGCCGAGCCCCGTATAGCACTTTGGAAAGTCGTCAGAGGGACACCCCCCTAAACCCAGGGTTATACCCCTTTTGTCTCTGTATCGGGTGTAGGACATTTTTTTTCACTTTCAGTATTTTAACGTAGTGAATCACCAATGGTTGGGATTTTTCCCTTTTTGTTGGAAAGGTTTGTTTTATTGTTTGAAAAATTTAGTATTATTTTTTTCCCTGTTGATTCAATCGTGGAATGTTTGTATTGATTATCGTACCTGTCGATCACAGAGATTTGGGGTTTCGCCCCCATTTTTTGGGGAAGTTGCACATGCGAAAAGGGTTTAAAGGGAGCACTGTACTCAAGAAACAGACTTTAAAAGGGGGGGTTTGTCACGATTTTGTCGCGAGGCCACATTTTCCCCACCCAGGGGGCGGAATTACTTTTTGTTTATTGTCGTTGCGGGTTTCGTGTACCCGTCCCTTAGTGTGGCTTGTGGGCATGCACCGGGGTGGGTTCGCCAACTTCGGTTTGCTTTTCTCTCCTCCCCTCTCTCTAATTTCCCACCGCCCGGCTATTCCCCAAGTTCAGGGGTGGGGGTACCTTTTCCCGAACTTTCGCTACGCCTCCCCCTTCTTTTTCCCTGTCGCACTTTGCTTCTTTTTTTTTAAAATTTTAAGTATGCTCCTCTGTGACGCACATGGCATTTGGCCGCCATTGCTGAGGGAGGTTGCTTTTCACTCGAGGGGAAGATGTCCTGGGGCGCCGCTCCAGCCGGGTTCTTTACTTACACGAAGTACAGCATATTTTCAATTCCCGCAGTGGCCCTGTAGGAAGGGACATCATTTCTTCTGTTTCCGCATCTTCGCCCTGTCCTCTCGCGGACGGGGGTAGAGAGAGTCCTTTGCCCCGCCTCTTGGGGGTCACCCACGGAGCGGGAAACCAACTTTTTCGTGGTCTGTTTTTTTTGATTTTTGTTTTTACCGCTTAGTCTCCCTTTTGCGAAATTTTCTTTTTTTTTTAAAATTTTGAAAGAGAAATTTGGTGAGACCTTTTCTCGGGTTAATTAAAATTTTAACCCTGCCATTCAAAATTATTTCCAAAATCTTTCCCTTTTTATGTATCTGGGATCGGGGGTCGGGGGGAAAGGAAGAACCTGGCGATTCGGGGTTGGGAACTTGCTTGGCCCGCTCGTCCCCCCCTGCACTTTCCCGGGTTTTTACCCTTTCGGCCACCGTCTTTTTTGTGTGGCAAGAGAACGAGTTTTATTTTCACGAGCGGCGAGCATGATTTGTCGTGGGGATGCGGGGTTGGAGATTTGTTTTTTTGAAAGTTTTAAAAAATGTACATTATGCCATTAATTTACTATTTGAAATGTGGTGGAGTTAAAAGCGGGCCCCGTGTGTTGATTTATTCCAAAAGGGAAATTTAACTGGTGAGAGAAGGGGTGAAGAAATTCATTTTTGTTTATAACCTTTATTTAATGCATCTTTTACCTGCATCGGTGAAAGACTTGATTCATGGGTTTACGGGTTGCTTTTTAATACATTTCCCCCCCCATCATGCGAGGGGCTGTTAAGATTTTGCAGAAAAGGCAACGGTACTGAGGCGGGGTTCCAGTACCCTTTTTCCTCCCCCTTTCCCTTTCTTCTTCCCTCCCTTCGACTCTCCTCCCAGCTACGTCCTCCCCCCTCCGGGGCTTCACCTGGACACGAACGGATGTCCACGTGCGGGCGAGGCCATTTTCGGCGAACCACGGATGGGATGGTGCCACCCCGGTCGAGGCCACCCTTGGTCGGGACCGGGCTGCTAGGGAGCCCGCCGCTGACGGCCGGCCTGGACCCCCCCGGGACCCCATAACAGCTACGTCCCCCCCCCCCCCCCCCGGGAAAACGCCTCTTTCCTGCCCCTTGGGTCAGGTGTCGGTTTGGGGGCGACCCCGCGAAACCAAACCCCGGCTCGAGCACCTATGCGCCAGGGTGCTCCCGCAACTGACGGGGGCGGGGATGGGGACCACCCCAGGTGTGAGAAAGGATCATACTGGAAAATTTTTTCTTTATAATTGGTATATGTCATATGTCGGAATGCCGTAATTGTGATCGGGTACGTCGAAAGGGCGAAATATTTTTTATAATCGTGCATTTTTGGGGTGGGGGAGTGCTTGACGTGATTGTGCATTTTGTGTGCTTTGGAGTGCTTGATCGTGTTTGGCATGTTGTGTCTTTGGGAGTGCTTGATCGGATTGTCATTTTGCGTTGGAGTACTTTATTGTGATCGTGCAAGGCGTGGTTGGGGAATGTTTTTTTTTGCGGTGTAATTGGGTGTTGTTCGAATCTTATTGTGGGGGTCCTTGCGGAGCGTGTGAGGTCAGCACCCCCTTTCCTCCCCCCTAACCGACCGTCGGGGCAGACCCCGGGGGCGGTCGTGACAAATCATTGACCCAACAAACGTACAGGCAATGTTGTCATGCAATTCCAAGTCCGGGCAAACAAAAATAGGCCCGCCATTAAAGAAATGTTACTTTTTAATCGATATGTAACAATAAAGAAAAACAAAATTTTGGGTCCGACTAAACAACAGATTTTTTTCTTTCCTCAAATGACTTAACACCTGGTTGGAGACAACTGCTTACACAGTTTGACCGCCGCGAAGAAGCTAAAATGAGAGGCTCTGGTTGGGTCAGGGGGCGAAGTTTTAGAGATTAGATTAAAACAGGCAAGTATGCACCGTTTGAGCAAGGCTTACATTCCGCAAAACCCCGGAGGGTTTTAAAGAGGGCATTTTAAAAAAAAAAAAAATTTAGACAACAAATGTTTCATGTGGTGTTTTTTGCAAGGCTGCTCTTCCGCACCACGCAGAGAGAGGACAAACTAGGGAAAATACACCAAAGATTTTAACTCAAGGAAATCCTTTCCTTTGTGAGCCCCAAATTACATTTGAAAACAAAAAAAACCCCAATAACTGTCAATATCTACACAGGATGGGGAAACAAATCCAGCCGTTTAAAGTGTCCAAGAAATCCAAAAAATTGGCGAGCCAGAAAAAAACATGTTGACTTACTACAAATGTTTTCACCGGGGGGCTGCCGAAATTACCATTGAACGAACAATAGTAAGCAATGCAGCATACTTCAAAAGAGGGGCACAAAAAGAACTGCAGAAAATGTTTAACAAATGCCACTGTTTTAAGCCCAGCGAAATAAAACATTGTAACGGCCCAGTTGACTGTAATACAGAACTAATTACGCCCCCCACCGGATCAAAATTAAAGAACTGGAAAAAACTGCAACATCCCCAAGTATTTCGCAGAATTCGATCGCTATTGCCTTATGAAGGGGGAGCGCCCCAAAAAATTTGAAAAACATCTAATGATAATCTCAAATTTGTTCATTTTTCTTTCATTGTTGTTTTGTCGGATGGCGCCCCCATTCAAGGCCCAAATTTTCAGAGGACCAAGCGCAAAAGATTTTACACCATCGCAAGTGCGATGATTGTTTTAATAATCGAATTTATCTGAAAACATATGACCCGAAACCAACAACAAAACCTCACCACCACTGTTTGGGTTTTTGGTTTTGCCTCCATCAGACCAGCAAAACCAACAGAAAACCAAAACACATACGGGAAAATTCGGGAGCTCCACAAAAAAAGCAACTCAAAAAAGTTTTAACCAAAAACAGGAAGCGCCCATACTTTCATAACGGGAGGTACGACCTCACTTAAAGCAAGCAGTAAAAACCCAAAGCCTCAGGGGACAGCTTTTACAGTCATCAAAAGTACATGGCTTTAATCTAAAAAACATGTCTTTTTATAAAATCAGCAACACATTGGATCATTAAGTCCACATGCCCTTTAAAATCCCCCCAAAAACGGAAGAATAATTTTTACCCAACGCTGTTAGAAAAGGGGTTTACCCTTTTTGAGTACATAACATTGGGAAAGGTTTTATGAAGACTCAATTTCCCCCTAAAAAGGGGCGTTTTTTCTATCTTAAGGAAAGACACATGATTCAGATTCCACATGCTCAAGAGCGTGGCAAAAGTTGAGTTAAAAAGAGGGAGCTATCATAAACCCACTATGGCTGATACATTTTTGTTTTGGGGAGCAGAAAATTAAAAGAAAGACCTGCAGAAACATTATACTGGGTCCCCGCATTACATTTTCGCCCCGGGTAGATTTGGGACTTTCTTAAAGTTTTTTGATACAGATTGATTTATTTCCCGATTTTCCAGATTCAATGATTGAAAACGGATTGCGTGGGGGAATAAAATGGCGTCGCATCATTATGTAAAGCAAACAAAAAATACGGACGACTAAACCAGTAAAAGGGGTAATATCTCATGTATTTAGATCAAACAATCGTATGGATGGCAATGGCGCAAACACTTCCCTACGCAACTTTAAAATGTACCCGCGTGTCCCAAAATATTCAAAAGGCATAAAGGGTTGGGCATTTTAACGCCTGACACAGCGGGGGTTTCTTCAAAATTATTTAGAATATCCCCAAGAACTCCAGACCTGCATAAAAAACTATCCATTGCACAAAAGTCCAAAGATGACCAAGAAGCCGCCAAATTTTTGCCAACCTTCGGGCAAAAAAAATTATTCTCCATTCAGACCTACAATTTTATTAAGACAGGTTTTTAAAATTAACGCTCCTCCCTATAATTGCTTTCGATCAAAACATTCATGAAACCAACATCAAAAGAAACACTGATCCAAACCAAATCCACGAGCTTCAAAAAAAATTTTTCAAACTGAAAACAACACGTTTTTGGGAAAAACTATGAGAATCCGCACAACAAAAAATTCAATTTGGTCACCAAAGAGAAAGAAGCAATTTAAACAACTTCAAAACCTAATTTTCAACTTTAGAAATTTCATGATCACTTTTTGCATAATGTGAAAAAAAGAAAATCAAATTAACAACCTGATTATTGGGGTTTTCTGTTTTAGAATTATCAAAAACTTTTGATGTTTGAGTTTCTTTAACTACTTAAACCCCGTATCCTGATTCCAAGTACTTTTCACAGATACAGACAGTTTTGTTTAGATTTCCCTGAAGACACATAAAGCATGGGAAAAGGAAGTAGCTAAAGGACATGCGGATGGAGATACACTGATACCCCAAAATTCGCCTTTTCATTCAATTTCAACAAAAAGGGTTTTTGGAAAATGAAGAGAATATCGAAGGTATCAAGGAGTTTGTTGGGTTTTAAGGGCAAAAAATTTCAGATTTCGAGCCCGGGGAAAAAACATTAAGAAAACAAAGGGGAAACTCGCGCGTGTGCAGCAAAACATATCACATGGCAATACAAAAAGCTTGTTTGGGGAAAAAGACTTTTTTATCATGACAACGTAAAACTGCAACAAAACAGAGATCAACACAACAGTTTAACAAAGAAGTCAAAAGAAAACAAACACAAAAAGGGGTTTTTTAACCGGAGTTTTCATATCAATCGGGCACGGAGACCCTAAACAGGGGGTTTTAAAAAATTTTTATCAACTTTTTTTTAAAACAAAACATAGCTCATCCAAAATTATTTAAATCTTTTCTCATGTTTTGCTTACGAGTTTGAATTTTTTTTAATTTTTCAAAATTCTTTTTTCCCCCCAATTTTTGGGGGTTGAGTTGTATGATCAAAAATTTAGCAGCATTTTTTTAAACCCGAAAATGTTCCTTAATACATTACAAAAGCCTGAAATATTCCCGTATCATTTTCAAGGTCTCTTCCTTTACCATTCTGTTTCGTCTGCGCTTTCCTTTGCCCCATTTAAACCAAAATAGTTTTCTAAATTTAAAGCGGAAAGGGTTTTTGGCGAATTATCGAGTTCTTTTTTCACAAAAGATCTTTGAGGGCGGTTGTTTTTTTTGTGTCATTTTTCCCTAAATAAACATGGGGGGATCACTTTTCAATTCTTTTTTTTTCAAGGCAAAACTCCAAAAGGATCGTTGCCCTGATGCGGTGTCCCCTTCCTCTTCCCGGTAAATAAGTACCTTTCTTTCAAAAACCAAACGGGAATAGTTTGCTGGGTTACTGGTCTCACAACATTTAATTTTTTTTTTCTTTTTATTTCTTTACTGGTTTTTTGCCCTTTAAAAAACTCATTATTCATGCGCGCAAAAAGAGGGGAATCTTTTAACCCCTTCTGGTTGCGAGAAATTTCAATCAGCTTCTGTGATACTGAAAAAAAAAGTCTTTCGGGAACTGTTTGTTAAAGTTTTCAACTAAAGCCTGTGATCTGTGAACTCCCGGAATGCCTCTTTTAATGATAACCAAAATTTTTTTCAATAATTTATTCACTTCCCTTTAAATTCTTTTCCCCCACGACTTGAAAAGCAGGATAATTTAAAAGGCCTCGTTGGTAATTATTGTATGGCAACAGCAACAGCAAACACTCTTTTGTGTTAAAGTTTCCCCACTTTGAACTTGAAGCAAAGTCAAGACGTGAGTGCGACTTTAAAACTTTTTCGCCAATCCTATCAGAGGGTAAAAAAAAAGATCCCTTGAGGGGGTCGTTGGAGTTTTAAATGACAAAGTGGGCTCTTACGTCTAGGCCTGGGAAATAAATTTCCAATCGCTTGTTTTTGATAACCCTTCTTTTGCTGTTTTTTCCGACTCCATGCTTTGGGTTTGCTTTTTAATTTTCGTTATTCCCTTTCCCAAACCTTTGGGGGAATAATGATTTTGTTCATTTTTTACCCACCAAATATCCAACAAAATACACAAAGGCATACCAAAGACAATAAACCCGAATTCTTGCATCTTTTTTTTTTCTGAGGTTAAAAATACTGAAAAATTTTGGGGGGGCAATGCTCATTGGTTTTGGGGCCCGTTACAAGATAATATTTTTTTATTGCTTGATCAAAAATTTTTTTAAAAGTGTAAGCTCATCCCCTGTTTTTTTAGTGTGTCATTTAAAAAATCTAACGCTCAAGTCTCTCTTTTCATAGGCGTCTTGTGCAGCTCTAGTTGCTCCATCTTTTGTTTTGTCTTTTTTCCCTCACCGCATCCCGCATTACTAAAATGCAAAATTCTTTTCCCCTAAAAAAACAACGCATTCACCACAGCGCCGCCAACATTATGCGAGGAAGCCATTTTTATAAAGATTTTTTTTTTACAATTTATATTTCTGAATTTTTCCTTCTTTAAATAAAAATCTTCGTAGCAAAGAAGCTGCAACAAAAGAATCATTGCTGAATCCTCAAAGCTAGTTTGCCAAACTGCTGGTTTAATTCTTAACAGGTTTTAACCAACATTGAGTACCTACACTTAGTCCTCCAAAAACAGCCCGAATGGGTATACAAGTTGGTAACGTTTTTTTGGTGCCATTTTAAAAAATAAATAATTTTAAATTATAAAAAACAGAAAAGGATGATCCCTACAGCTACAAGGCAGCCAAACCCCCTGAACTTATGAAAAACCAAGTTGATGACCAACTATTATGCCCAAAAAAGGGGAGGCTGTATTCAGGCAGCATGGAAAAACAAACTTCCCGGAAAGAAAAAAGCATTTAACAATTTTAACGATGTCGCCACAAGCATTTTTAAAGTACAAAAAAGTAAAAAAGCCAGCTGGGGTCAAATGGGAAAAAAATGGGGAAACTTTTTATTTTTTCACAAAAAATCAGTAGATTTGCTCCCCTTTCGAAAAAATCACATGATTTAACGCAAGATCCAGTTTAACAAATCATTTGGGGTCTCAGGGGGTGGGTCAAAACTACAGATTTTTGGGAAAAAAGTTTTCGCCATTAACTGGGGTTAAAACTTTTTAAACATATAGATTTTTTTCCCCCTTTAAAATGAACACTGGAAAATCATCAAACCGAACAGGAAAAATTGAAAAAAGGGGGAAAGTAACCAACCAAAAATCAGCAAATCAGAAAAAAGCGGGGGCCCAAAAAAAATTGGGGTGCGAAAAAAAACGATCGAACAAAAAAATTTGTTTTAACTCTCTAAAACAAAACCCCCCCAAAAAGATATGCCCCCAAAAAAATGGAACAAGACCACCCAAAAAAAACCATGGTTGCTTAAAGGCCATTTTGCGCCCTTTCTGGTTTTGGGGGTTTCTTTAAAAAAATCCAATGGAACAAAAAAAAAAAGGAAAACAAAAAACCCCCTAAATCAAAAAGAAAATGCAAACCCCCAAAAACCCCCCAACAAAGATATTTTTTTATTTTTTGAAAAAATTTTTTTTAAAATTTTTTTAATTAATATGGAAATAAAAGATTAAATTAAAAAAAACATGGAGTTTAAAAGTTTTATGGGAAAAATTAAAAAAATGGGGTTAGGGTGTAAAAAACCAAAATCTTCAGGAAAAAAAAAACGTGCCTTTTTTTGGGCGTGGGGGCATATTACTTATAAAATAAAACAATTTTAAAAAAAAAAGAATAAAAACCTTTTACTTTAAAAGAAAGAAGATGACAAAACAAAACAAAAAATTTTTTGATCAAATTATTAAATTAATAATTAATTAAAAAAATTTTGAACTGGGTATTAATTTAAAAATTAATTAAAGACGGGGAAAATTTGATTTTTTACCAGGGGGGGGGGGGTAACCCTGGGGGGGGGGGGGAAAAAACTCATTGTCGCGACCTTTTTTTTAAAAAAACTAAGTCAGTTTTTAGTTTTAAAATAAAACAACAAAAAAAATAAAACAAGCCAAAAAATTAAAAAAAAGGAAACTAAAAGGGGGTTTGGGGAAAAGGGTTTTTTGGGTTGGGCCTTGCGGGTAAATCAAAAGCGCCTTTTGAACTTTAAGTTTTTTTAAAAAAAAGGAAATTTTTAAAACTTGATTTTTTAAAAAACTTAATAAGAAAATTTGGGGCCGGGAGGAAAAAAATTTGGGCAGGGTTTGGGAACGTGAAACCTTGTTTGCTGGTGCTTTTGGGTTCGCGCAAAATTAAAAAATTTAAGAAACGTTTTCAAAAAATAATAAATTTGGTATTTTAAAGTACCAAAAAACCCAAACCCAAAAACCACCCCCCCATTTTAAAAAAAAAGAAGTCTTGTAGGAAGGAGGGTTTATGGATGGCAAACGCCCAAAAACAAACGTTGCTGGGGTGTCATTTAGTTTCGCAGGAATTTTGGAAAATTTCCCCAAATTTTGTTTTAAACCAAACATTTTTTAATTTTTTTTAAATTTATGCGAGGCAGCCAAAAATTGAAAACTGAGAAAAAGGTTAAGATTTCAAAGGGAGAGCTTGGTGAAAACAACCCGTTTTTTTTTTTTTCCCCCCACGCTCTTCTTTCTTTTTTCTTTCTTCTCCGCCATTTTTGCACCAAAATAAAACCGGCCAAACTAAATAAAAAAAGTTCGTCCATTTTTTGCCCCTTTTTCAGTTTTTTTTAAATTTTTTTGCCTGGCTAAAAGAAAAACAAAAAGGCTTTTCTTTTGCCCGTGGTTCACCATTTTGAACTTTTGCAAATTTTGGGGTCAAATCCCCCCTCTTTTTTTTTTTTGTTTTTTTTTTTAATAAAATCCCAGCCTTTTGCCTTTTTTTTTATTTTGGCCCCGGGGGCCTTTTCTGAAAGGGTTTTTTCTTTAAATGCCGTTTCCTTTTAGACATTTTTTTTTTCTTTCCCAAAACTTGGGATTTTTGCAACAAATGCAAAAAAAAAACCCCTGAATAAAAACAATTTTTTTGGGCCCTTGTTTTTTAAATTCTAATCCTTTTTGTGCATTTCCCCTTTTTAAATTCATTTTCCCCCCACAAAAAGAACAGCAAAAACCCTTAAAAAAATGCAACACTGGCACCCTCCACATTTTGTGAAATCCGTGAACAATCGGCCCTTTTTTCTCCCCCTTGGTCCTGAAATTTAAAAATTCCCAGGGTTTGGGGGGCCGTTGGTTTTTTTTTTTGGTCGGAAAGCCCAAGGAATGTTTCCATTCCTTCAAAAGAAACCTTGCTTTAAGTACTTTACCTTGGGTTTTCCCTTTTGTTGGGGGTTTTTTTAGGTAAAAAATTCAAATTGTATTAGAAAAAAATAATTGTTTTAAAAACAAAATTTTGTAAAAGAATTTAAAAAGGAAAAACCCCCCTACCCCTTTTTTGAAAACTTATTTTTTTTGTAAGTTACGCCGTAAAAAACCCTTTTCCACTTTTAAAAAGGGACCCGCAAAAGCCCCAATTGTAAATTTACCCGCCAGTTTAAAACCCTTCCGGAAAAGAAAAAAACCCACTTTGTTTCCCAAAAGGGCCCCTTAACGTAAGTAACCACCCTTAAATTTTTCATTTTAAAACAGTTGTTTTTTGGGGGTTTTTGTGGAAGCCAAAAAAAAGCGAAATTTGTTCACACAAAAAAAGGCCCCGTTTTTTTAAATGCTAAAACAAATATGATCGGGTTTTTAACCCGTTTCTTCTTTCTTTCTTTTAAAATTGTTTTTTTTTGGGGGGGGGGGTTTTATGGGGATTCTTGTTTTAGCCTTTTTTTGTATTGATTTTTTAAAAAACCCCAGTATTTTGATTTTTATTGAAATTTTTTGGAGTCCCCTTTTTCTTCCCTTTTCCCTTTCGCCCCCGTTTCTTGCCTTTTTTCCCTTCCTGGTCTCTGTTCTTTTCCCCCCCTCCCCTTCTTTTTCCCCTTCCCCGGTTTTCCCCCCCTCCAAATATTTTTTAAACCCAGTTGATCCCTTTTTCTTTTCGACTTTAAGTTGGGGGGGGGGGGGGGGGTTTTAAAATTTTGTGCTTGCTGCCGGGGGGGGGGGGGGGGGGTTTTTTTTGGGCATGTCCTTGTCCCTTTCCCAGCTTTTTTTTTTTTTTTTTTTTTATTTTTTTTTTTTTTTTTTTCCCCCCCTTTTTATTCCCAACTTGATTTTTTCAATTTTCCAGGAACTAAATAGGCCGCCAGTTAAAGTAATGTATGTTTTAATCGACTATGAACAATAAAGAGAAAACTAGAAGTCTGGTCTCGACTAAACACAGACTATTCTTTCCTCTAATGACTTAACACCTGGTTGGCAGACGAACTGCTTACACAGTTTGACGCTGCCGCTGAAGAAGCTAAAATGAGAGGCTCTGGTTGTCAGAGGGCGAAGTCTTAGAGATTAGATTAAAACAGGCTAAGTATGCACCGATGTAGGCAAGGCTTACATTCCGCTACCCCGGAGTTGGTTTTAAAGAGGGCATTTTAACATAAAAAATTTAGACAACAAATGTTTCATGTGGTGTGTTCTTGCAAGGCTGCATCATGTCCGCGACCACGCAGAGAGAGTGACTAACTATGGGCAATACACCAAAGATCTTAACTTCAATGGAATATCCTTTCCTGTTAGTGTAGACCAAATTGATCAGTTTGAAGAACAAAACAAACCAATAACTGTCAATATCTACACATGGGATGAGGAAACAAATCTACAGCCGATTAAAGTGTCCAAGAACATCCAACAATTGGCGAGCCAGACAAAAATCATGTTGACTTACTACTAATGTTTTCACCGGCGGGGCTGCCGCATTACACATTGATACGAACAATGAGTAAGCTAATGCAGCATACTTCAAAAGATGGGCACAAACAAGAATTCTGCAAAAAATGTTTAACAAGAGTGCCATCTGTTCAAGCCGCAAGCGAACTAAAGAAACATTGTATCGGCCCAGTTGACTGTAATACAGAACTAATTACGCCCCCACCTGGATCTAAAGTTAGTTTTAAGAACTGGAAAAAACTGCAACATTCTCCATACGTAGTTTACGCAGACTTCGAGTCGCTTATTGTTCCTTATGAAGGCCAGCGCCACAAAAACTTCGAAAAACAGTCTTAATGAGTAATCATCAGATTTGTTCATTTGCTTTCATTGTTGTTTGTCGGATGGCGCTCATTCAAGGCCAGAATTATACAGAGGACCAGATGCGGCTAGAAGATTTTTACAGCGCATGCAGCAAGTGCGTAATGATTGTTCTAATAATCTGAATTTATCTGAAATCATGATGACGCCTGAAGACCAACAACAGTATGCCTCAGCCACTCACTGTTGGATTTGTGGTTTAGGCCTCTCATCAGACGCAGCAAATCCAACAGTAAGAGACCATGATCACATTAGCGGAAAGTTCAGAGGAGCTGCGCACAACAAATGCAATCTTCAACTAAAGTTTGAACCAAAGACATGGAAGCTGCCCATCTTCTTTCATAACTTGCGAGGTTACGACTCTCATCTTATATTGCAAGCAGTAACCAACGCCTTCAGGTAGCATGCATTGCACAGTCATCAAAAAGTACATGTGCTTTAATCTAAATAACATGTCTTTTTATGACTCTATGCAACACATGATGGGGTCATTAGAGTCACTAGCTATGCCCTTAAAGTCCTGCCCAAAAACGGAAGAATATTTTGACCCAACGCTTGTTAGAAAGGGTTTACCCTTTTGAGTACATGAACAGTTGGGAAAGGTTGATGAAGACTCACTTCCGCCTAAAGGCGCGTTCTTTTCTAGTCTTAGAGGAAAGGACATCAGTGATTCAGATTACCACATGCTCAAGAGCGTGGCAAAAGTTAGAGTGTAAAACGAGGGAGACTATCATGACTCCTACTGATGGCTGATACATGTTTGTTGGCGGACCTTGAAAATTATAGAAAGACCTGCATGAAACATTATAGCTTGGATCCCGCGCATTACATTTCTGCGCCCGGGATGAGTTGGGATGCTTTCTTAAAGTTTACTGAGTAAGATTGATTTATTGCAGATTACCATGATTCAGATGATTTAAAACGGATTGCGTGGGGGTTTTATATGGCGTCGCATCTTTACGGTAAACAAACAACAAATACGGGGAAGGATTAGATCCGAGAAAAAGGGCCCAAAACTTTCTCAGGTTTTTTATATGCAAACAATCTGTATGGTTGGGCAATGGCGAAAATCACTTCCTTTAACGCAAAAAAAAATTTTCCCACAGGGGGTATCCGAATAATATTAAAAAGGCATTAAAGTTTTGGGCATTTAACCCCTTATCAGCAGGGGGTTGCTTTCTAGAAGTTGATTTGAATATCCCAGGAACTCCATGACCTGCATAATGATTTAATCCATTACGGGCAGAAAGCAAAAGAGGGATCCAAAGAGCCCCTAAACTTGTGCCAAACCCTTTGGGGGAAAAAAAAAATTAGGGCCTGCCATTACAGATTTTCTACAAATTTTTTTAAAGGGACAGGGTTAAAAAAAAAATTTAAAACAGTTTGTCCATCGAAAAATTTGGGTTTTCGATCAAGAACGGTTAATAAACCATACATCATAAAGAACACTAAACTCAAAACCCAAAATCCCCCAGTGCTTTCAGAAAAGACTTTTTAAAACTGTTGAACAACGTTTTTTTGGAAAAAGACAAGGTAAAACCGAACCAAGCAAAAAGATGCAGATTGGTCCCCAAAAGGGGAGAACGAAGCAATTAACTAACTTTCAAAAAACCAAATTTACCCGGGGACTTTGGGAAATTTCTTGATCCCCTTTTTGGGCAAATGATAAAAAAAAAAAGGGTCAAATTAACAACCCTGATTTTTTGGGTTTTTTACTGTTTTAGAATTACAAATTTGATTTTAGAGTTTTTTTATGATTTCTTTTTACCCCTCGTACCCGAGTCCAGATTTCCTTTACACAGTTTACAACGTTTTGTTATAATTTTCCACTGAAGACACTATAAAGACATGGAAATGGAATTTAAGTTTAAAGGACTTTGGGGGATTTTTATGATACATCGTTTAACCTTTAAAAAATTCCCCCTTTGCTTTCAATTATAAACAAAAGGGTTTTTTGGGAAAGAAAAGGTTTAATTATTGGAAAGGTAAATCAAGGAGTTTGGTTTTTTTTTAATTTTCAAAATGTACAGAATTTTCCGAGCCGGGAGAAAACCCATTAAGAAAAAAAGGGAATATCTCGCAGCGGGGTGCAGTCAAAACATATCACATGGCAACTACAAAGAAGCATTTTTTTGGCAATAAAAATTTTAATCAGGACAACGTAAAATTTGCGATCTAATCTACTTGAACCAAACAACATTGTAAAAAAGAAGTCATTAATAAAAAAAACCAAAAGGGGTGATTTTTTAAAACCGGGAGTTTCATAGCAATCGGGACGGAGACGCTTTAAACGGGGGGGTTTTATATTTTTCATCAAATTTTTTTATAAGATAAAACTTAGTTCCCCAAATTTTAAAATTTAAATCTTTTTAAATGTTTGCTTGACAAAGTTCAAATTTTTTTTTTATTTTTTCAAAATATTTTTTTTTCCCAATTTGGGGGTTTGGGGTTGTAGGTATCTGGATTTTTTTGGCTCATTTGTTTAAAATCCTCAAAAATTTTTTCCTTAATAGCATTACACCCTAAAATTGATTCCCGATCATTTTAAAGGGTTCTTTTCCCTTTTACCATTTTTTTTCGTTCTTCCCCTTCCTTTTTGGCCTTCCTTTTAAAAAACCAAAATATTTTTTACGTAAATTAATTAAAGCGGAACTGTGTCTGGCGGAATTATCTCCCAGTTCTTCTTTCACAAAAGATCTTTGAGGAGCTGTTGTTTTGTTGTGTCAGTTTCTCGTAAAAAAATACATGGGCGGATTCATTTTTACAATTCTTTTTTTTTCATATGGGTCAACACTCCAAACTGGATCGGTTGCCCTGATGCGATGTCCCCTTCTGCTTCTCCCGGTAAAAAAAGGTACCTTACTTTCAAACCAAACGGTAATAGTTTGCGGGGTGTACTGGAGTCTTCAGCAACATTTATTTGTTTTTCTTTGATTGCTTGTACGGTTTTAGCCCTTTAAATTCTTCATTATTCATTGCGCGCAAAACTGAGGCAATCTTCTAACCCATTCTGTGTTGCGGAATTGTCAATCAGCTCTCTGTTGATACTGGTAGGAGAAAAGTCTTTCGGCTAACTGTTTGTTAAAGTTTTAAACCTAAAGCCTGTGATCTGTGAACTCCCGGAATGCCTCTTTTAATGTTTAACTCTATGTTTTAACAATAATTGATTCACTTGCCCTTTAAATTCTTTTCCATCACGACTTGAATCATGCGAGGATAAGTTAAAGGGCCTCGTTGGTATATTAGTTGATGGCAACAGCAACAGCAGAAGCACTCTTTTGTGTTAATGGTTCCGCATCTTTGTATCTTGAAGCTATGTCAATGACTGTGAGTGCGTATTTAAAATCTTTTTCGCCTAATCCTATCAGAGGGTAAATATAAAAGATCCTTTTGATGGTGTCGTTTGGAGTTGTATTGACAAAGTGTGGGGTCTCTGTTTCGTTAGGCGCTGTAAAAATAAATTTGCCAAATCGCTTGTTTAGATAACCATTCTTTTGCTGTTTGTTCACTGACTCCAGCTGTTGGCTTAGCTTTTAATTGCTTTATTCCCTTCCAATATCCTTTTGGCAATAATAGATTTTGTTCATTTTTTACTCACCAATATTCGCAACAAAATACACAACGGCATACCAACGACAATAAACCCATTCTTGCATCTTTTGTTTTCTGGTTGTAAAGTCATAAATTTTGTGGGGCAAGTCTCGATTGGTTTCTGTTACAAGATAATATTGTTATTGCTTGATAAACATTTTTAAATTGTAAGCTGCTCCCGTTTTTCATTGTCTTAATAAAATCTAATGCTCAAGTCTCTGCTTTTCATAGCGTCTTGTGCAGTCTAGTGCCCCATAGCTTTGTATGTCTTTTTCTCTCACCGTCTTTCCCCCCATTTACTAATGCGAAATTACTTCCGCTAAAAAGCAAGCGCTTTCCCCACAGCGCCGCCTATCATATTCGAGTGAAGCCATTTTTTATAAATGGTATTTTTTTTACATATTTATATGTCTGAATTATTCCTGCTTAACTAGAAAATCTTTCTAGCAAACGAAGCTGCAACAATAGCAACAGCTTTGCTGATCCTCAAAGTCAAGTTTGCCAAGACTCCCTGGTTTATTTTTAACAGCTTTTACCAAGCATTGATACCCTAACTTAGTCCTCCAAAACAGCAGAATGTTTTAAAAGGGTTTGGGTAAGTTTTTTCGTGCTCATTTTTATAAAAAAAAAAATAATTATAATTATTAAAAAACATGAACAGTGATGACCCCTACAGCTACAAGGCACCTAAACCTTCCTGAAACTTATGAATGACCAAGTTGATGACAAGCATTATGCCCAAAAAGGAGAGGCTTATTCTTGGCAGCATGTGGAAAAACAAAACAGTTCCTGGGAAACTGATTCCAGCATTGAACAATTCAACAGTTTGTCGCCACAAGACATTTTAAAGTATCAAACGGGTATGAAGCGCAGCGGGGTCTGAATGGTAAAAAGTGGGGGCAAACGGTTCTTATTTGTACACTAAACTATCAGTAGATTTGCCCCCATTGATTCTGAACAAGATCTTAAAAATATTTAACGCAAGATCGTTTTAACAAAGTCTTTGGAGTCTCTAGGGTGTGATCTATACAAAGATTGAACATTGTATCCCCATTAATCAGGGATTAAACTTTTAATCATATAGATTTTGTTTCCCTTCAAAAGAACCCGAGCTGGAAAATCATCAGAACCAGAATCAGGAAACATTGAATCAGGTGGGAGAAAGTAACCAAGCCAGAAAATCAGCAGAATCAAAAAAAATGAACCATGGGGGCCAGGAAAAAGATCCTGGGCGTGTTAAATGCAGGAAAAAAAATTAGCAGAGTGGAACAGACAAAAAAATTAATGTTGGCAAAAATATAACTCATCATGAAAACATAACACCGCCAGCGCCAGAACAAGTTGATTCAATGCCGCTTTTAAAAACTCCATGTATACAAGCCCTACAGCACAAAGTCTTCATGGAATATTGAACTTAAAACTGTTGCCATTTTTGGCGCCATTGCTGCTGTTTGGGGGCAGTTATTACGGTTATAAAATATATAAACCAATGGCAACAAAAACAAAAGAATTTAAAACAACCTGAACCACTAAATACAGAAAAAGACAACTGCACGCCAAAACCGCCAACAACAAAAGATCATTTTGACCCAAATTTATAATGCAATAATATTTTAAATTTTTTTTAATAAAAATAGATCATGGCGTATTATAAAATGATGAAGTCAATAAATAAAGAAAAGGAGTCTATAAAAGACATTTCCATAGACCAGAAATTGTAATCAAGTGGTTGCTTAGGATGTAAGAACTTCATTAAGATCTATGCAGAGAACGCTGAGCAAGACCTCCCCAACGATGACACGTTTTTTGAGGCGTGTGTGTACTATATTAGGGATTTCTATTTAAGATAAAAACATAGCTTGTATTTTTTGATAATTATAAGATAACTGAATAAGAACTTGTTTTACTTAAAGATGACTTAGTTTTGATCTTGAGGTGACTTAATCAAGAACTTAGAAGTTACTTGATCAAGAACTTATTAGGAACTTGAAGTAACTTAATTAAAAACTTAATTAGGAACTTGGGGTGACTTAATTAAAACCCTTTAATTAAGAACTTGGAGCGACTTGGGGGAGGAGTGGTGTGTGGTGTACACAGGGGGGTGGGGGGTGGGGGGGCGTGCGTGCGGGGTGGGGGTGGGGGGGACGTGCGTGCGTGTGTGTGCGCGCACCTTTGATTATTTATAAGAAACGAATGGTCAGAAATATAATATATAGTTATTATCAGTAAAACAACAAAACAACAACAATAACAGCACACACGCACAAACATTTAAAAAATAAGGAAGTGCTTGCATAGGGAAATGGGGAAAGGGTTTTATGGTTGGCGCTTAAGCGCCGTAAAATTCAAGACGGCTGCCGGCTCTCTGTCAACGAAGATTATTCAAAGCAGCCCCAAGTGCATTTATCAAAAGCTTGATTTTAAAAACAAGACAGTTGAATAAAGTACATTCTGTGGCCGCCCGAAGGCAGCCAAAAAAAATTGAAGCAGGACGTTGAAGCGAAGAGTGAAGCCAGTAATCACAGCAATTATACAAAGTCATGAAGTGCTTGGGGGAAAAATTTAAGGCAGTCAAATCTAAACAAACCCGACCGCTCCTGCATGAGCGGTATCTAAAAAAAAGTTTACGTTCAGTGGTAGGCCTCAGTGGTCTTACAGTCGCGCGGCACTGTTTGCTAAAGCAGCCAACTCTAAACAAACCGACCGCTCCTGCATGAGCGGTATCTAAAAATAGATCTTACGTCAGTGGTAGGACTGCAGTGGTCTTACAGCGCGTGCACTGTTTTTCTTTAAAAAGCCACACAAACAAACATTGTATGACTAGGGGTGTGACGTTGAGGTTCAGCCCCGGATATTTGGAACTTTTGACCATAGTTTCTGTATTCTACAATCTGTAGCAGTTTTCTTTTTCTTCAGTTTATTCATGATAAACTGACTGGCAGACCAATATTGTAAAACTGAGGAAATGGTTGAAGTACTTTTGCAAGAGTACGTTTCTTGCTACGTAAAACATCTGAAAATCCTGTTTTTTCTTTTAACCTTTGTCCCACGTTTCTTTCATTCCCTTTTCCCTTTTTTTCTTTCTTTCTCCTGCCAGTTTTTGCACAAAATCAGAAACCGACCAAACTGAATATGAAACATTATTGTTTGGGCGTCCTGTCTTTTTAGATTTCTAAATCCCTTTTGCAGTTTTTCTATAATTTCATTTTCGCCCCCTGAGCAGTCAAAAAGAAAGAATCTAAAAAGGCTTTTTTTTGATATGGGCCCGCATGTGTCAGCTTCATTTGCAACAAGATAATTGTGCAAATCTGTTGGAGAATCAAGCTCCGCCCTCTTTTTCTTTTTTCCTTGTTTTTCTTTGAATAAATCTTCCAGCTTTCGTTTTTGGGCCCTTTTTTGGGAGTTTCATTGGGCCTACTAGTTTTTGCCTTCTCAGCAAGTTTGCCATTTCTTCATGAAAAAGCCTGTTCTCTTCAAGTACATTCTTTTTTCTTCGGTCCACAATTCTGTTGGTGTTGGATGTGGTAATGGAACATTGCAAGCTTGATCCATGTCAGTAAAATATAAACTAGTTGCCTGCCTAGAATAATCTAAAATTTCTTGATGAGCAGCCTGTGATTCAAGAATTTCTCTACCTAATTCGGAAGAAATACTATCTTCGACATTTGTGACATTTCGCCTTGTTAAATTAAACACTTTTCTCACTGAAAAAGCACCACAGCACAGCCTTCCAATGTAAAATGACAGACAGCTAAGGCACAGTCAAAACACAACCCTTCTTGTGAAAATCCCGTGAACAATGGCGAAGCCGGTCTTGTTGACGTGGGCCCACGAAGTGGCAATGACAAAGTGACAGTCTAGAACATTCGCTTATGTTGCAGTTAACGGGGGCCGTCAGGTGTGCTTTATTGATTTTTGGTCGGCAAGGCAGACAAGCGACCCTCGTAAAACAGGGGCACGGCTCCTTACAAACTGCATGCCATAGCATAAATTAAGTGATCAGGTTTTTAGCCTCGTGTCTGCCTGTCTGTGTGGGCAAAGTTTTGTAGGTAAAAATTAGTCAGAATAAGTGTGCGGATTTTATGTCAAAAATATAACTTAGTTTTAAAAGACAAGTAAGTTTTGTAAATTAGTATTAAAACGGATAACCCTACACAGTATGTCTGTTTGTAGATAATCGTTAATTTTTTGGGTTTTTGAAGTCTTACTTGTCAGAGAACTAATAAATTGCCGCTTTTAGGCCACTTTCGCCCAAAAACTGGTTGATCGCGAAAATGGCCCAGATTGGTATTTCTACGTTCTCTTTTCTTCATGTTCAAAATTCTGTCCCGGGAAAAAAACACCACACCCCTTACTAATATGTTTCCAAAAAGAGTAAAAACCCTTCGTCTAGGATAGTACCACCGCGTCCCAGAATTGATCTTTTTAAAACTAGGGCTGATTTACTCAGGGAGTTGTTTGTGGAATGCCATTATTAATAAAATCGACGTTAATATCAGTCTCAACATGTTCAAAGAAAGGTATCACTCGTTATTATTAACTGAACTAGAAAACAAAAGTCCATGAGTCGGGTTTGTTATCCCATGTTGATCTTCTTCTTTTCTCTTATTGTTTTGATGTTGGGGGGGGGGGTTGCTGTGATGGGTATTTCTGGTGTTTTCAGCTCATTCTCCTTTATTGCATGACTTGATTTTGATACTACCCTTTTTCATTGTATTTTGTCATTTGTGATGTGGCAAATTTTGGTATGTCTCTCTCTCTCTCTCTCTCTCCTCTCTCTCTCTCTCTCTCTGTCTCTCTCTCTGTCTCTCTCTGTCTCTCTCTCTCTCTCTCTGTCGATCTGGCTGTCTCTGTCTCCCTCCCTTTCTCTCTCTCTCTCTCTCTCTCTCTCTCTCTCTCTCTCTCTCTCTCTCTCTCTCATATTTTGTCATCCTATGTTGATCTCCTTCTTCCTTCTCTTGTCGTTCTTGAAGTTGGGGGGGGGGGGGGGGGCGGTGTATGGAATTGTTGCTTGCTGCCGAGTTGGGCATGTCTGGTGTCTTTCAGCTTTTTTTTTTTTTTTTTTTTCCCCCTTCATTCCATGACTTGATGTTTTACCACTCTTCTTCATTGTAGTTTGTCATGTGCCAATTTTTTATATGCTTCTCCTCCTCCTCCTCCTCCTCCTCTTCTCCTAAGTCTTCTTTTTAATCTTCTTTTCTTCTTCTTCTCTTCTTCTTCTTCTTCTTCTTCTTCTTCTTCTTCTTCCTTTTCTTCTGTCTCTCCTTGTGTCAGAGACTCCGTCTCTTTATTCTGTGTCTCCAAGTCCCCACCTCTCTCTCTCTTTGAGTCGCTTCCATCCCTCCCTCTCTCACACACTCTCTTCCTCTAGTTATATTGTGCATTCTCTTATTCTAAATTGCCATGTATTCATTGTTGTTTATGAGTTTATATGCAGTTCGATGCAATGATTTCTACCATGTATTTATTGTTTGAGGGCTGGATGGAAAAAAGCCACTGACTGGTGCTTATTCTTTTCCCTCATTAAACAACATTTCGTTCGTTCGTTCGTTCGTTCTCTCTCTCTCTCTCTGGGATGGTGGTGGTGGTGGTGGTGTGTGTGTGTGTGTGTGTGTGTTAAACACATAGAGCTTGCTTTCAGAGAGAGAGAGAGAGAGAGAGAGAGAGAGAGGAATCCATTCATAGACTCCCAACAAAGCACGGACAGTCGTCTCATTTTGACAGCCGTGATTCGGATCGTCGTGATTCGAACAGCCGTGATTTAGACAGCCGTCACTCGGACAGCAATCATGCACCGGTTTGAATGGGGTATACCTGCTGCTACACACATGTGTCAATCATCCGTCGGAAGAGGGGGGGGGGGGGGAGGGAAGGGAGCAGGATTCAGACGGAGTTGATAGACAACCTGTAACCTGACAACTGCGCATGAGCCGTGAAATTGGGGTGGGGGTGGGGGGGGGGGAGGAGGAGGATATTCACTCTCTGCTTTTGCGAAGTTGGACATGACTTCTTCCTGCACAACTGATGAAGTTACCAGCGGAGACGAAAAGGAAATCTTAAATAGGAACCAGCGAACAGTAATCAAAGAACAAGTGAGGTAACTCTTTCTCCCTTGATGAAATACATAGACGCCCATAACTGCAAACGAATGCTGCTTACGACACTCGATCGCCTAGCACGAAATGAGCACACAGAGCACACAAAACAAACAACGAGACATGCCCTGAGACGAGTTTCATCGACAAAAGAACTCGCGAGGTTGCTAGCGGCGAGGGGTGAAAGAGGCAAGGGGAGGAAAGAAAGTGGACCCCAGACAAATCCAATTAACCATATTTCCACTTCTTCAGGCTGCCAACGTTTTTGAAGGGTCAGCGTATAGAACGTTACAACTTGACCAGCACCAGTCACAAGGCGTAACAACCGCCGGCTGTATACGAGAGCACCCCAAGACAGTCCAACAGCCTAAGATGTGTTATGAAACACTTGACACTCACCAAGCAAGCGAGAATTTTAACTCGCCTCTGTGAAACGCGTCTCTGATAAACAATATATAAAAGAGAAGAAAAAAAAAGGGGGGGTGCGTGGGTGGGTGAACAGAGGGGAGGGGGGGGGTGCGAGAGATGGAAGAGGGCTGGATCAG
>CM031616.1:55942209-55944709 GCA_018398815.1 Conus ventricosus
AGCTAATCAAGCCATATGTGTAGTCTTAAAAAAGAAAAAGAAAGAAAAAAAACGCCGAAAGTTCAGCTTTATATTCTGACATAATTAATTGACGGGATGATCGCATCTAGTGTCTACAATCTTATACGGTTATGAAATATGGTGTTCTCATATGATAAGCCCTGCTAGAAACATAGGCTCAATTTCTATAAACAATCTTTAGATGAAGTAGGTCAACCCCAACAGGTGTGTTTGCGGTGAGATGGGCCAGCTTCCCTTTGAAGTGTATGCTAAAGGTAGAATGAATGCCTCATGCAGGTTGGACCTGGTAATTCACAGATTGTCAACAAATCGTCCAAGTGTATGTACCATTTCCTCTACGTGTTGAATCGGAAAGCGGATAACAAATCGGGGCCGGAATAGCTCAGTTGGTAGAGCGCCGGACTCGTAATCCAAGGGCTGCAGGTTCGAATCTCCACCGGGCCGTTTAGGTACAGGGGGATTTTTCCCTCGGAGTTAACATTAGTTCTGACTCCATTTCCCGTACAGTCCTTCGAATGAGACTATAAATCGAGGTTCCGTGTGTGGACGCACGCATAACATCTTGCACACACGTAAAATCCCATCACCAACTTTCGGAAGAGAAGGCCAGTTTGGCCGTTGGTATGGATGACACGTTACACATAGCATACACCTTCCCGAAGATGGAGTATGGCTGCCTTAATGGCGGAATTTAAAAAAACGGTCATACACACAAAACTCCACTCCCTGTTTTGGGTAGATGAAATTAATACTTGTCTGTTCATATAGGGAGTGTCCGCAGGAGTATCAGCCTGCGTACACAGAAGAAGAAGCGGAAAACAAATCAGTTCATTTGCATCTTTTTGAAATATTACCAAAGGATTTTGAGCTTTCGGCATTTTGGTACGAACGGTTTGAATTGGCGTTTTTAGAATAGTTTAATATCGTTGTTTAAAACACTAATGCATCCAACAACTGATGAGTATTTTGAATCTAGATAATACAAAATTATGTACTATTTAAGAATGTCTTTCATCAAGAGAATTGCCAGTTGCATCACGGTGACACTTTGACAGTGTTTGGCAGTTGAAAACACTGAATCAGATTACCGTGTAAAAAAAAACAAACGAAGACTTCGGAAGACACATTGAGAAGAACGATTTTGTCAGCCGTGCAGTTTGAAGATTTGAGAGACAAGTTTCACCACGCTTGAAAATGTAATTGTCAAATGCACTTTCTTCACTGACTTCAGAAATACTTTGATCTTCCGCCTATACACAAGTGACGTGAAAACCCTTTTAAGTTCTCCGAACTGTTCTTCATCGAGAAAAATAGCATACTAACAAAATCGTACGCGAGTGCAAAAATAAAAAATAAAAAAATAAAATATCATTGTATTAAACTTACTCAGTCAAGTACATGTCCAGAAAAATCATCTGTAAGAGTATGTGATTGTCGTCCTTCCTGACCGTGTTTGATGTTTAACATATGTGCCTGAGGGGATGTCGACGAGGGAGAGCATACTGTAAAAATGTATGTACCCTACTCCCCCGCCACCTCCCCCCCCCCCCCCCCCCAATCCCCGCTCTCTTTCTTTCTTTTATTTGAAAAAGTCTCGTCTCGTCTCGTCTCGTCTCGTCTTGTCTATTGTGTAGTTAAAAGGCCCAAGGCCTAGTCCCACGCAGAGACCTTTATGATGTGGCGTGAAACTGTCCATGTGAACAATGCTTCCAGGCCTGCTGTTACTGCTTGTGCGATGTCCATCTCTCTGTCTGTGGCCGCAGTGACCGGAGACTGGACGGTTCCACGTCAACCCCAGCACCTTTGTCCACGCTCGCCTCGTAGTGTCCAGGACCTCATGACCCCCCCCCCCCCTCCCCTTCTGTGGTCAAAAGTCTAAATAAAAACTGTGAAAAAAAGTATATAGAAACCTTGTGTGTGTGTGTGTGTGCGTGTGCGTGCGTGTGCGTGTGCGTGCGTGTGCGTGTGCGTGCGTGCGTGCGTGCGTAAGTGCGTGCGTGTGTGCGTGCGTGCGTGCGTGCGTGTGTGTGTGTGCGCGCCATCTGCCTTCTAGGCTTCCATTGAAACAAAATAGTTGCATAAATCATTTATCACATTAATCGGCTTTTCCTTGAAGATCCGCTCATGGAGCATATTACTAACACGCGGATTAACTAGAGAGACCAGCCTTTTCCTTCAATGCCCAACAACTTGAGCTCATGCAGACGCGCGTGTGTGCGCGCACACTCAAGCACACACACACACACACACACACACACACACACACACACACACACCCACACACACACACACACACACACACCTGCGCGCGCGCGCGCACACACACACACACACACAACACACACACACACACACACACACACACACACACACACATGCACAGAGAGACGTCGCGCGCGCACACAAATACACACACACAGACACGCGCACGCGCGCAGAATATGCTCGCGCGCTTCTGCCTATACATTAATAGTACAAA
>CM031616.1:55949709-55952209 GCA_018398815.1 Conus ventricosus
CTAACAATATGTCACAAGCTGTCACTATTGATTTCCTCGTTATCAAACACTGAAATGCAACGAGAGAGAGAGAGAGAGAGAGAGAGAGAGAGAGAGGAGAGAGAGAGAGAGAGAGAGAGAGAGAGAGAGAGACAGACAGACAGACAGACAGACAGACAGACAGAGAGTAAAGTAAACTGCCACACTTGCCTGATGTCCTGGCATTTTTGCACATTGGTTCTTAAAGCAAAACCCAATCACACTGCGCACAGTAAACGTCCCAGTTTCACTCACAAAATGCACTGGCGTATATTTTCCTGACTATCACAGGATTGCCGTTCGTCTTCACGCTGCTGTTTTTATCAAAATTCTGTTGTTGACAAACTCCGCTGATGTAAATCCTCCTTATCATCACAGGATTGCCGTTTGTGTTGGCGCTGCTATTTCGACCAAAATTTGGATGTTGGCCTTCGTCAAAACCAAAACTCGAGTTGTTGCTCAAGTCCTGCTCTTCAGCATCACAAAATCCACTGGCGTATATTTTCCTGACTATCACAGGATTGCCGTTCGTCTTTACGCCGCTGTTTATGCCAAAATTCTGTTGCTGGCAAACTCCGCTGATGTAAATCCTCCTTACTATCACAGGATTGCCGTTTGTGTTGACGCTGCTATTTCTACCCAAATTTGGACGTTGGCCTTCGTCAAAACCGAAGCTGGAGTTGTTCAAGTCCTGCTCTTCTGCAATATCATCAAAACTGCTGCTGCTGCTGCTGCTGCTGCTGCTGCTGCTTCTCCCACTTAGGATGTCCGCATCGTCCGAGACCAGCGAGCACCCCAAACCCGAGGTGTTCATGGACTGGGTGCTTGGACCAACATGTCCAACGTGGGGTCTGACTGTGCCGGGAATTGGCGTTGACGTCGAGTCGCTCGATCGTTCAGACCCCCAGTCCGAGTCCTCAAAGTCGAAGGTGGCGTTGCTCGACTGGTCCCAGCTGTCTGCCTCCATCACGGATGAACAGGGACTGATGCTGCTGATGCCTGAGCCGTCAGAGTCGCTGTGGAAGGATTCTTCTTCCTCTGTGGCAGGGGTGCATGCTGGGGGGATACGCTGGGAGAATCTATCTGGAGAATGGCTCGTGGTGGGACACACATGGAAGCATCTTCAGCAAAGGCCAGGGAATAGTTCATCACATAATTCTGCATGTAATTGTAGAAAGAATCTTCCACATGCGACAAACAGTTTCCCATTTTCAGTTTTCAGTCAGCTTCGAAGCAGTGACACTGGAGAACAAACACGAAGCTACGGTGGCTGTGTGGTGACCGATTGTAAGCTAAGAGACCTGTCTGCTTTTATAGGACTTTTAACCCCCTAAGGTTCGAATCTACGTGATCGTTACCTCCCCGCCCCCCCTTTCCTCTGCACTTCCACCCCCACCCCCACCCGTACCCCGCCACCCCTCCGTTTATTCATGGGACAGCAGTTGTGATACCCGGGGGAAGGAAGGGGTGGGCAGTGAAGGAACATGTCATGCCTCTCTCACCTACCTCTGATTGTGAGATAATCGCCACTCTCAGACAAAGCACACAGTGGGCCTCTGCCAGTTGTCTTCAAAGCGCGGGTCTAAGGACGCAATTTCCCATGTCATAACTGTTGAAGGGAGGAATGCGACGGCCTGAGTGAGAAGAGAGAGGGCTTGTGACTTCACAGCGTGCAATTAGTCCTCTTTGTGCATCGAGGGGACAGTCGAAGGGGTTCAATGGGTAATTGGTTGGTTCAGGTGCCCCAGCCAGACGTTCTCACCCAGGTGCTTGTATGTCTAATGCCCGGGGCACACAGCAGAGAACGGCGATACTCTGTTGATTGCTCTGCATGGAGGCACGGTGCCTTTTACAGCTCTACATTACATCCTCTGCTTTGGATACTGTGCTAGGAATATTTATGTATGCCATGTATGGGTATATGTGTGAAACTCTGCACACTGTCTTCTTTCTGTACATATGTAAACTCTCATATTAGCTGATCAAAATGTCGGGAAATATGTGTAAAATTCTACACACTGTCTTCTTTCTGCACATATGCAAAGTCTCATCTCAGCAAATTAAAATGTCAGGATGGATTTTTGTAAATTATTTAACAAGATGAAAAGATAAATAAACGTTAAAACGTTCTTGCTCTGGTGGCATGAATAGGATGTTCAAAAGCCCATCACCACCACCACCCCCTCTCTACTTTCCCCCTCTCGCATCTTCCTCTGGCTGACCAGGTCTCCATTGGTGGGGAAAGTTTATTGTCCATTTGTCGTCCCCATTCCCTGTGGCAGGGGTGGACGGTACACTGACCGTTAATTAAACGAAAATTACTCCAGGGAAGTGGATTGCTGGCGCAATTACGTTCAAACAAACGATTGCAAACTTTTAAGAGAGAGAGAGAGAGAGAGAGAGAGAGAGAGAGCCGTTATTACCAAGGGTAACAAATAAGCAAGAATAGGTTGCTTTTTGCATCCGCCCATTGTCCCCTCAT
>CM031616.1:55957209-55977209 GCA_018398815.1 Conus ventricosus
TGTGTGTGTGTGTGTGTGTGTGTGTGTGTGTGTGTGTGTGTGTGTGTGTGGTGTGTTGTGTGTGTGTGTGTGTGTGTGTGTGCGCACGTGCGTGCATGCATGCATGCGTGCATGTGTGTGTGTGTGTGTTTTGTGTGTGCGTGAGCGCACGAGCATACCTATGTATGTGTGCGTATACGTCTGCATGTGCACGAACTCTTGTATGGTGCGCGCGTCCATGAACCTTTTGTGCTTATATGTATGGTTATGTGTGCCTATGTAAAGTCTATATTTGTGGTTCAGCTTAACGGATATTCACTAACGAAGTGATTGTGATTTAACCGTTAGAGTAACAAATTATAAACATTTAAAGCAACAATAGCAAAAGGTGGACTAAAACTTTACGAATAGTTGAACATTATTTTCTTTTTACGAGAAAGATGTTATGGAACTGTCAAGTAGTGAAACCGTTGATTTGTACATCAGTGATTACTTTCCCCTGAATTGTTACAGGGAATGATTAGGCAATGTATGCAAAATGTTCTTCATCTATTAGCGTGCATAAAAGTATGAGAACATCTGCAATACTTCCGTCAGAAAATGCATGCTATTGTTTTAACACGCTCGCACATTCGCAGACACAGACAGACAGACACACAGACACACAGGCAGCAGACAGTGGTGGCTTAGCACAGACAATGCATGGTGAGTGTGAGTCAGTGGTGACTTAGCACAGACAATGCATGGTGAGTGTGAGTCAGTGGTGACTTAGCACAGACAATGCGTAGTGAGTGTCAGTCAGTGGTGACTTAGCACAGAAATTGCATGGTGAATGTGAGTCAGTGGTGACTTAGCACAGACAATGCATGGTGAGTGTGAGTCAGTTTCAGAAGAAAAAATGGCAGTGGGAAAAAAACAGGAGGATGGAGGCCCCATTGTTAAAGAAAAAGGAAAAGAAAACACAGAAAAAAAGAAAAATGTGGAAAAGAAACTGGAGGCTGGAGAACAAGAAAAACACCCTTGTTTAACGCCTCTTGGGCAACTGAAGAAAACCCGTTGTAAACAGGTTTGTATCGCACACATGCTAGAACAGTACCATATATCCCTCTAATGGCTCTGTACAATTTACCTTTAATACCACTGTTTCTCAACACATTCCATAATATATTTCTATTCAGAGAATCAAAGGCCTTCTTCAAGTAACCAAACGCAACATACAGCTTAGAATTTTTGTTCAGATATGTTCGGACTAATGCATGTAAGGTGAATAAATGATCAATTGTGCTGTAGCCTTCTCTGAATCTTTCCTGCTCTTTAATTATTTTTCCCTCTTTATCTGCCCAGTCTTTTATTTAAGATATGCGTATACATCTTTCCTATTACACTCATCAGTGCTACTCCTCTGCAGTTATCCGGATTGTTTATATCTCCCTTTTTGTATATTGGTACTATAATAGATCTTGACCAAGTACTGGAAATGTTTCTTTCTCAAAGACGGCGTTAAAGAGATCCACTAAAAAGTCAATAACAGCAGCATTTGCCAGTTTGAACATTTCATGTATATTTTTTTCAATACCAGCACTTTTTTCCAGTTTTTTAAATGTTTGATACCATTCTTACATTTGAAAATTACCAGAGTGTTACCATTTTTTGTATGCCTTTTTAAACGGAACTTTCTCCTGAGCTCATACAATTATATCAAAGTGTGACAATTTGGGTAGAACCATGTGTTTTAAAAGTGCATTGTCATTCTTGAGTTGTTTCGTTTCTTGTTTCCTTTTGTTGTTCTTTCATTTTTTTACTTATTATTTGTTTATCTATTTATTTTTCCGGAGCTTAGAGACGATTTTTTAAAACTATAAGTGTGACAAACTGGCCAAATAAAAGACAAAGGAGCTTTGCGGTTTTGTTGTGAAAAGCTATCTGTGAGACAAGCCAGGCAAATACAGACAAAAGAGCTTTGAAGTGATGTTGGTCTAAGCTATCTGTGCGGAAAAACCGGGTAGGCTAAATAAAGACAGCGAACATGCCAAAAATTCAAATGACATACCTGACTCTCTATTTCTTTGTGTGATTTTCTTCAAACCGGTCTATGCAGGCTAGCTGAGTTCTAAAGATTCTGATTCAACTTGTGACCAACAAGTTGAATGTGGCTGTCATTCCCTGTGGCAAGCACTAGACAAAAAGGCAGGACTGATTCTCAATCTCATATTTTCATGTTAGGTTTTCACAACAAAACTCGTTACACCTTGACCTCAGAACTGACCCTATAAGAGCCTTCCACACAAACAGAAGTCAATCATGGTCACTTTGCACCACTGCTGTCACACTTTCCTGTCACCTTTTTATCCCAAAGATATTCCGTGATAGTTAGCCAGCATACAAAGAATCAATCAGAGCTTTTCATGGAGTCTGCCTAATCGCCCTTATCTTTTCCTGGCCCCAGAGAGAGAGAGAGAGAGAGAGAGAGGAGAGAGAGAGAGAGAGAGAGAGAGGGAGAGAGAGAGAGAGAGAGAGAGAGACTTCTAAGGCAGTGTATGGAATGAATAACAGGATAAAACCGAAACTAGGCATTCCGCGTTTGGAGACTCATTTCGCGGAATGCTTTCAACCTTGAGCGGAGAATGGGGTTTCAAGTTCAACCTGTCATCATTCTAGTCCAGCCAACTACTTGCAGGGCTGTCAAACTCACACAAAGAAAAGCGTCACAGAACAAGCCAGAGTATCTTAAAAAATCCTGGGAGAAAAACACACATGAGCGGTTATGGCATGGAAGCTAAACCATTGACATCTTAAGGCATACAAAGTTACGCTTTGTGGGGAGCAACAAGCATTCTCGATTGTTTTCGGACCCAAGTTATTTAAAAGAAATAACAAACATTTTCAATGCCTGGTGGCCGGAGGAAACGGGGAGAGTGAGGTGGGGCTGACTATGATGACATACAGTTCCTGGTGCACGAGGATCGGGAGAGATGATCTACTTCGTTCCCAAGACATTTGCAGGTGGACGTTTGAAGTCAATCATAAGTGAGCAGTGAATTATAAAATGCAGCACAGTCTTGTTAACGCATTAGTCGAGAGAGAGAGAGAGAGACAGAGAGAGAGAGAGAGAGAGAGAGAGAGAGAGAGAGAGAGAGAGAGACAGAGACAGAGAGAAAGAGAGAGAGAGAGACAGAGATCAATTTTCACGGATTATTTAGTTTATTGCTGGCTGTAGAAGTAAGCGGGGCCATAGTACAGTGGTTAGTACGTCTGACTTAGCATAAGGAAACTCGGGTTCAAATCCCGGTGGCTCCACGCTTTTTTCGTGATGAAAAATTTAATTCAAAACAGAAGACGCTGAGATAAATAAAAAAAAGAATGAAAATGGGATATACCAGCTGCAATCCAATCCTACATAAAAGATACACCATCGTCTCCCGAAGACGAAAAGATGCCGACGACGACGACGATGAAAAGAAGACAAAAGTTTTCAACGTTGGGGAGTTTTGAAATACTTAAAGTCACATAACTCTTTTCAAACGAATCGCAAATCATGTTATGTGTTCAACAGTAGTAAACAGCCATAACGTTGAATTCTGAAACAGACTCAGAGTGTTATTAACCTGTGATAGACTGATGTACAGGCAGATGGATAGATGTATCCTGTAGAATGGGTGGACGGATAGATGTGTTCTGTAACAGAATGGCGGATGGGTAGATTAATAGGTAGACACGCAGTCAGTCAGTTATTTGGTTGACAGGTTAGAGTTTTTTTTTGGCAATTTGTACCACAGAGATCCTTCACAATGCTTTTGGAACACACTCCTCCACCCCCCCCCCCCTACCCCCCACCCCCACCCCCAAGCTAACAGACAAGCAAAACCCCCTTTCAAAATAGTAAGTTGTTCTTCTGATTTTGTGTGTGTGTGTTGTTGTTGCTGGTGGTGGTGGTGGTGGTGGTGGTTTTCAGTGCCATGACATTTCTTCCTTCATAGATTCAATGGTAAACGCATGTGATTTGTCTGACAGAAAACAAAATATTACTATACATTTTCAGTATCCAGTAATCACAGTAAACACACGCTGACGCAATACGCTGATGATACATAATTTTTAGTTTCAGAGGATAGGAAGTCTTTGGAGACTTGCATACATGTTCCTAATCAATTTAGTTCTGTTTCAGGATTCCATCTAAACTCAGGAACACCCAGTGGGGTTTGACTAGAAAGTCGTACAAATTCTGGAATATTTGGGTTTGAACTGGAATCCACCGACATTTTTAGTATCAGGGATTTGACTCATTAATGATAAGAGAAGTTGTGTATAAATTAATTACTCTGAAAGACTGACAGGAAAATCCTATTTATTCAAAATATGGGTGAAGTGTCAGTTGACATCTCTTGGCAGAGTAGCGCTGAAAAACCTGAAATCTAGTACACCTCTAACAAAATTTTCATCTAAGGCTGATTCTATTCAAATTTGTCAACATTTTTGTTACGAACCGGAAACAGGAGGATGGGGGCCCCATTTGATAAAGAAAAAGGAAAAGAAAACACAGAAAACAGAAAAATGTGGAAAAAAATTGGAGGCTGGAGGACAAAAAACACACCCTTGCTTAACGCCTCTTGAACAACCGAAGAAATCTGTGTAAACATGTTTGTATTGCACACATGCTAGAACAGTGCCATATATTCCTCTAATAACTCTGTACATACCAGAGAGAGAGAGAGAGAGAGAGAGAGAGAGAGAGAGAGTATGTTGAGGACTTCTAAGGCAGTGTATGGAATGAATAACAGGATAAAACCGAAACTAGGCATTCCGCGTTTGGAGACTCATTTCGCGGAATGCTTTCAACCTTGAGCGGAGAATGGGGTTTCAAGTTCAACCTGTCATCATTCTAGTCCAGCCAACTACTTGCAGGGCTGTCAAACTCACATAAAGAAAAGCGTCACAGAACAAGCCAGAGTATCTTAAAAAATCCTGGGAGAAAAACACACATGAGCGGTTATGGCATGGAAGCTAAACCATTGACATCTTAAGGCATACAAAGTTACGCTTTGTGGGGAGCAACAAGCATTCTCGATTGTTTTCGGACCCAAGTTATTTAAAAGAAATAACAAACATTTTCAATGCCTGGTGGCCGGAGGAAACGGGGAGAGTGAGGTGGGGCTGACTATGATGACATACAGTTCCTGGTGCATGAGGATCGGGAGAGATGATCTACTTCGTTCCCAAGACATTTGCAGGTGGACGTTTGAAGTCAATCATAAGTGAGCAGTGAATTATAAAATGCAGCACAGTCTTGTTAACGCATTAGTCGAGAGAGAGAGAGAGAGAGAGAGAGAGAGAGAGAGAGAGAGAGAGAGAGAGAGAGAGAGAGAGAGAGAGAGAGAGAGAGACAGAGCCAGAGACAGAGAGACAGAGATCAATTTTCACGGATTATTTAGTTTATTGCTGGCTGTAGACGTAAGCGGGGCTATAGTACAGTGGTTAGTACGTCTGACTTAGCATCAGGAAACTCGGGTTCAAATCCCGGTGGCTCCACGCTTTTTTTCGTGATGAAAAATTTAATTCAAAACAGAAGACGCTGAGATCAATAAAAAAAAGAATGAAAATGGGATATACCAGCTGCAATCCAATCCTACATAAAAGATACACCATCGTCTCCCGAAGACGAAAAGATGCCGACGACGACGACGATGAAAAGAAGACAAAAGTTTTCAACGTTGGGAGTTTTGAAATACTTAAAGTCACATAACTCTTTTCAACGAATCGCAAATCATGTTATGTGTTCAACAGTGGTAAACAGCCATAACGTTGAATTCTGAAACAGACTCAGAGTGTTATTAACCTGTGATAGACTGATGTACAGGCAGATGGATAGATGTATCCTGTAGAATGGGTGGACGGATAGATGTGTTCTGTAACAGAATGGCGGATGGGTAGATTAATAGGTAGACACGCAGTCAGTCAGTTATTTGGTTGACAGGTTAGGGTTTTTTTTTGGCAATTTGTACCACAGAGATCCTTCACAATGCTTTTGGAACACACTCCTCCACCCACCCACCCCTACCCCCCACCCCCACCCCCAAGCTAACAGACAAGCAAAACCCCCTTTCAAAATAGTAAGTTGTTCTTCTGATTTTGTGTGTGTGTGTTTGTTGTTGCTGGTGGTGGTGGTGGTGGTGGTGGTTTTCAGTGCCATGACATTTCTTCCTTCATAGATTCAATGGTAAACGCATGTGATTTGTCTGACAGAAAACAAAATATTACTATACATTTTCAGTATCCAGTAATCACAGTAAACACACGCTGACGCAATACGCTGATGATACATAATTTTTAGTTTCAGAGGATAGGAAGTCTTTGGAGACTTGCATACATGTTCCTAATCAATTTAGTTCTGTTTCAGGATTCCATCTAAACTCAGGAACACCCAGTGGGGTTTGACTAGAAAGTCGTACAAATTCTGCAGTTCGTCATATGGAATATTTGGGTTTGAACTGGAATCCACCGACATTTTGAGTATCAGGGATTTGACTCATTAATGACAAGAGAAGTTGTGTATAAATTAATTACTCTGAAAGACTGACAGGAAAATCCTATTTATTCGAAATATGGGTGAAGTGTCAGTTGACATCTCTTGGCAGAGTAGCGCTGAAAAACCTGAAATCTAGTACACCTCTAACAAAATTTTCATCTAAGGCTGATTCTATTCAAATTTGTCAACATTTTTGTTACGAGTTTAAAAAGAACCGGAAGCCACATCGAAATTGGTGAGTGTGAGTCAGTGGTGGCTTAGCACAGACAATGCATGGTGAGTGTGAGTCATTGGTGGCTTAGCACAGACAATGCATGGTGAGTGTGAGTCAGTGGTGGCTTAGCACAGACAATGCATGGTGAGTGTGAGTCAGTGGTGACAGACAATGCATGGTGAGTGTGAGTCATTGGTGACTTAGCACAGACAATGCATGGTGAGTGTCAGTCAGTGGTGACTTAGCACAGACAATGGGTGGTGAGTGTGAGTCAGTTTCAGAAGAAAAATGACAGTGGGGAAAAAACAGGAGGATGGGGGCCCCATTGTTAAAGAAAAAGGAAAAGAAAACACAGAAAACAGAAAAATGTGGAAAAAAATTGGAGGCTGGAGGACAAAAAAAAACACACCCTTGCTTAACGCCTCTTGAACAACCGAAGAAATCTGTGTAAACATGTTTGTATTGCACACATGCTAGAACAGTGCCATATATTCCTCTAATAACTCTGTACAATTTACCTTTAATACCAGAGAGAGAGAGAGAGAGAGAGAGAGAGAGAGAGAGAGAGAGAGAGAGAGAGAGAGAGAGAGAGAGAGAGAGTCTGTTGAGGACTTCTAAGGCAGTGTATGGAATGAATAACAGGATAAAACCGAAACTAGGCATTCCGCGTTTGGAGACTCATTTCGCGGAATGCTTTCAACCTTGAGCGGAGAATGGGGTTTCAAGTTCAACCTGTCATCATTCTAGTCCAGCCAACTACTTGCAGGGCTGACAAACTCACACAAAGAAAAGCGTCACAGAACAAGCCAGAGTATCTTAAAAAATCCTGGGAGAAAAACACACATGAGCGGTTATGGCATGGAAGCTAAACCATTGACATCTTAAGGCATACAAAGTTACGCTTTGTGGGGAGCAACAAGCATTCTCGATTGTTTTCGGACCCAAGTTATTTAAAAGAAATAACAAACATTTTCAATGCCTGGTGGCCGGAGGAAACGGGGAGAGTGAGGTGGGGCTGACTATGATGACATACAGTTCCTGGTGCATGAGGATCGGGAGAGATGATCTACTTCGTTCCCAAGACATTTGCAGGTGGACGTTTGAAGTCAATCATAAGTGAGCAGTGAATTATAAAATGCAGCACAGTCTTGTTAACGCATTAGTCGAGGAGAGAGAGAGAGGAGAGAGAGAAGAGAGAGAGAGAGAGAGAGAGAGAGAGAGAGAGAGGACAGAGCCAGAGACAGAGACAGAGAGACAGAGATCAATTTTCACGGATTATTTAGTTTATTGCTGGCTGTAGAAGTAAGCGGGGCCATAGTACAGTGGTTAGTACGTCTGACTTAGCATAAGGAAACTCGGGTTCAAATCCCGGTGGCTCCACGCTTTTTTTCGTGATGAAAATTTAATTCAAAACAGAAGACGCTGAGATAAATAAAAGAAGAATGAAAATGGGATATACCAGCTGCAATCCAATCCTACATAAAAGATACACCATCGTCTGCCGAAGACGAAAAGATGCCGACGACGACGACGATGAAAAGAAGACAAAAGTTTTCAACGTTGGGGAGTTTTGAAATACTTAAAGTCACATAACTCTTTTCAAACGAATCGCAAATCATGTTATGTGTTCAACAGTGGTAAACAGCCATAACGTTGAATTCTGAAACAGACTCAGAGTGTTATTAACCTGTGATAGACTGATGTACAGGCAGATGGATAGATGTATCCTGTAGAATGGGTGGACGGATAGATGTGTTCTGTAACAGAATGGCGGATGGGTAGATTAATAGGTAGACACGCAGTCAGTCAGTTATTTGGTTGACAGGTTAGGGTTTTTTTTTGGCAATTTGTACCACAGAGATCCTTCACAATGCTTTTGGAACACACTCCTCCACCCACCCACCCCTACCCCCCACCCCCACCCCAAGCTAACAGACAAGCAAAACCCCCTTTCAAAATAGTAAGTTGTTCTTCTGATTTTGTGTGTGTGTGTTGTTGTTGCTGGTGGTGGTGGTGGTGGTGGTGGTTTTTCAGTGCCATGACATTTCTTCCTTCATAGATTCAATGGTAAACGCATGTGATTTGTCTGACAGAAAACAAAATATTACTATACATTTTCAGTATCCAGTAATCACAGTAAACACACGCTGACGCAATACGCTGATGATACATAATTTTTAGTTTCAGAGGATAGGAAGTCTTTGGAGACTTGCATACATGTTCCTAATCAATTTAGTTCTGTTTCAGGATTCCATCTAAACTCAGGAACACCCAGTGGGGTTTGACTAGAAAGTCGTACAAATTCTGCAGTTCGTCATATGGAATATTTGGGTTTGAACTGGAATCCACCGACATTTTGAGTATCAGGGATTTGACTCATTAATGACAAGAGAAGTTGTGTATAAATTAATTACTCTGAAAGACTGACAGGAAAATCCTATTTATTCGAAATATGGGTGAAGTGTCAGTTGACATCTCTTGGCAGAGTAGCGCTGAAAAACCTGAAATCTAGTACACCTCTAACAAAATTTTCATCTAAGGCTGATTCTATTCAAATTTGTCAACATTTTTGTTACGAGTTTAAAAAGAACCGGAAGCCACATCGAAATTGGTGAGTGTGAGTCAGTGGTGGCTTAGCACAGACAATGCATGGTGAGTGTGAGTCATTGGTGGCTTAGCACAGACAATGCATGGTGAGTGTGAGTCAGTGGTGGCTTAGCACAGACAATGCATGGTGAGTGTGAGTCAGTGGTGACAGACAATGCATGGTGAGTGTGAGTCATTGGTGACTTAGCACAGACAATGCATGGTGAGTGTCAGTCAGTGGTGACTTAGCACAGACAATGGGTGGTGAGTGTGAGTCAGTTTCAGAAGGAAAAATGACCAGTGGGGAAAAAACAGGAGGAGGGGGCCCCATTGTTAAAGAAAAGGAAAGAAAACACAGAAAAAAAAAAATGTGGAAAAAAATTGGAGGCTGGAGGACAAAAAAAACACCCCCTTGCTTAAACGCCTCTTGAAAAACCAAAAGAAATCTGTTTTAACATGTTTGTATTGCAAAACATGCTAGAACAGTGCCATATATTCCTCTAATAACTCTGACAATTTACCTTTAATACCAGAGAGAGAGAGAGAGAAGAGAGTGAGAGGAGGGGGAGAGGGGGGAAAAGGAGAGAGAGAGAGGAGAGAGAAGAGAGAGAGGAGAGTTTTGTTGAGGACTTCTAGGCAGTGTATGGAATGAATAACAGGATAAAACCGAAACTAGGCATTCCGTTTTGGAGATCATTTCGCGGAATGCTTTAAACCCTTGAGCGGAGGGGGGTTTCAGTTCAACCTGTATATTCTAGCCCAGCCAACTACTTGCAGGGCTGACAAATCACAAAAAGAAAAGCGTCACAGAACAAGCCAGAGTATCTTAAAAAATCCGGGGAGAAAAACACACATGAGCGGTTTATGGCATGGAAGCTAAACCATTGACATCTTAAGGCATACAAAGTTACGCTTTGTGGGGAGCAACAAGCATTCTCGATTTTTTTCGGACCCAAGTTATTTAAAAGAAATAACAACATTTTCAATGCCTGGTGGCCGGAGGAAACGGGGGGGGAGTGAGGTGGGGCTGACTATGATGACATACAGTTCCTGGTGCATGGGATCGGGAGAGATGATCTATTCGTTCCCAAGACATTTGCAGGTGGACGTTTGAAGTCAATCATAAGTGAGCAGTGAATTTTTAAAATGCAGCACAGTCTTGTTAACGCATTAGTCGAGAGAGAGAGGGGAAGGGGAGGAGGAGAGAGAGAGGGAGAAGGGGAGAGAGAGAGAGAGAGAGAGAGAGAGAGAGACAGAGCCAGAGACAGAGACAGAGAGACAGAGATCAATTTTCACGGTTTATTTAGTTATTGCTGGCTGTAGAGTAAGCGGGGCCATATTTACAGTGGTTAGTACGTCTGACTTAGCATAAGGAAACTCGGGTTCAAATCCCGGTGGCTCCACGCTTTTTTTCGTGATGAAAAATTTAATTCAAACGAAGACGCTGAGATAAATAACAAAAGAATGAAAATGGGATATACCAGCTGCAACCCAAATTCCTCATAAAAAAATACACCATCGTCTGCCGAAGACGAAAAGATGCCGACGACGACGACGTGAAAAGAAGACAAAAGTTTAAACGTTGGGGAGTTTTGAAATATTAAAGTCATAACTCTTTTCAACGAATCGCAAATCTTTGTTATGTGTTCAACAGTGGAAAACAGCCATAACGTTTTAAATTCTGAAACAGATCAGAGTGTTATTAACCTGTGATAGACTGATGTACAGGCAGATGGACAAGATGTATCCTTTTAGAATGGGTGGACGGATAGATGTGTTCTGTAACAGAATGGCGGATGGGTAGTTTTAATAGGTAGACACGCAGTCGTCAGTTATTTGGTTGACAGGTTAGGGTTTTTTTTTGGCAATTTGTACCACAGAGACCCTTCACAATGCTTTTGGAAAACACTCCTCCCCCACCCACCCCTACCCCCATCCCCACCCCAAGCTAACGGGACAAGAAAAAACCCTCTTTCAAATATAAGTTTTTTCTTCTGATTTTGTGTGTGTGTGTTGTTGCTGTGGTGGTGGTGGTGGGGGTGGTTTTCAGTGCCATGACATTTCTTCCTTCATAGATTCAATGGTAAACGCATGTGATTTGTCTGACAGAAAACAAAATATTACTAAAACATTTTCAGTACCCAGTAATCACAGTAAACACACGCTGACGCAATACGCTGATGATACATAATTTTTTAGTTTCAGAGGTTTAGGAAGTCTTTGGAGACTTGCATACATGTTCCTAATCAATTTAGTTCTGTTTCAGGTTCCAAATCTAAACTCAAAAACACCCAGTGTGGTTTGACTAGAAATTCGTACAATTCTGCGTTCGTCATATGGAATTTTTGGGTTTGAACTGGAATCCACGACATTTTGAGTATCAGGGATTTGATCATTAATGACAAGAGAAGTTGTGTATAAATTAATTACTCTGAAAGACTGACAGGAAAAATCCTATTTATTCAAAATATGGGTGTGAAGTGTCAGTTGACATCTCTTGGCAGGAGTAGCGCTGGAAAAACCTGAAATCTAGTACACCTTAAACAAAATTTTCATCTAAGGCTGATTTTATTCAATTTGTCAACATTTTTGTTACGAGTTTAAAAAGAACCGGAAGCCACATCGAAATTGGTGAGTGTGAGTCGTGGTGGCTTTAGCACAGACATGCATGGTGAGTGTGAGTCAGTGGTGACTTAGCACAGACAATGCATGGTGAGTGTGAGTCAGTGGTGACTTAGCACAGACAATGCATGGTGAGTGTGAGTCAGTGGTGACAGACAATGCATGGTGAGTGTGAGTCATTGGTGACTTAGCACAGACAATGCATGGTGAGTGTCAGTCAGTGGTGACTTAGCACAGACAATGCATGGTGAGTGTTCAGTCAGTGGTGCTTAGACAGACAATGCATGGTGAGTGTGAGTCAGTGGTGACTTAGCACAGACAATGCATGGTGGTGTCAGTCAGTGGTGACTTAGCACAGACAATGGGTGGTGAGTGTGAGTCGTTTCAGAAGAAAATGACAGAGGGGAAAAAAAGGAGGATGGAGCCCATTGCTAAAGAAAATGAAAGAAAACCAGAAAAAAAGAAAAATGTGGAAAAAAAATTGGAGGCTGGAGGACAAAAAAAACACACCCTTGCTTAAGCCTCTTGGGCAACCGAAAGAAATCTGTGTAAACATGTTTGTATTGCACACATGCTAGAACAGTGCCATATATTCCTCTAATGGCTCTGTACAATTTACCTTTAATACCAGAGAGAGAGAGGAGAGAGAGAGTCTGTTGAGGTCTTCTAAGGCAGTGTATGGAATGAATACAGGATAAAACGAAACTAGGCATTCCGCGTTTGGGGACTCATTTCGCGGAATGCTTTAACCTTGAGCGGAGAATGGGGGGTTTCAAGTTTAAGCTGTCATCATTCTAGTCCAGCCAACCACATACAGGGCTGTCAAACTACACAAGAAGCGGTCGGGACAGACAATGCATGGTGAGTGTGAGTAGTGGTGACTTAGCCAGACAATGCTGGTGAGGAGGAGTCGTGGTGGCTTAGCACAGACAATGCATGGTGAGTGGGAGTCAGTTTTTCAGAAGGAAAATAGGACGTGTGGGAAGAAAGCATGGGGATGTGAGGCCCATTGCTAGAAAGGGAAAGAAAACAAAAGAAAGAAAAATCGTGGTAAAAAAACATTGGAGGCTGGATGACAAAAAAACAACCTTGTTTACCTCTGGGCAACTGAAGAAATCTGTTTGTAAAATGTTTAGATGCACATGCTAGACAGTACCATATATCCTTATGGCTTGTGCCAATTTTACCTTTAATACCACTGTTTTCAACACAATTCCACATATTTCTATTCAGTGAATCAAAGGCTTTCTTCAAGTAAAACAAATGCAACATGCAGCTTAGAATATTTGTTAAAAGTTGTGGACTAATGCATATATGGTGAATATTGATAATACGTGGCATAGTTTCTTCGTCTGAATCCTGGCTGCTCTTCATTTTTTCCCTCTTAATTGCTCAGTCTTTATTTAAGATATACGTGTAAATCTTTCATGTTAACTTGTCAGTAACTACTCTCGCAGTTATGTGGATGTTTATATCTCCCTTTTTGATATTGATACATAATATTTTGACCTGGCTATGGAATGTTTCCTTTTACACAGGGCGTTAAAGAGACCACTAAAAGCGTATAACAGCAGCATTTGCAGTTGTAGAATTCACGTATGATTTAGAAATAGAGTTTTGTTCTTAGCGCCAATGACATTGACAAAACAAAGGCACATGACAAGACACGCATGCATTTCAACACTTGGGTCTTCTTCAGGCGAAAAAATAAATCACATTTACAGTTTGGGACAGTTACAAACAAAAAAGAAAAACGAATAAAAAAAGAACGAAAAATGACTCTCGTTGTGGTCCATGTGTGGGAGAATAAACGGTAGGCGGAAATGCCATGGGTGATTTTGGGAGAGAAAAGGAGCGGGGGGGTGCGTAGTGGGGGAGGGTTGTGTTGTGTGTGATATGATAGGGTTGTGTGTCTAGTTTATTGGGATGGTGTGATATCTTTGTGATGGTTGTGGTAATGGTGGATTGATGATAATGGTAAGGGGGAAAAAAAGGGGGGGTGGGAACTGAGGGAAAAAAAAAAAAAAGGTTTGGGTGAATAAATAAATGATTTCGTTGGGTGATGAAAGAGGTAGTGGGTAGTTGAGAAGGTGTGTGGGTAATGTTAGGGAGGGAAGGGATGCAAGATAAATAGGTGATAAGGTATGATCGGGGGGGGGGGGTGAGGTGGAAAAAAAGGGGGGGAATGGGGGGAGGAGGGTAATGTGTTGGGGGGGGGGGGGCAAGAGAAGGAGAGCTCATATCTCATCATCCACTATGGGGTGGAAGGTGGGGGTGGGAGGTTCATATAAATGGTGTTGTTTAAAAAAGTGAACAATGCTGTGGGATGATGTTCATTGCAACAGGTGAAATAATGTGTTGGCATCATATGCTGATGTTTGTTGAGAGAAGATAGCAGTGATCAATGAAAAACAGGGTATCATGTGTTGCACAAAACACACACCACCACCACACACACACACACACACACACACACACACACACCCCACACACACACACACACACACACTCACACACACACACAAAGGGTGGGGGGGATGGGGGGCCACATATAAACATTGTTCTGGGTGAGTTAAGATCATGGTGATCATAGTGAGACTAACTGTGGAGAGTTTTCACACACATATTTACTCACACATACACTCATTCACACACACACACACTTTAAAAAAAAATATCATCAATCAGTCACTGATAGGTGATGATCATATGAAGTCAATGGTAGTGTAGGAAGAGATTCTTCTCCGTTCCCTTAGGCAAGAATGGTGGAGGTACTGGCAAGGGCTTCTGTATGGTGAAGGCTCTCCAGTGGTCAATAACGTTTTGCACTCATCGGTGTGTTGGCAGGCCAGGGTTGTTCTTTTGGTGTTGTTGGGACTGTTCCACCGTCATTGGGGCTCCATGGATAAATTAAAGACCCACCAGGGTGGAGTATTGCAGAGATGTGATGTCACAGTCTGGAGTGCCCAGTTCTCAGTATCACAATGGTGGTCTTCTTCTTCGTTTACTTCGGTGGGAATCCTGGAGGTACTGACAGAGGTTGCTGTATGGTGAAGACCCTCCAGTGGTCAGTAGGGTTTTGCACTCATTGGTGAGTTGGCAGGCCAGGTTTCCACCTTGGGCCTAGCTGGGAATGCTCAGCTGTCTCCTGGGCTGCACTGCATTGATAATTTGAAAGACTCACAGGTGTGGAGTATAGTAGACCTGTGATGTTGAGGTCAGGGGAGCCTTATCTTCAGTCCAACAATGTTCACTTGGTCTGATCGGGGCATCCGGTAGTATGCATCCCTCTTGTTAAAGTCTGGGTGCTGCTCAAGTCATCTTCCTATTTGTCTCCTTGGAAATATTTTAGATTTATTCCAAGGAGACTACCTTTTACAGTTGGGGCTGCTGTCCTCCTTCCTTTGTCAGTTAGTTGGCTTCTTCATTTCCATATAGTGCAGTATGAAGGTGTTCACTGGATGCTTTTATCGACACCAGCACATTTTTCAGTTTTTAAATGTTTGATACCATTCATAACTTCATGTTTGGAACTTGGGTCATTGAACAGAGGTTCCACGTTATCGTCTTCTTCTTTTGACATAACATTTTCGTGTTGATTTGTGTATACCACGTCATTGAAGACTCTATGCCTTATTTCATCATTTTTCTCTTTTTTCTTCTTTTCAGATCGTTATCTATCTGTCTTTCTTCCTCCTTTCCCTGCACGCAGTCAGAGAACAGAACTGTCTCCCTCAGTGATGATTGACATCTTTCCCTCCACTGACTAAATTTCATGACCATCGGCCTGGCTTGTTCGCCTCTTGCCTGCCCGACACTATGAGCTCTTACAATTTCCTGCTCACACCACTTCTTGTGTCCAGGCACACTGTTAATTTAGAGTGTCTGTGACAACACGAGCACATGTGTTGTAGTCTGCATGGTCCTGCTGCGCAGAATACTGAAAATCGAAGATTGTCACGTCTGGAAACATCTTCAGTTGGCTTATCTGTTCACATTTGTCTCTTGCCTGGTGTAATTAAGTTTTTATAGCACACAAGTCGGTTGTTATGTCTCTGGCTCTGCTCGCGAATAGCGGTCCAAAATGGTTCTGCCATATCTGATGCAATCGATCCTAACTTTTCGTTGACTACCGTTTCGTCCAGAGTGACACTGACCTCTGCTAACCATTCCGACCTGGGTTCTCCTCCACATCGCCGCTCAACAGAAACACGCCACAGCGACAACACGGCGTTGACAGCAATAACGAGGTCAACGCCGGTACATGCAAGGCATGCTGACACGTGTCACAGCAGCTGTTCACAACTCCCCCTCTGTTGTTGTCCCGCGCTGTTTGTTATGTTCCACAAAAAACTGACTGTCCGATGTAAACACAGCAATGACATTTCTTGTTCCACCACACACCAGCAACACAGAGATGCAGCAGAAAATATAAGCACTGATGATGTCGACTGGTGTCACTTCACTGTCACTTCACTGCAGCTCACCTCTTCTGTTTTCACACCATGTCTCACTACACCTTGATCTCAGAACTGACCCACAACAGCCCTCCACAAACATAAGTCAATCATGATCACTTTGCACCACTGCTGTCACACTTCCTGTCACCTTTTTATCCCCAAAGATATTGCGTGAAAGCAAGCATACAAAAAATGAATTAGAGCTTTTCATGGAGTCTGCCTACTCGCGCTATCTTTGCCTGGCCCAGAGAGAGAGAGAGAGAGAGAGAGGAGAGAGAGAGAGAGAGAGTCTGTTGAGGACTTCTAGTAGAAAGAAAACTCGTGGAGAGCGTGGCAGCAGAGAGTCCTCAGAAGAGAAGCCCCTTCAAGCAAGTGTTTCGGCCCTTATCTCCTGACACTCTAGGGGGGTTGGGCCACACCCGGTTCATGACTCCGGATGTCCCTCTGCTGCCCCCTTTTTTTTTTTTTCCCCATCTTGGGATGAGCCATGGCTGGGATTCGAACCCATGACCTCTGGACATGCTCATTTTCTACTTACTGACTCGCGCTTTAACCACTGAGCCACAGGGACACCTGATATTTGTAGGGTAATTAAGCCTTATGAAGTTCACTTTTGTTCCTCCTTGACCAGATCCAGCTTGAACACCTCTCTGCCGCTTCTGCCATTGCTTTCAGGGCTCTGGTTTTTTCCTTCCCTGCAACTGAGAGCTGTTTCATGAGGCTGTATGAAGACGTTCCTACAAATCCCTAGCTCCAATTTCTGCAGTGAGGACTTTGACCTGATAGCCTTCTCTCCTCAGGCTGTTTGCCAGATCAGCATACTTTTCAGTCTTGTAGATTTGAGCTGCCTCCATTCTGTTCTCATATGGCACTGTGAGCTCGATCATGATCAGCTGCTTGGTTGACTGAGAGTGGACTACTATGTCTGGTCTCATGCCACTCTTGCTGATGATCTCTGGGTGACTCTTCCATTCTGGGAGGTCTGCAGTGCACTCCCAGTCATCTGCCCCATCCAGCAGACTCTGCCTGCATGTTTCGAGTGGCACTGTTGTTCTTGGCCATGATTTGCTGCCTCCTGCCGTGAAGAATGTTGCGGGTGCTCTTGGAGTCCTGATTCTCCCTTTTGTGGTGTTGGTACTAGCCCAGACTACTTGTACAATCTCTTTGAGCACTTGGTTGTGCCTCCATGTGTACCTTCCTTGAGCCAGGGCTACTTTACATGAGCTTAGAACATGCTCCACTGTTTGTTTTTCATGGCAGAGGGGGCATGCAGGATCGTCTGTTTTCCCCCACTTCACCAGGTTTGCATTTGAGGGCAGAAGGTCATATGCAGATCTGAGAATGAAGCTGATCCTGAGAGGGGCCATGTGCCAAATGTCATTCCAAGTTAGACTTCTTTGGAGTGCATTCTCCCACGTTGTCCATTGCCCTTGCTGGCTCTGCTGGACTGCTTTTTGGAGTCTTTTGTGGTCTTCTTCTTTTCTCATCTCCTGAATCATCATGTCTCTTTTGGCTTTTCCTTTGGCCTTTGACCACCATTCAGTTTTGGTCACCCCCAGTCCTTGTCTGTTGGTCTGTGTGTGTCCTGTTATTTCTCTGATCTTGAGACTTTCTTTTGCAGAATCCATCGCCTCTTGAACTTTCCATTTTCTGCCTGTCTTCAGCTGGGGCTTGATTGCTTCTACCACCTTGTCTCCTGAGTCCTCCAGCATGCTTTGAAGTCTGATCTTCCCTGCTTTGTATTCCTCCAGAATGGATTTCAGTGGTAGTTTGAGCTTTGCTTGGCGACAGTACAGCGCGATGTCAGTCAGACAGGGTGGGACACCAAGCCATTTCCTTGTGAACTTGTTGATTTTGGCTTCCATTGCCTCCACTGTGCTGGTGCAGATATCGTATATCATCAGAGGCCATAGGAGCTTTGGTATCAGCATGAACTGCAGGCACCAGACCTTGTATTTGCCAGGGAGCCCACACTGGTCAATGGTCTCCAAGCCTTCTTCCGCCATCTGCTTGGTTTCTTTTGCTCTTTGTGTGTCTTTCAGCGTATCATCATACCATCTTCCAAGGCTCTTGACTGGTTCTTCTGTGACTGTTGGAATGGCCTGGTTGGCAACACTGAAGACCACCGATTCGGCCACTTTTCCTTTCCTCAGTGAGAGACTCCGTGATTTCTTTGGCTTGAACTTCATTCTGGATGAGGCAACTATGTCGTCCAGCCTCTCCAGCACATGACGTGTCTCGTCTTCTCTGGATGAAATCACTGTAGTGTCATCCATAAAGGCCTTGAGAGGAGGCATCTTGTATCCATCACCAAGGTCTGTTTGTCTTGCGTTGTTTGTTGCTGCTTTCAAGATGAGTTCCATTGCCAGCACGAACAGTATCGGGGAAATTGCACAGCCCATTGCAATGCCCACTTCCAAGTTGATCCAATCAGTTGTGTACTCCTTGGTAGAGAACCGCATTGAGAAGCCATTGAAGTACTTCTTGAGCATGTCGCGGATGTTCTTTGGCACATGGTACATCTCAAGAGCCAACTGTATCATCTCATGGGGCACAGATCCATATGCGTTTGCCAGATCAAGCCACACTACGTCCAGGTCTCTCTTTTCTGTTTTTGCTTTTTGGATTGCGTCCCAGATCATTGTGGCGTGTTCTACACAGCCAGCCACGCCTGGGATGCCACCCAGGGATGACTTCTAATATATAAGGCAACGAATGAAATGAAAAACAGGATGAAACCGAAACTAGGCATTCCGCGCATGGAGACTCATTTCGCAGAATACGTACAGTTGTTGGCGCATGAGGATCGGGAGAGATGATCTGCTTTGTTCCCACCATATTTGCAGGTGGTCGTTTGAAGTCAATCATAACTGAGCAGTGAATTACAAAATGTAGTACAATCTTGTTAACGTATTAGTCAAGAGAGAGAGAGAGAGAGAGAGAGAGAGAGAGAGAGAGAGAGAGAGAGAGAGAGAGAGAGAGAGAGAGAGAGTTGTCAATTTTTCACAGTTTATATAATTTATTGTTGGCTGAGAAGTTGGTGGGGCCGTAGTACAGTGGTTAGTGCGTCTGACTTAAGATCAGAAAACCCGGGTTCAATTCCTGGCGGCTCCACCTTTTTTTTCTTTTTTTTTTCGTGCTGAAAACACTGAGATAAATAGATGGAGAATAAAGAGGGGATATACCAGCTGCATTCCAATCCTACATAAAAAAAAAACACCATCGTCTCCCAAAGACGAAAGGAGGCCGACGACAACGACGATGGATGAAAAATAGACAAAGGTTTTCAACGTTGGCGAGTTTTGAAATATTTAAAGTCACATAACTCTTTTCAAACGAATCGCAAATCATGTTATGTGTTCAACAGTGGTAAACAGTCATAACGTTAAATTCTGAAACAGACGCGGAGTGTTATTAAACTGTGATAGATTGATGTATGGGCAGATAGAAAGATGTATCCTGTAGAATGGGTTGATGGATAGATGTGTTCTGTAACAGAATGACGGATGGGTAGATTAATAGGTAGGCTCGCAATCAGCCAGTTATTTCGTTGCCAGGTTAGGGTTTTTTTTTTGCAATTTGTACAACAGAGATCCTTCACAATGCTCTTGGAACA
>CM031616.1:55987209-55991812 GCA_018398815.1 Conus ventricosus
CCCTCTCCTCCCAGGTCACTTCCTCCTCCCCTTCCTCCCACACCACTTCCTCCTCCCTCTCCCCCCAGGTCACTTCCTCCTCCCCTTCCTCCCACACCACTTCCTCCTCCTCTTCTCCAGGCCATTTCCCCTCCCTTCCACTCACGCCACTTCCTCCTCCCTCTCCTCCCAGGTCACTTCCTCCTCCCCTTCCTCCCACACCACTTCCTCCTCCCTTTTCCTCCCAGGTCACTTCCTCCTCCCCTTCCCCCCACACCACTTCCTCCCCCCCTTCCTCCCACACCACTTCCTCCTCCCTCTCCTCCCAGGCCACTTCCTCCTCCCTCTCCTCCAATGCCTCTGTCTTTTCAAAAAAGTCTGAAACACGTGTCTGTTTTTTTTGAATCCTCAATGTGGCGTAAGAGAATCTCCTTGAACCCATTGAAGCACTTGATCAGTTCCGTCTTTCCTGTCAGCATACAAAAGTTGCTAATGACCGTGCGGATATTGATGACACCTGGGGCATTTCTTCGTCTTCTTCCTCTGAAGATGCATCGGAATCTGGGATTCTGGAAGTGCATGGTTCTGCTGCTACATCCGGTGCGGCTGTTGGATCCTCGGTGAGCACTTCCTCATCAACAGTGAAGTAATCAGATGGGGGACGTTCCACTCCTGAAACAGGCGAGAAAGGAGCGGCTCCACTTCCTGCTGGTCTTTCTCAAGGCAGGGTTCTGAATCTGATGTTGTCTGGTCATCTGAGGAATGACGGAAGCCAGCGTTGCGAAAGCAGTGGGCAATGGTGTCTGTAGTGACCTTTTCCCCCGACTGCGTCGTCATGTGTACGGCATCAAGAAGAGTTGGCTGGTAGGTACCTCCTCCGCCCTCAATGCAGGCGAGAAGGTTCAAACCATGGACCTCCTGTACTTCACTTTGAAATTCTGAATGATGCCCGCATCAAGGGGTTGGAGTTCCATGTCGCATTTGGCGGAAGGAACAGTACCTCGACTGCACGGAGATCAGGCAATTTGTGACTGGAACCGTTGTCCATCACGAGTAGGACCTTCCTATTTTGCCTTTCATGTCTCTGTCAAACTGAATGAGCCAGGGTTTGAATATTTCTTTTGTCATCCAAGCAGATGCGTTGCTGTCATATTGCACAGGCAAATCTTTCTTGACGTGTTTGAAGCATCTCGGATTCGCGTATTTGCCAATAAAGATTGGCTGACGCTTGTCTGTTCGGTCATGTTGCAACAAAACGTGATTGTCACTCTCTCGCGCGATTTCTTCCCTCCGGTGCAAGTCTCCCCTCTGAAGGCAAATGTTCTGTCAGGAAGAAGTTTCCAAAACAGACCTGTCTCGTCCACGTTGTAGACGTCGTCGGCCTTGTATCTGTCTAGCGTTGGGCGCAAAATGTCTTCGACCCAAGCGTCTTGTTGACTTCTCGTCGACGGAAGCCCTCTCGCCATGCATCTTTTTGAAGACAAGGCCATGTCGAGTCTTCCAACGCTGCAGCCAGGAGTTTGTGCATGTCCAATTGCTTTCTCCCATCGATGCAGCCAACTCCTCGGGTTTGGAGCGGATGATCAAGCCGTCAAGGGGGAAAGTTGCTTAACCTGAATGTGGAAATTAAAAAAAAGTTGAATTACATTTTGAAAAAGAAATCAGTAGTGGAATTATGCACTCATTGTTTCATTTCTTGACAGCCAATTCAAATTCAAATTTTTTAATACACTTCCATGCGGAAAACTCATGTGTGGTTGGTCAGTAAATGAAGTAAAGCATTCTAAAAAGACATTCTCTATAAAAAAAACATGAAATAAACAGGTGGATACATATTCCATACAAATACTCATGCAATATATATTTTCTAAGGATATCGTGCCATCACACACGCACACACACACACACGCGCGCGCGCGCACACACACACACACACACACACACACACACACACACACACACACACACACACACACACAACTGCTGCACCCCCACCACTTCCTCCCCCTCCCCCCTTTCCCCACACACACACATACACACACTGATGCGCTCACGCACACACACTGACACGCACACACACACACACACACACACACACACACACACACACACCCCACACACACACACACCACACATATGCACACACACACGCACGCACACATGTGTATATTATAAAGTATGTACATGTATCACAATTGTGTGTTCAAGTATCACATATGTCATATCACATTGAAGCAGCCAGTACTCGAGCGACAGCAGGAACCCACGCATGCATCTACGCTCACGCTCCCACACGCCCTCGCGCGCGCACGCACACACATACACACCCACCCCCAACACACATGCATGCACACAAGCACACACACACACACACACACACACACACACACACAACACCCCACACACACACATCATGCGCGCACATTTCACACACACACACACACACACACACACACACACACACACACACACACACAACACACACAGAGGCACACAATGCATACTGGCGTCAGAAGGGGAGGAGGACGCTACGACAAGATCGAAGGTTGGAGGGGCGGGGGAGGGGGGGGGGCGATGGGGAGGGGGGGGGGAAGGGCTAGAAGCGGAATTCAGCCGCACAGGTAGTATAGAATGTAGAAAACCGGATATTTAAACGCCCATAACTTGATGCCCTCCCCCGGCCACCTCGATAAGTTTTTAGGCTAGCAGACAATCAGGCACTGAGGCACAAAGTACAAGAAGACAGGACAGACAGACAGACCAGCAAACAGACAGACAGGGACACGGGCACCGAGACAGGAAGATAGACAGCAGACACACACACAACACACACACACCACACACACACAACACACACACACACTAGCACGCACGCATGCGCGCACACGTACCACACACTGACACGTGCGTATGTGCACACACATACACACACTGTGACACACTGATACCCACTTTTAGAGCGCGGACAGTATCAACATACAGTTTCAAATCAATCAACAAATAAACATTCATAAGGAAAAAATAAGAATAGCCCACCTGCATGACGTAAACCAGTCCAGCAGCGCTTTGTCCACAGACGGCAGCTGAGAGCTCCGTGCCCGCTTGCTCGTCGTCACAATATCTCCGCTTCTTGCCTGAGCAAGATATTTGTTCTTGTCTTTCATGATGTTCGACAGCGTTGGCGGGGGGACACCTGAATCAATGGCCATCTGTGTTCGGGATTTGTGTGGACTGTCCTCTACTGCCTTTATGATTTTAAGGCGCTCAGACAATGTCAACACTCTACGTTTGCCTGTAACTTTCGCTTTGCGGTGCGGGTCCGCCATTTTGCAAGTTCGAGTCGCTATGGAAGGGAAATTACTCTTACCACACTTTGGTGACTTGGGTCTACTTTCGTTTTCTTACAACCGGTCTTGCAACAATGCATTTGTGCTGCTCGGGATCAGAGATTTGCTTTCATACAACCGGACTTTTATACATCCGATTTTCATACAACGGGAAAATTCTAAGTAATAACAAAGAGTAGCTTCTGCCGGGACCCTGCCCGCCCCTTTCATACATCCAGACTTTCATACATCCGGTGTTTTATACATCCGGTCTGTACTGTATAGCCAGAGTTGGGTGACGTGCATAGCAGACCCGGACCGGCCGTGCAAGACACGGTCATGCGTCATCGGCTTTTTTCGGGTCCTTGGAAGCGTGCATTGTGGAACCGAACGGCGACGGTTGCCTCGCACGAGTTTGTTTGACTCGCAATGTGAAAAGGCGCTCACGGAGAAAGCATGATTTTGATGTTGAGGCGGTGGTAGAGGAAAGAACAAGGAAACACTGTACACACGACACGCCGCATTTCTATGCACCTGTTCACACACACACCACACACACACACACACACACACACACACACCACACACACACACGCATGCATGCATGTATATATATAATGCTGAACAATTAAAGTAGTGGGGAAACAAGTGCAGGCTAACAATTCTTCAGTCATTATAGTAATGACTTGGCAAAGATTTGAACTTTTAGAAGAAAAAAAAGGAAGAAAATAGGGGAATATATTATAAATATGAGAAACACTTCACTAGCTGCCTGAGGGAACCATCGTAATCCCTCTTGAAGGCAGATCTGTTTGTATTGTCTGCTCCTAGGCCTTTCGTCCGTTGGATCGGACTCATCAGGGAGGGCACGGCTGATTGTGTCTGTGCTCTGGTGTCAAATAGAGACACACCACAGTCCATAATTCTTTGGTGTTCTCACCACCAAGGGTTCAAAAAAAAATCCAAGCACCCCCAAAACAGCCAGCGAAGGATAGTAAAATGGATAAAATGATGAAAGTGTGGAGAGGAAAATACACACACAACACACACACACACACACACACCACACACACACACACATCTATATATATATATATATATATATATATATATATTAGAGAGAGAGAGGGGGAGAGAGAGAGAGAGAGAGAAGAGAGAGAAAGAAGAGAGAGAGAGAGGAGAGAGAGAGAGAGGAGTGAGAGAGAGAGAGAGGACGATGTAGTAGATATACAGATCTATGATTAGATTTTTTAGGTTGATGGGGATGATGTGTAGTTGTTTTTGGGGTTTTGGGGTTT